>JAODJW010000106.1:26706739-26737391 GCA_026777045.1 Hyperopisus bebe | reverse complement strand
GCAGTGCTGTTTCCGTGCTATGGGCTGAACGAAAGCCTGACTGGAACTTCTCAAACAGATTATTACATGTAAGGTGACTCTGAAGTTGAAAAGCAACTGTCTTTTCTAAAACCTTTGACAAAAAAGTCAGGTTTGAGATGGGCCTGTAGTTTGCAAGCACCTCTGGATCTAACGAGGGCTTCTTCAGCATCGGGCGAATGACAGCTGCTTTAAGAGATGGTGGAACATAACCGGTTTGTATTGAGAGATTTACTAACTTCGTAATAATTGGACTGACAATAGAGATGACTGATTTAAGCAGAACTGGTTTTGCAACTTTTCCGCTGCCACAGACACGTTCCCATTAGCACAATAACTCAAAAAGTATTTCACAAATTATTTCAAAATTTGCTGAAACACTGTCAGGGTGAGGAATTGGAAATGTTCAAATTTTGAGACAGGTCACACCAAAGTTGAGGCAGTCCTGTTTAATAATAGCAAAGAAAAGGGCAGTTTCAGACACTTGATCCTGTTAGCATGATAACTCAAAAAGTATTTGAGGGATTGTTATCAAAATGCTGTATGAATACTGTAAAGATCTGGTTCTACTGAAATTTTGAGACAAATTGCTCCAAAATTTCAGAATCGCTGCATAGTGATAGCAAAGAGAAGGGCAATCTCAGACACTTAGTTTTGTCAGCATGGTAACGCTAAAATTATTTGTCGGAATAGCATTGCTTTTGAGAATACTGGAAGAGCATTGTTTTTGAATACCATCTAAATACGATTTACTGCAGTATAAGGCATGGATGGTATGACAGTATAAAAAATTAGATGCCACCCAAGTCAAGTGTAGGGGGGCTACAGATAGAGATTAGGGGTGTGGGAGGACTAGGGATTAGATGGGGGTGGGGTGGATATATTGTTGTTGCGCTGACAGAATCTAGTTTAAAATTTGGTCAAACCACAATGTACAGAATTACCAAATTATAAAACCTTAGCCATTAGATGAGAACCAGCCACTAGTCACTCCATTCATTTTATGCTAACACATATCTCCACACCACATGACATGGAGAGTGTATGTGGAACCCCACTTTATTAGAGTATAGGGTTTTGGGGACAATGACAAAGAATGGGACAGGAACACATTAAACACCACAAAAATGCAAACAGGGAAATACAGAAACTGTTTTAACAGATGAGGAAAAGACAAACTGAACCACCAATTATGTTTGCGGGACAGGTGTTACTAATCAAGCCAAAAACCGTGGTCACATGATGGCCATTCTCGCTCCACTCCCCGCTGACATGTGCATACATCCATTTACCACATCTGCAACACTTCAGCTATAATGGGAAACCATTAGTCAGTATCATTATCAAACATACCACAGCCACATACACATTACAGTTACACAAAGTTAATGACAAAAGAGCTATAGTGTAATTTTAGCCGTACCATTAAATGTTGAGGATAAAAAACTGCTGTTTAATGTGTTTCTCAATGTAGTCTTTATGAGTTCAAGAGAACTTAGCAAAACAACTTTTGATATGGTATTTAGAGAGTGTGGAGAACAGAGGCAATAGAAAACAAGCTTCTTTCACTTTCACTTATATCATTGTCTCACTCGCATCCTGTGAACTACAGTAATGTAGTAACAATTAGACATAATTCCTTCCAGGTCATTAGGATCTGCAAAAAGACGTGTGGCTTGTCATGCTGTGTTCTTTGCTCTTCCAGGGTACATATCTACTTTTGATTTCTCACTGTTTACATGACTTTTTACAGAGCTTGTTCCCCCACTGTAAAGCTGGTCAAAGTTTATCTGCATTATTTTCCGATTACGAAAGTTCTGTCATATCACATGAACCTTGGCTACAAAGTCACTCATTGGCATGCCCAAGAAAGCTTCCTTAAAATTTGTACTGCATTGCCAGGGTTTGTCTGGGGGTTAAAACACTCATACAGTTCAAGGAATGGACTGAACTAAATGTTTACTGTATCCAGTATTTCAAGCTCCCTCCTACTCAACTGACTTGAGTCTCCATTGCACTGGTACAGATGTTCCCACTCCAAGGTTTGGCAGCAAACCAGAGGAGTGCATACAAAAAAGGATTCCCCATTTCTTTATAAAATCGTTCCTCCACAGCTATAATTGCAGGTAGTAGATCATGCCTCCCTATCAGCCGTGCCCTTTGCATGGTCTCTCAGGCCTTTGGATCCCACTAGGAGTCACCGTTAATCTCCCCACTGTTAAGAGATTACACTCTATTAGGGAGAGTCAAATCAGGTTAGAAAAAGACCAGAGCCAGCATCTGAAGACAGAGAGATTTATCAGCACTGAGGTATGGATTCAACAAGTGTGAATTGTGGTGCTGAATCATCTGCCCAGCCTAGGTAGGGGATACTGTTAGTTTTGCACATCACAACTCACTGGAAATGCTGCTTTTGCAATGAAGGACGCCAGGCTGATACACAGAAGCCACAGGTATTCACATCAAGATACCCATGCATTTTTCTTCTGAAAATGAATGTCGGTCGTCCATTATTTTAATGTACAAGTCTGGTTATGCAGCAGAATATTCCCATGTCGTCACTTTATAATTAAAAACAGTTGTGGAGCGTCAAACAATGTGCTGGTACCATTCTTTGTCTAGTTTGAGGCCCTCAGGTACACGTCTTTGATTGGACATACACTATTCAGCATATACACGTCTATGATTGGACATTCAGTGTATACCTACACGTCTTTGATTGGACATACACTATTCAGCGTATACAGTACATGTCTATGATTGGACATACACTATTCAGCGTATACCTACACGACTTTGATTGGACATACACTATTCAGCGTATACCTACATGTCTTTGAATGGACATACTATTCAGCGTATACCTACACGTCTTTGATTGGACATACTATTCAGCGTATACCTACACGTCTTTGAATGGACATACATTATTCAGCGTATACCGACACGTCTTTGAATGGACATACACTATTCAGAGTATATCTACACATCTTTGAATGGACATACACTATTCAGCGTATTCAGGTATTTACAGCATTTTAAACATAATTTATTCTTCATTAATAACATATTCCATTTCCACATTTTGTCATCATATATTGTATGTTTTTGAATATGTAAGATTCGAAATATGTAAAATGCATAGTTTACAATGTTAAAATATCTAATTTGTATTGAATCTGACCTAACTTGGAATATATATTTTCATATATATTGTCTGGGGAAAGCTTGGTGCATCATTCACACAATTACTTTAACGCATGAGTGGACAGGTAATAATCAGACCCTCGCATTTTCATTAAATGTCTGCATTGGGGTGCCCGCCTGCTCGTTCGCTCATTGTGTATGCAGAACAAAACTGTTTGTTGATGTAAACAAAAGCCCACATTTTCTGGCTATTTCCCACAGCTCTGACAAATTTCGCTCTCAAACATGAGTGCGGCTAGTGTTTGTTGGCAGGTACAGATTTCGCTCTTCCTCCCCCTCTTCCTTTGGTCCAACTGCCTCTTCATTATGCTTCACTTGGTTCGATCAAAGCCAACAGCCTCGGCCCATTAATCAGTAACCTTCTCCACAGGGCTATGGAAGTGATATGTGCTGGACTCAAAGAGATCACTGCCTTATGAACCTTCTCCTCTAATCCTGGCCTCACATTTGATGCCATTACAATATCTTTTGTCATGGTATGGGCCCACTAAAGAATTAAATCCAAACACAAATTATTTAATATCGCATGACAGTCATGTCAAAACTTTCCCTTGTCAGAAATACAGCAGAGAGGTGTTTAAGTAGACAAACAAGCCTCAGGATAAGACACTTCCTAGCCTGGATTAAAAACAGTGAAATGAGAAGTTTAGTTTTGAGTCTATGCAGCTTATCCTACAGTCACTGACACAGATATTTAAACCTCACTTGACTGGTATTCTCATGTTATACAACACATCGGGTTAAAAAATCAGTGCTTTTTCCCTGACCACCACTAACAAAATATGACCCTCACTTCTCACGGCTGGAAATAAGCCCAAAGCAGACTCAGCCAGCTAGATTACTTTTACAGATATAACTTTTTGTATAGATACAAAGTTAGCAGATAGAGCTTAGGAATTCCAGACATCTTGGCAAAATTACTTTGATAAACAAATCAACTCATTTGAACTCATCTTCATACCTGTCATCAGCTGTAGAAGAACATTCCCTGAGCTTCCATAAGCAACAATAGGCCCTGTCATTGCTCCTTAGACACTTTTATCAAGGCCTTCAAGATATCGCTCTGCTCTGACTTTGTTCCAGAAAAATCCACTGTATCGAAGAAGGACCAAAAATGGCTTCAGTAATACAACTAAAGCGATGTGCAGCCTGCAGGAGAAAATGCAATCTGGTAATAACTGGTTAAATATGTTGATGTGGACTAAATAATGTAATGTGATAGGAACAAAATCTGACGCCGCCACTGCATCAGTAAATGAAGGCCAGGGAACATAAGGAACACAGCTTATTGTCAATGCAAATGCGACTCAATGGAAGGCAGCAGTTTTATAATGGGTGGCACAGAGATCAATTATTAAGTAAAGTGAGTTATCTGAATATAATACATAATTTGGTAATATACTATAATATTCCAGTAAGCACAATATTAAGCAAACTTGTTTGACGGGAACCCGTTTGAAAATAAATTATAAGGAAATAATTGTTTTTCATGAATGCATCATAATAATGACAGAATGTTGAAAGGATTTATTGAATGGAAGTGAGAACTTACACTTTTTTTGGCATAAAAGCCAACTGCCCATCAATCAGCTCTTAGGAAACGAACAGGATCAGCATGAATGGTGATAGTGAATGGGCAACCTCTCCAAGAATGCAAGGAAGGGCCACGCTTCGCAAGAGGACAAAGATGGCTAAACTTTCTCCAGGCAACTGCACACAGGACTAAGATGAGAAATGAATCCTTTTGTGAAAAATGGACAAAGCTTGATAATCCAGATCGTCACCGTGTGAAGGCCAGGAGGAAATGTCCACAATGGCACTGAGGTGCCAGTAATTTATTGATGATAAGGACCACCTACAATGGTGGAATACACTTTCCTGGACTGAGCCCAACTGCATTTGTCTTGCTGAAAAACTGCACTGCCTATATTGGAAATACTAGTCCAATCAGAAAACACTAAGGCTAATCATGCACTGTGCCAGTAAACTTAATGCCACAAAAATACCCAATTAAAAGGGAGAAACTTATTTGCATATTTGGTTAAAATGAAGTTTTATCCAGTAACAGGAGAACAAACCTGTGGTCAGGAAATGGATTGCTACTTATGCAGAAGCTTTCGAAACAGTGGTGACTTTGACATTCTGATCAAATCATTTGTATGTAAATGAATATAGCCAATATAATATGTGGTGATGCACAGTGTTGTGACAAGAGAGTGCCAAACTCCTGTAATTAACCTCGGCTTTAAATTAGCATAGATATTTCTAAAAGCTGCTTGATTGCGTCTTGCTTTCAAATGAATTATATGCAGCAAAATACCAACCTCCTCCATGCCATCGCAAAAATAAGATAAACATTTTCTCTTCAGGGCTTATACCTCGTTTAAGGAATTTGCACATATTTACTGCACACATTCAGTGCTTTAAATGCAACTTTCATTTTGCCTTTGGAAGCAAGTACCAGATGATGTGATCTATTAACTAAGTTAGTGCTCGTCTATGTTAGCCAGCAATTGGCAAGTGTCCAACCATCACCTGAAACACGGTATTGTTGGGCAGTAAATGGGTTCATCTGTACTCATCACTTTTCATAACACTTTAAATGGCATTGAAACCAATCTTCGGTATTAATGTCTGATGGTTTGAGCAGCTAGGACAGCATTTAATTAAAAATAGGTTCATACTGTATGCCACATACTTTGCATCATTCCCTCTGAAAATAAACTGTGCCAGTATATAGACATGGAGTGCTTTTGCTTTGAGTGTATTATATTAGGACTTATGGCAATATGCTGCTTGCTGTCTAACTCAGCATCCTGCCACATTCTATACCTCCAGGGCAGGCTGCTGAGTTTCCACGTCTTTTAATGTGAACAGACCTTAACACTGAGAAAGCAAACACTGAACACTATGCAATCCTAACTTTCATGACAGAAGACACAGACTCAACGTAATTCCGGTTTATAACAATGATATGGATGCACAAGGGTATAGGAGTCGGGGGGGGGGGTGCATATACTTCCCCCAGTATAAAACGCTCTCCTACACTTTTGGGCATGCTGAAGGGTTAATGTTATACAGAAAGTCTCTTATATGCTAGAAGTAAACCATCCACACACATACATGGCAAATATTGTACCACATATAATTGAATACTTTGAAAATTAATGATATTTTATTTCAAATTGTAAATTTCATTGTAAAAATGTAATACGACATATGACTAATGGAACACATTTTATGAAATGATGCAGACATCAGGTCTCTTAAGACATTGGACTGATCTGTCTTGTGTGCTTTTCTATTGATTTGAGTCACTGAAAATAAAGCATCAAACCTGCATTTGCAAGTGACAGGTAAGTATTTTCCAGACTTCCTACAGCTGACCAAACTGCTTTACAACTGCTTTTATCCAACGTATTGAAGACAAACGCTCAGTTTGACATATTTTTACAGGTTTACATTTTTTAAACAAACTTGGAAATTTTCTAGAAATAATAGTTAAAAATAGGGACTTCCTGGTATGTAAGCTTGAAACTGTTTTCATTTATCCCAAACACACCACTGTCTTCTGTTTTGCTCAATAAACACAGTAAAAGAAAGTCAGGAAGCTACGTTTCCCTGCAAGGGAAACATATGGACTTTATCATACATATGAAAAACATTTATGCTGTTTCTCTACTATATTTTTGCCTTCAGTCTTAAGCATTTTTCTGCAGTGTCTGCAAATAAGTAAAGAATGGTGACACTAAAATCAAGCTACTTAAGTGAAAATTTGTAACTTGTGGCGTGAAATTACATCCCATTGTCCACTGATTTCTCGGATCTACTGGAAAGCCAGTAAAGTTTTTACTCGTGTTCTTAAGCAGTTAAAGCCAATTATATTTTAATGCCTCCTATTTCTAGGTAAATGATCCAGGTAATTCAGCTGAATGTCAGTATAGAAAAAAAAACAAGTTAAGCAATTGGATGAATATAAAACACTTTCTGAACATAATGTGAACGATCAGCGGCATCAGAAATGGCCCAGATCTGCTTCAGAAAGGAGTAGCACGTGGAGTAGAAGCAAACACTTCCAGCTGCTGTGATGGAATCATGCCTATTCCTCCTAAAGATGAAGCAAATCAGTTTTCCCCATTGTTCAAGAACCCAGATAATGCAAGGGGTAATGTGACCATTCAGGACTATTTTTTTGGGAGAAAAGGTTAGAGATGTGTTTTTCTGAAAACAGACATTGCTGCACCACCTACCGCTAGCAATGAATTCCCTTGTCTGCGCGGTTGCATATTCTCTGTGCAGTGAGGAACCCAAACACCACCCCCCCTCTCTCCTTGCACTTCTCGGGTCTCGTTCTTATTCTGGGCTGGTTCTACTGTGATTTATCACGTCTACTCCCAAGCCAAAAGCCATGATGTCACCCCCCCCCCCACCCCCCCAATTCAAGACTCTAATCTCCTCAAAAACAGCTTGGACTGACATGCTACAACTGCTGCCAGACGCTGGCTACCCCACGGCCTCCATTCAAAATCAGTATTGGGTCTTAGGAGATCTGCTGTGGCCAGAAACTCTACATTTGGTCAGATGAGAACTGCAAAGAAAAGGTCTGATAGAAGAATATTAAGCATTCAGAATAACCTTAAATCCTAATAGAATTTACATGCCGTTCTGTCCCTCAGTAATATTAGATAACATGCAATTTATTTGAGAGTTTCAAAAGATTATTACTTTTGATTATATTATTTCTCAATTATTATGAAATATGGAACCTTTAATTATTGCCATTTATACTGTGCATTTTGTTTATCTAGTCTGAAATCCAAAGACTATTTTATTTAAAATGCGTATTGTAGGGTTTCCACATACCTTTTACATGGCCACTGGAGACACTTAACATCTTGATGCAAACCATCCAATATCTGCAACGATGTCTGGTTGGGAAAATCTGAAAGGCAGATATTTTTAAACCCGAGTTTACACAGCTATCTAATGGGGCTTGAAATTTACTGTGACTTCATAATCTGGCACCAGTCCTTAAAGGAAACACATTCATTACATTAATTTACCCATATGAAGTTTGTGGGTCACACAGAGAGAAAACACGCACCTTAGGACAAGGTGCCTGGCAATGTCTATAGCTATTAACGCCACAGGAAGACAACGAAAGCTAAGAACACAGTCAAACCAAGAAATGCACGAGTGATACCTATTTCTCCAGTCTACTCTGATTAATGACAGAGAATAAGAGATGCATAAAATGAATCATGCAAGCCTAATTATCAATGGCCTCCGGGAAACAATTATGCCATTGAGGGAATACAAAGGGATTTAAACTGTGGTTTTCTTACGGAAATGCCTTTTGCAAGCACTGCACAATTGCTAGAATGACTATATAACTTCCATGCATGCCAGTTCTTCCACTGTACTTTTTAAATAACCATGGAGTCTGTTCATCCATCTTCTCATCCACACACATGTTCATATTTTAACTAACAATGTACCCTGACCATCCTTCAATAAACACATTTAAGAAAAATAATAAAAAAGCCAATAGAAAAGAAAAAAAATACCCTACAAACTTCATCGCTTTTGAAAATCATTCATACACACGTTGCATTCTGACCCTTACAGAACATCTCAATATTTGATGGCTGACTTGACAAGTAATTTAAGTGTGATTCCCTTAGTTCTGTCTCATATCAGATGAAATGCCTCTAGACTACATTAATTTGGTCCCATTTGTGACTGCAAAACTCAACACTGACCTTCGAAGACCTTGAAAAGTATAGTCGATATATTGAATGGTGACCTTTTCATTATTATACTTTGTGTCTTCATTCAGAAACATCTTTGTTACTTTCAGCTGATGTTGCCTATCCAGTTCCCAATGGCCAATATAAGTGATGTTCTTCTAAAAGGTGGGATAATAGATTATGTCATGGTGAGCTGAATAGAAAAAGAATTAGAAATAATAACAGTCATACATTAAACAGATTAATATCAAGTCAAAACAAGTAACTTAAACTGCATAAACTACAAGAATTTATTTGAATATATGAAATTTAAGATAGTCAAGAAGCTTTGATATAAATCTCATGGTTACATTGTCTCTACAGCAGGGCATTTCAGCTATGCTATAAAATCATAAGCTTTATAATCAATTCTTATTTAATATTATTACAAGGCAGGTGGCACCGTGGATGGGATAGTAGTCCGTCACAGGACATATACTCAAAACACTATGGGACCTGTGGGGAAATTAGGGACACCCATTTACAAAATCATATATTTTTTTGACTGTGAGACGTAACCAGATTACCTGGAGACAGCATATGTCACGTGGTGAGAAAATGCTGTAAACACACAGCGGTGAAGGAAGACAGACCCCAACCCTCACTGCCATGCTGCCCACTACAGAACGACACAACTTAGCTATCAAGCAACATGACTAGATGTAGGCTTAATATAAAATGTACATGTTTATGTATTTAATGCCACATTCAATGTATCATAATGCAAGGTTTAATAATATAATATAATATATCATAAGCAAAACTTCCACGTGCACCAGGGTTACATTTAGGTTCTGCATTCCTCTAATCATGGGGATTCGTGAATTTAACACAATGTCAAATTTTGTGATAAGATTAGGATACATAAGTCATTTGCAAGAACATTTACTATGCAGACAAACAGATATGACCTTTCAATCTAATGACTGATTCAGAGAATGCATGAAAAGGGGGTGAACATTAATGTTTTTTTTCATTCTCAAGAACTTTAATCAAGTGTTTTCCCTTTCTCCCCTAATAATTAGTTTCTGAGCCTTCATTTCAGTCATTCCATTTAAGTTGGAGCCCCCCTAGTTATGAAATTAATCATTCTACGTGGATCTCCACCTCCCTGCGGAAAACACCATTCTGAATACCAGTCCCAAGTCCCATTATGTTTGGCCTTGACTGACATGTATACCATCCCCAAAAGAGATATGTAGATGCTTTAATGGCTGTCATTCAAACAGGTGACTGGCCAAATCTGAATAGTAGACATCGTATTAAGAAAAGAGGTTTTACCTTATCACTATGACAATCTAAAGGCCAGGTTAAGTGTACAGGGATGCAATACCACCAATAAACTCTGGTACAGGCTTACATTTTCACTATATCTACTTGATGTGACTGACAGAAAAGCTTACACTCTATTCACCTCCATAAACAAAAAAGTAAGCGACAGATCTTCCACTATTCCTGTCTCTGCCCTGGCAAATTTATCAGTGTTTTAACCTTGTTCCTGCCTAAGCAAGTCAGCAAGAGTGGTTTATATGGAAGCTTAGGAGGAGATGATTGCTTTAAAGGACTTAGTAACAGACATACCGGTTACACCCAAAGGAAATGCAAAAGGGAAGGACCCAAGGATCTCACCATAGCAGAATGAGAGGGGGAAACATATTTCTGGATTTAAGTGCATTAACTTAGAACCCTGGTGCTGCTGACAACTCGTAAATTTAAATATCTCGCTCTCTCTCTATCCAAAAACCATGCTAGAGAAAAGGGGAGATGATTAGCAGGGAATATGAGCACTCAGTTTGCAGCCATGAAGGGGTGACCTTACAGCTTAGTAGCATTAGACAGATAGAAGCGGCAGTGTGTCCTCTGGGATGGAATGAAAACACAGCACCATGATATATCCATGGGCTGTACCCAGGGGCAGGAGATAAGTCATTTTTCAACTCCATGACAGAATTCCTCTTTTTGCACTACACAAGCTTAGTTTGATATTGTGCAGAAATCCGTAATAGAATTTAAATGGAAACATCCTGATAATGCGCATTTAACATTCATGACAGTAGACAAACACGTCTGATGCAATTTATTCACTTATTTGTTTATATAAATGTTGAAAAGAAGCCAAGCATTAATTATCTAAATAATGCATTGCTGGTGAGAAATATAGCGACTACCAGTGCATCACAGGTCCCCCAAATCAGTACCCTATAAAACAAACTGGGTGCTTGGCAGTGGGTGTGGCCTCCCGGACCAGAGGCTCAGCCCATTCCCTTGAGTGGCAGCAGTCTGTCACCTTGGCTGGGAAGCTCCTGCCAAGATCACAGGCTCTCTGTGGCAGGCACTAGTCTGTCCTGCCAGCTCCAAACCAAAATCCCCAAGAGCTGCACATAGAGGGGCTGTGTTAAGTGAATTATACCCATTAATAGTTCTTAACGGGTCAGGCCTTTATCCAAGGGGCTCGTGCTTTTCCAGCTGGGTCGCTGTTCTGCTCTGAGATGCTCGACACTGAAACCATTGAGCGCCCTCCTATGCCGTTATTAGAGGAATGGATTTTTAAGATATATATTTTTGCACTTTGTTTGCTTGATTTAAAGCCAAGCCGCAGCAGATTCCGAAGTGCCTGCTTTGCGGAGACTTAAAGGCTCCACTCATTGTCTTTTGTTAAATCACACATAAACCATAGTTTCTCAGCCACATTATTTGGCAGGAAGTTGAGGATAGATGGTAGAGAAGAGAAACGAGGAATTACAGCGACCATAACAAAACTGAAGCACCTCAAAACTTCAATGAAAGTAAATCCTTGGTTAAATCAAACATGCTACCAGGGATCCTCATCCATCCATCGATCCATCCTGGGCTTCCATTCTGGTTAGGGTCATGGGGTGGAGCCTATCCCACATTGCCTAGAGCACAATGCCAGGATATATCCTAGACAGGAACCCAGAATGACAAACATCTTGAAAAAGGAAATCAGTCATGTCAATAAAAATTTGTAGCAGTATGAAATATCCATGATGAAGTTTCCAATCTGAACAGCACTACAACACTCTGAAAGCTCAGCCTGTGGGAGATATTCTGCAGTTCCCTACACCCAACCCAAGAAAGAAGGTCTGTTACAAACCCATAAAGTAATGTGGTCATTGGGGTCTACCTGCAGCCTTAACGCCCAACTCCTAAAACTCTAATCCTCTCAACACCCTAGCAGTTGGCTTGCAAGGGTAGATGCATGATTGTTATTTAGTTTCCTGGCCCTGTCAAGCTCTGAGGAGATTTGTAAGTTATACTAAGCTCAGGTAATCTTCTATTTCCCAAACAGTGTGAGGTAGTTCTTTTGGGAGGGTGAGGTCATCTCATACCTGCAAAGTGACTAGGAGCAAACTACACAAAAAAAGCCTAAACGTTAGAAGGGATTAGATGTCTGATGAACAGAAGACAAAGGCAAGAGGATTACCACAAGCATGGTATCAGTCTCAGGTGCTTAAGGAGATTCCTTTTTCCTGTAAGTAGTTAATTAATCTCATCAACCTGACTTCAGCAGGCATCAATTGATTTAACAAAGCACGGAACTTAATATGAAACCGGATGAGGTCACCTCTAGTAATGGGAAGAGCCACACATTTATTGAGCAGGACACAGTATGTATCAAATATGGGCTTACAATGGAATAACATACACAAAACACCTACAATAGCAATGTGGAGTAGTAAATAAGAGGATTGTGTCAGAGTTAAAGGGAAGCATGTGAGTGCAAGAAACGGTGGAATAATGTATAATACCCACAGTTGACATTGTGTTCCTTGTCCGAACCTTAATGTCTTTCAATACCTGACGGTATCAACATCATCATATACTGTATGGGAAAAATACAATATACTGCAGCATAATACACTGAACATGGTATTCAGTAACAGGAGGATAGAACAAGGATGAGGTTTTTTGCAGTTTAACAAATTTGGGGAGACAGAAGCGCAGAAGTTGTTTTACCTTTAGCAGATGAAAAGAGAAGATGAATACAGATGTTAGGTCTGCAAAAAGATTTAGAAGGTCTGGTTGTATGGGCTGGTCTGTTGTGGGTGAGAACCAAACCAAATGTATTAAATTATAAGAAAGTACTTCAGGTTAATAAATGTCCATACCCTGGATAACAGGGAGCATATAATGCAAAGGTATGAACTGGAATTCTATTGCTCAAAATATAAATAAAACTGTTTTCTCATTAGTAACAAAAATTCTCCAGCTTCTTTCAGCAATGATTATGGCAGACCAACTGCATGTAATAAAAGGAATTAGATTCTGTAAAAATATCCCAATTTAAGGCAGAATGGTTTTAGCTCTAATGGATTTTGGCCCTGCAATGTACTGGCATCCTCTCCATTGCATCCCCTGCCTTGTACCTGGTGCTTCCAGGGACAGTCTCCAGGTCAGATGGATGGATGGATTTTAGATTCCCTTAGTGAATTTCATTGTGTATCTTATTTTTAAAAACTATGCTCTGCTGCCACCTAATGAAAATGCTGGGAATTACAGTAAAATCACACCAAGATAGCCCAAAAACAATAAATGTAATAATCGATCCTTTATTGTCCCTAATGGGGAAATTCTTCTTACGCCTCCCTCAACTTGCTCTTTGTAGAACAAGCTGTCCATGAAGGGCAGCCACCTGTTGGGGCGCCCAGGGAGCTGGGGGTTAAGGGCCTTGCCCAAGGACCTGCAGACATGCTGAACTGGCAACCTTGTGATTACAGGCACACAGGCTTAGCACACTGAGCCACATGCTGCCCCCTAAATGTGATGAACCAACTAAGCAACAAAAGAAATGTTAGTTGCATTCCTGATTTAATCACACAAACCCAAAATGTGTTCATTCTCCTACCTGAATTTCTTAACCTTTTTGTGCATTTTGTTGAATGACTGAGGCTGTACATGATAAAGTGACCAATACTTTTTAAATGTCTTGTAAAAGCAGCAACCTTCATAGACTTTCCTGGTGACCATAACCTTTTGAGGAAAATGAGAATGTTTTTGAGGAACTAGATCCTAGCCCCAGAACTCAGAAGAGTTGGGATTGTTTGATAATTAGACTGTATGGTACTACATACAAGGTTATGATTTTCAGCTCTATTATGGAATAAGACTCAGCTAAGATAACTCCTCAAACACTTGCAAACTTGGCGTATCCGATTTTCCTCAGTCTAGGAAACATTCTGCTTCCACTTCTGGGCCTTCATTTCATAGTACTGTTTGGCTCATGTGATTTGGGATAAAAGGTTTCCCTGAAGAGTACGGCTCCTTGCTTTGGCTTTTAATTTTTCCTTTTGTTAATTGTGGGACAACATTTTTCATAACAAAACAATATGTGTGGGTCACATCCCACCATTTCAAGAAGGGCCGAAGAGTTTGTTATAGATCTTTAGAACAGGCTTCTCTGAAGACGCCCATTACGCATCAACAGCCACAGAGTGTCTGGACCTTGTATCCTCTTGAGTACTCAACTGCTCTGCTCCTAAAGACTGTCCAACTTTTACCTTTTCTGCTTAAACATCCACACCCTCTGCTTTTTCTAAAACTCTCACCCTTTGCCACACACGTTATACGCTCGCTTCTCTTGGTCCTGTTGGCACGTGAAGCTCCCTCCTCAGCTCGAGGCCTGGTGGGCCACATCCTGCAGAGCACAATGCTGTAGGCAAACAGGACGACGGCCCCAGTGCCAATTACAGCCCACTTTCGTAATGGACTCCAGTGACCCAGCTAGCCAAGTAAATCATTCCACCCCCATGATGCAGTACAGCCATAGTAGTGCTGACCTCAACTTCCTGATACTTTCTTAGCTGTATCTGTAAACTGGACAAATCCAGTTTTTAAGTTTGTCTGTTAACCCACAGCAAGACGTAGCACTTTCAGGATTCCATTATGCCACCCAGCTCAGGAGGACTGACTGACATCCCCAATTGGTCTGACAGTTTCCACCGGAAGGTGCCTATTTCCAAGAAACAAACCATATCAGAACCTTTATAAAGTATAGGCCAAATTTGGGCAGGGAGTCTCTCTAATGATGGGTTAACATCAGCACATAATTATAATACATCAAGAACTGACTGAAAATTTGAATGCTTTAAAAAAAAAAACTAAAATCAGCTGAGCCAGTGTATAAGTACATGTAGAGCTGACAAGTAGTTAACATTGATACCAGTGTGGCCAAGCTTTGTAAATATGGGTATTTCAATATCTGTTTCTAAGCATTATCAAAAAAAAAAATCGGCATTAATATTTAGTGCAAGGCTCTTCAAATCCAGCCCTTGATTCCAAATCCAGGCCTTGTTTTCAGTTCTCCCAGATAGTTTAATGATTACTGATTCTGATTGGTCAGAGGCTTCACACCCGGCCCACAGGTAAAGGAAGGCTGGAAAACCAGCAGGGCTCAGACCTTGAGGACTGTGATTTGAATAACTCTCATTTAGGGGCTCTGGTGGGTTTTACCCGCATCACTATGAAAAAATAAACCACAGACACAAAAAGGATTTTAGAGTTTTTTTTGTTACATTTTTAAACTAAAACAATGTACACAATTCAATGTACTGAACATATCAGGACAAAAAAATCATATAAAAACTGCATTATGTTAAAACAAATGCTATAGTGTTGCTGGAACCAAATGCTGGCACATTACACAAGATTCAGTGGTGAACACAGTGGGCCTGGTACATTTGGCTACAGTATTATGACTATATTATAATATACAAGGAGTCTACTGTACACAAAATACTTAAAATCTCTCTGAAATCCATCAGACAAAAGTAAACCCTCATGGGGGAAAAGAAAAAATGGAAAATGCTGTAGCCAGCTGTACCCACTGTCAGAAGCTCCTGCGGGGCTACGCTCACCACTGGGTGAGGGATGGGGATCCATTTACTTGTGTCTGCAAGTATGATTTGTTGAACGCAGCCAAAAAATAGGGCTGCTTAACATGAACACATTCACCAACCACAAATGAAACCTTTCCCCCGCATGCTCAGTAACTGATCTCAGACCAGTGGGCAGTATCACTAGCTTGCCCAGTGTTGTTCATTCCCTGAAGGAGGATGTTGCTAAAGCTAACTGGGAATGATTTCACCTGGGACTCCCAGGTCAAGAGAAGTTACACAGAGCAGCCTGGAAAAAGAAGGCAGCTGATGGATGATAGCGAAGACGGACGTCTGAAATCACATTCCAGAATGCTGCACGGGACCTTCTCAGTCCAGCTCCTTGAAGCGGGCAAACATCGCTTTTCGCACGGCTTGCTTATACGTGGCGTGGTTCCAGACTACGGGCTCCTTCTTCTTCCTCTGCAAACGAAAGAATTGGGAAGGAGATTGAGTTCATCACTCAGCTGGGTGACTGGGTCTTAAAAATAAGGCGGTTATCTCGGCATTCTGACTTGCCTCCATAGTCTCTGCACCCAGTCCAGGTCTCTCCCCAACCTTATGCATCTCTCTGAAAACATGAAGACCACAGAGGAGATACAAGTCAACAAGGATTCTTGTGTTTGTACACACACAAAGACATGTATACATTCACAAACGCACACTACACATATATATGTATATACATACCATATTATTATCCTACTTGAATTGGTTTTGAAATTGGACTTCTCAATAGTATAGAAATTCCCCGAATCCTACCACTCATTATAGTCAGTTTCCATTATAAGCTAGTTATGTGTACAAAGAACCAACAAGCTTGAGATCATTGAATCACAAACCTGGAACCACTTGACCATGTGTTCTGGTATTTCTTTCTTTTGAATTCTGGAGAACCACTCAAGTCTCTCTCTCTAGTGTTCAGCTAGAAGAGGTCACAGAATGCGTGTTAGAGCCATTTTCAAGTACTGAAGGGCATTATAAAATGAGTCCACACAGTCTAACTCCATCAGTCTACAAAATGGATATTTGTCTATACTATACAACGTATTGAGTGAAGGCATCTTACTTGTTTCTCCTGGTTCTCCAGAGCTTCCAGCTCCTTCTTTGATCGTTTAATCTTCAGATGGATTTCCATGTTTTGCTAAAGCAAAAAACATGCACCAGTATGGGTTGAAGTATTACACCTAGAATTTTTATTTGCCAATGTCTTGCTTTTGGGGACTTGAGGCCATTGTGGATATGCAGGATACTTTCTTCCAGAAGAATCTTTAAATGTTTAAATATTCAAAACACGGAACACTGACTATGTCCTTTAGAGATGTCAAATTCCTCCTAAGTGCCCACAGATGCTCCTACTAATGCTCCTCCAGGCTAATCCAGTATATCAAAGTGAAATGCAGAGATGTACATCTGTACCTTGTGCAGGTCTGAGAGCTGCTGGTGTCGCACCAACGCATCCTTGTTGGGGAACTGCCTTCGGCAGAGCAGGCAGGCCATCTTCTTCCAGTCGGTCAACTTGTCCTCCTTCTCCTCTGGCTGGCTGGCTGATGCCGTCCGTGCAGGCTCGTGTTTCTCCTCCTCTTCCTCATCACTGCCAGCCCCGTAGTCTGCCACCAGCAGCTCCAGAGAACCCATGGGCCGCTACAGAAAGAGCAAGAGTACAAGATCCAAAGTAAGAAAATTGTTCGGGACGACTATAGGCAAGTACCTTTCCCACAGATGATGTCAAGTAATGTACCTGTTCATTTAAAGCAGAATTTTACTTCAGTAGTACATATAGATTCAGTTGTTACACATTATGGAAGGTAGAAGGATGGATTTGGGAAAAAATGAAGAATTGAACAAACAGATGGGAAGATGACCTTTCTAGCCCATTCTTACCTTGCTCTTTTCTTCTTTTTTTGGTGGAGCCAAAGGTTTCTTGAATAGATCTTCTCCAGCTGTACCCTGGAATGGATTTCACAGACTTGAAACAGGCCAGAGATGTGAAAACAGGCCAGAGGGGCTACACCAGGTTTCCCGAGAAGATGGGTCATGTGGGGTCTTCCTCACGTTCCTCACCTTCCTCTCAAAAATGGCAAAGGCAGCATCAGCAGCCTTGGAGGTCTTCCTTTCCTCCACTCCTCCCGGCGTCTTCAGAACTGGTGACGGCACACGGACACTCTCCTTTTGCCGGTTCTGGATCTTGGCCCAGCGCTCCATGTCTTTCATGATCTGAAAAACATAGACCATTATGTTCCACTCGTCCAGAACTTATAGACCTAAAGATCAAACAACATGAAAGAATGCACTCAGCTCTTTAAAATTATTTGAAGCAACTTGTTTTTTTCCTTTCATATCTATTTCATATGTGACTAATACAATATTCAGAAAAAATGACCCAGCTGAACTGTGCAGGTTGTGCATTCAGATGTTTACCTTGAATGCTGCCAAACTTCTGGGCTTATCTTCCTTTTCCTTCTTTTCAGCACGAGGTGCAGCGTCCTCTTCTTCCTTCTTCTCTGATGTTGCTTCAGCAGTCTTCCTCAGCTCCTGCTGGGATTCCTGCACCTGGGGCTCGTGGACTGCCACCACAGCAGTGGAAGTGTGGACCACTGTAGAGTTAGCCTGGACTGCAGGGGCACCAGTGTGGACCACTGTAGAGTTAGCCTGGACTGCAGTGGCACCAGTGTGGACAACTGGAGCCCCAGCCTGGACCACTGGTGGCTGTGTGTCTGTGGTATAGCCTGGTACTGGGATGTATGCCTTGGTAACAGTGTCCCAGTACAGGTACTGCTGGGTTTGTGCATTGTAGAAATACTGTGGACGAACAGACAAGCACAGATTACTGAGGTTCACAGATGAAATGCATGTTTCCCTCTTCAGAAACAAAACAGAAGCTCTCACCCTTGAGCTGGGGTCATAGTAAAGAGTAGTCTGGGGGTCATAATAGAAGCCAGAAGTGGCATCATACAGGTAAGACGACATGTCCGGAGTCTCTGCTCCTACAAGAAAAAAACATATCAAACCTAGAGACCCAGAAATCAAACAGGAAACAGAAGCAGGTAAATTACAAATGAATAAAAAGTTATTAGACCCTGCTTCTCAGCTGCTGGGTAGCAGGACCATTTTCACTGGATCTCAGGCTGGTTAAAAGAAATGTTTTGGAAGGACATGCATTTCTGACAAAATTTGGTTCAAATTTTTTTTTTAAATGCGGGTCATGACTTAATGACTAAGGGAAAATGTGTGTTCTGAGTGTAAATGAGCCAAGAACCTGTGGTATCACAATGCCTCTTACCATAGCTGTAGCCATCAGCTCCCTCCGGCGTTACAACAGCGCCGGGTGCCTGAGAATCCGCAGCCGGGAAAGAGCCGTCAGCTGCTGGGGGCTCAGCATAAGGCATCACCTGCGATTCATTTTTTAAATCAGTAATTCAACTCCTCAGAGTCCCTTTGTGGCTCTTGTTTGAGGCGACCTTAATCTAGGGAAGTGCGAATGTCTCACCTGCACCATGTTAGCGTTCAGATGAGGGTCAGCAGCTACGGCATTATCTCCGCCTAGCTGCGACAAAGGCTCCCCTGGGGATTCATCGTCATGGTTACTCTATCAGTAAGGACTCTTAAAACCGGATGTCATTCTGACTGCTGATAAACCAGCCAGACCAAAGGAGTTTTGGTGACTAAGCAGAATTCCTACCTTGAATGATGGCTGGACTCCCTAGGGGTACTTGAGCAGGCTGGCCATAGTACTGCTATTATTGGCAGAAAATAAAGCCAATTAATCACAGGCATGAGATGTTTCTATTAAAAGCTATTAAACTGGATATTTATGCAATTTAAAAGAACGTACACACCAGACGCCATCCCCAAACACAATGCACATACCTCCATGACGTCTGGAGGGTACCCCAAAAGAGAGGTGCCAGATTTGTCAAACTCCCTCCTGTAACTGAAATAGGATACGAAATGGGTGAATTTCCACAGCGAAATTACAGTACTGTGCAAAAAACTCTAAGGAAGTCGAAGAAAATAAATGCTGTTTAAATGATCTTCATTTTGGCGTAAAACTACGATATTTGTCAGTGTGTCAGCTTAACTAATTCAAAACTTAACCTAAAGTCACCCAAGCATTTGAGGCAACAGTCCAACATACCAATATATTTTTTAGTCAACCACTAAACCCACCTTATTTGGCAAATCAATACCTCATTGAGTTATTTATCTTTAAGTCTATTAAGTTCCTCATCTGGCCATCCAACAAGATATCAGTAACTTTTAGGAGAAAATAAATTCTAGTTTGTTTTTATTATGTTACTGGTAATTTGTTTATGTTCCAGATAGATTTTTTTTGGGCAAATACACACAACCCAATTCTTTAACTGCTTAAGATTTTTGCATATAATATGCTAAAGGTATTTATACATAATAGACTGGTCACTACACAGTGCGAATTACAAAAATTAGTTTATAGAAGTCTAAAGTGTACTTACTTCTGATTCTTTAAAGGCTTTGCAACCTCAACATAAACTCGCACTCCATCGATAATAAGAGGGGGGGGTTTGGTCAGGATCTCCACCAGTCGAGTCACTTGCTAAGTAGGAGCACATTTTTAAGCCCAGTGAGTAGAAGTAGGAGAAACACCATAAAGAACAGCCATCAGTTAAACGGGACTTTAAATGATCATACCTCATTCGAGTCCATGTCTACAAAGCAGAAGCACTTGGTGCCTAAGGGCTTTCCCTTGACCAGTCGCACATTCCTCTCATCCAGGTAGGCATAGGGGTCCAGGGCCTTCAGAATTGTTTCTACGGTGGTGGTGGGCTTCACATTCTTAATGATCATGGCTATAAACACATGAGAAACAGGTGGCATGACCTCTAACACTGGTTCCACTCTGCATCAGTCTAAGCAGCTACTGCTCATCTGCACTCTGTCTTTTCCTGCTATAACATGACTTACTTCGGTCTTCATGCTTAGTTTTCAAAGAACACAACTGACCTTTCTGATGCAATATGCAATAAACAATAACACTGCGTCGGAATTAGATTTCACTGTGGGCCCGAGCTCCCGTACTCTTGCTTTCTTTAAAGATGGGGTCCATGGGATGAAGCGGCGGTCTCAGGTTCCTGGTCACCAGGGACTCTGCCTGCTTCTGCTGCTGCAGCTGCTGATCCACCTGCTGCTGCCAGGCCTCCGGGGTGAGGCTGGAACTGCGCTGCCACTGGCCTGGAGCCATCGCGTCATTCCTCAGCTTGGGACCTTGGCCGTCTTCGCTGGCCATCTCCGGAGGCTCCATATTTATTGGAGGTGGTCCAGTAAGGGGCGGCTCCAGAGGCTGTGCATCCTTCTGCCGTGCAGGCTGTTGTATTATGGGTATACAAATAGCAGAAATTTTGCCAGCAATGTCAGTTAGGGACACTCTTGTGGTGGCATCAAATTCTTTCAAAATTCAGCACATAAGAAAGTACCTGACCAAATAAGCACCAGACAGTCGATTAATATCAGATTTATCTAATTCCACTCCAGTGGATCAAATTTTACACAATTTACAAAACAATTATCTTCTGCAGGTGCTGTAAATTTTTTAAGATATTTGACTTACAGATGCCGCTATGCTGGTTCCCTCTGGCTGTATATATCTCATCAATGCTGTCTTAGTGCCAACCTTCAGGGCTCCCTGAAAAGAAGGAGAAGGATTATGTCCGCCCTTTGCTCTGGATGGCATGAAAGTCTCAATGACCTGAATGTCTGCATCCAGCACGTAGTGTGTCGTGCTTGTTTTCTCAGCTGGGAAGTTTACATTTTGTCGGGGGACAGGAATGAGTAAATGCTGGTCATTCATCAACCAGAAACCAGTGTTTTTTTTTTTTGGTGTGGTCGTCATTTCAACTTTTTTGCAACCCCAGAGTAAAAAGTATACAATATGAATTCCACAGAAGCAACTACACTTATGCGTAAACATATGTTGAAGCCAAAAATGGCTATTGACTGAAATGAGTGATAAAGGGGTCGCCCTCTTTGTCATTGTTGTATATTCCTTTAGCTGAGTGCGATAAAAATATAAAGGCTAATAGCACAACAGCACATGGATCCTGTTTCAGAGAAATCAAAAGTTGATATTATGAGATGTATGCCTACGCATGCAAGCCCCCTGCCGCCCCAGAGAGCTGTTCAGTGTGATAAGATAGCAAGTCAGGAACAGCCCAGTTGCAAAGCATTTTAAACAGGATGAACAGAACAAACGTGTTCTGAAACACCGAAGTCAAACCATATTTCTCCAATTGCTTTACGTAGAACACAGCAAATTTCAACCATTGAGACTTCCTAAAAGTTGGCTTTCATTATTTGCCATGGGGTTCTCCAAAAATCAATGAAGACCCCTGGGCCATGCAGTTACCAAAGTTACTTCACCCATGGATTTTACCTGAGCTGCCATGAACAAAGTTTTTACGGCTGGAATGCCAGTGTCGAAAATTACCAGTATGACGGTCAAGACAAAACCAGGGAAAAATCAAATTCATTAGCCTAATAGCGCTATACCAATCCTGGATGCCGCCATATAAAGGTTCAGACCTGTGGCAGGGAGGTTGGAGTCACGTGTATCATACAAGTGAGGACCCCCCTCCAGGTTAGGACACAAAGCCTTGTTTTCAGAAGAACCGTCTTAAGCCCCACCCACCCCGGTGCCAATACATCGGCAAGATCCTTGTCAAACTGCAGCTCTGACAAACGACCTGTGGTAGCAAGACAACCATGTTTAGTTTAAGTTCAGGGAAAGTAAATTTCCGCAGCAATTGATGACGCGCACATATTTCCACTCAGGATGAGCAGGTCAGACACACCACCTCTAAACTGGAATTGTATACCAATATGTCAAAGGGAAATACGGAGAGAAAAAAAAAAACTGGTCCCCTCAAGGATTTAACTGGCAAACAGTTAAATGACACCCATATATATATATTAAAAACAAAACAAAACAAAAAACAAAACAAAACAAAACAACCCAGAAGAGTTACCGTGGGGAACATCCCAGTGCCTCAGAGGAAAGATGAAAACAGATCAAAAGAGAGAAGTGAAACTGAGGCAGAACTGGAAAGATGAATACTTAACCCGAACCAAAAATAAGAACTGTAAAATGTTCCGATGAGCCGTAACTGCAAAATCGAAGTCCCTCCAAAACCCTCTGAAGAAGGTAAAAAGCTTGTCTATTTGAAACAGTCAATGTGACCAAGGAAGAATAAAAGTCATGGTTCAGGTGTCAAGAATATAACGCAAAGGGTGACGCTGCCAGAGAACTACAAGTGACAAAGCACAAAGGCTTTAAGAAAATCCTGGAGGAACTCGCTGAATGTCACCAAAGCAGCAGGTACAACGACAGGATGTCTGGGTGAAAAATCTGACACATGAAGGACGTGTAAAAGAAAGGCACCAGGGATGTTTCAAGTTTTCACAAGAAAGTGGCAGCACTTGGCTTGTCGTGTACGAATGGTGACTGGAAAGATTTGATAGCAGAAACAATCCACAGGTTTTAACGAAGTGCTCGGAAACAATCCAAACACCGACTTGAATGACACAGAAGCCAAGCAAGACACTCTGTGCGCGTCACACAATTTTCTTAGGACACAGAGTGCAATTTTTATAATAATTCTATAACCTGTATATTCATGTAGACATCTGACATCAGCAAAAGATTTACCCAGATTCAAATGTGAAAGCAAATGGTACAATGCTCCAAAGATAACCAGTGCTACCACGACACAGAGCAACTGACAACTCTGCCATGATCATGATTTTGACCTGATACAGTTTTCCGTCTTTACCAACACAGCATCGTTCAATACCTCAACTCACAAATATTGGTGTTTAAGTGTAACTGTTAGTATCCACCAATACTGCCAGATGTTTCTTCTTTTAAATACATAACGACGAGACAAGCAGCTTAATTCCACAAAAGCATAAATTTGTCATCCAAAACACAAAAGAATTTATGCATCCAGGGTTATATATTCATACAGGTTAAAAAAAAATAAATCACTGACAATGCCCATGCGATAATGGAATGGAGACAGGCCAGGAGCATGAAAATTCCAGCAAGTTTCCTTCACTCTTCACGTCTTACCAACCCAAACCATCCGACATATCACAATTACGCAAAACACTGAAACATGTTCTAAATCCCAGCGCACTGTATAAATATCTGCAGTTTGCACCCTACGACCATCAACCCCCTTCAAAAGGTTTCCCATAAAGAAGCATCCATCACTTGTTTCATGGAATGCGATTTCATAACCTAATCAAGGCAAAAAAAAAAAAAAAAAAAAAAAAACTTGCTGCTCATAGCTCCAAAGACTTATAGCAACCTGCTTAAACGCCTATCTTCATCAAAGCACTACTACTTCATGTCAAATACTTCCACCATTCCATTTCCCCTGCAGCATCAAAGTACTCCTCTGGGCAGAAACTGAGAACCTCAACACCGAGTACCATTCTGCAAAGTCACCTGTATAGCTTTTGTCTTGTATATATATCAGCCCATCACAAGCTCAACCAGTACTTTTGCTCTCCCCAACCACCCCCAGCCAAGCCAGTTCCCTTACATGGACAGGACCAAACAATCCCCACCCCGCCCACCTCCCTTCCAACCCTCAACCCCACACGCCACTCCCAGCCCAGGCCTTTCGTCCTGCCCGGTGAGACAGCAGTTGTAGAGCGACGAGGAAGGGCCACCTGGTTGGACTCCATGAAGTGGACTGCATCCTCGAGGTTTAAAAACTCCACATAGGCCGTATCGTAGCTGTAACCTGGGGACAGCATTTAAAATAGATGGATCTGTGTTAGTCAATTCCGGTCAGGATAACACTTTTCAAGCAAAATAAATAAATAAAAATACAATACATGTGAAAAGTATCTTATAGATGAGAATCAATGCAAATGAAGTGCATTTAACGTCTGGGGAACAGTAGCTAGGTTTGGCTGACAGCGAAAAAAAAAAAAAATTGCTAATCCTCCTTAAGATTCCCCTGGACCTGTCAGAATGGAAAACATTCTGAAATCCTCTCTGAAAAGAACGAACAAAAACAAATGATCAAACTCTGCATAGTCTTATAAATACAAACCAGGGAAATCTTTTAGCGTATACTCTAACCTACTAATGACAACTTTTTAGATGCTATACCTCTTTCATTAAAAGGTGCCAAAAGCAAAAGGCACACATTGTGTCAAAGTACACACTGTACTGGCACTCTATACCCCATCAAACCATGATCGTAACACCCATCGCAAAGGCTACTGAACAAGTAACATACCTAAAAGCAACTAACATTTCTCAAATTTTCAAGCCTAAAAAAAAAAATCAAATGATCAAAAAAATCTAACTTAATACTGGAATCTTTAGAATATCACCCCATTTTAACAGGGGCAAAAGCCCTATGCCCAGAACCTACATGTATTTTGCATATTATGACACCATCTTGCATAATTCTACCACAATAACAGAAATACAAAATAAAACGACTGATTCATGGTTTCTCCTCAAGTCAATCATTCATTAGCCAAGTCATATTTAACGCATTTATTCCCTTACACGGAAAAGGAATTTTAATTAGTATATCAAACAGACACGCATAATTTAATACAAGCCTCAGAATAGCGATGTCTAAGACGTAAAAAGTTCACATGTTGAAACAAAGATGACAACTGAGTCATTTTTGACAAATATGCAAGACCAACAGCGTAAAACTTATGCGCCATTTATGTACTCAGTAGTCTTGTTTGGTGCGTAGAGGTATAAAACACACAAAATGTATCTGAATCCTTCTCCCCTCCCAACTTATGGTAAGTGAGGTATGAGGACACACATCTAGGCTTCCTGTAGCCACTTCTACCGAAGCATGATGGGTTCAAGAATTGTACCCAAGAAAAGCAGTCTACACGAAACACGGTTGATTACAGACGACAAGTTTGCAAACGATAAATCAAATCCAGTTACACCATGTTCCTTCAATATCAACTATCAATGATTAAAACCTTCGGACCAGCATGATGCTTCCACCTTCTGATTTAAAGCTTGACTGAGATTTCCAGTATTACTTCAAATCAGTGACGACTGAATGAGACTAAACCAATGCTAAAGACAGAAGATACTTCCCTCAAATATTTAGAGAAGATGATTACCACGGTTGGGCTATGAAGGACCAGGAGTACTCAACCAAAATGAAGGAAAGTTGAACCGAACAGCGAACCAGTCAGCGCCAAAACCATTAGCTCAAATACGGTTTTGACATATCTGACAAAAGCACACTTTATAAAGTATAGCTGGCTCAAACTTTATTTAGACAAAGGTTAGAGGAAATTTGGCACACATTTCAAAGGAAATAGACTGAAGAGGAAAAAGTGATTCAAGAGCTTCACAATGGAAACCGTTGATAATGGGAAAGCATTGCATCCAACCATTGCTCACAAAGAATGTTTGGGAATGAAAGGCAACAAGAAACTTTTGCCATAAAACACCTTTGCAGATGAAGCTCCCAACTCAGAACGTCAGAAAAGGTAGCATAACTAGCAACTATTGTTATGACGTAACCCGTTGCTAATGTCTTATTTTCATCAATCATGTTCACAAAAGTGAACAAATGTACATCTCCAGGTTCAGAGAAGCACGTGTGCGTATTTTTTGTTTAAAAAAAAAAAAAACACGAACACAATTCACAGATCGCGCCCATAAACACTCTTTTCGTATCGCGTCGCTTAAATCCCAGGCCTCTTCACTAGCAATGTTGTCTCACCTGGCACAACATTCTTTATTTTCATGCCTTGCATGGGGACTCCGTCACGGACCGCAAACGCACCAAGGATCTAGAAAGAAGACAAAACCCATCAGAGACTGTCTGCCTCTCCGAGTTCAGAAGAATTACATCCTGACACATTATAACATTTATGTTCTATATTGTCAGGTTCCATTATTTACAGAATGTTTTTTTTAACAAGTTATACAAGTTTTACAAGATGGGACTGCAGATGGCAGCTGTGGTGTATCGCTCCTGTCCATTTGGGGTTATTTCTGCAATTTGTGGTGATTGGAAAAGGATCATTTTACAAGGGAGCATTACTATACATTAAACATTACTATACTATACATTACTATACATGTATATTATTACTATACTTATCCCATTTACCTTAGTTTTTGTTTTAGCTTAGTTTAGCTTCAGTTTTCTTTTTTAGTTCTGTGTGTACTACGAGCAATACACCATGTCAAATTCTTTGCATGCATGCTTTCTTGACAAATAAAACTGTGATTACTGGATATTTAAAATCTACCCAGACACAGTACAGCTAAAATGCAGACAAAGCACCATAATACTCAGAGCAAAAATATTAGATATTAATGGTCAGGTAACAAAACATCCTATTTTGGGGGGGGGGGGGGGAGTACATGCATACCTGCTCCATTGTTGCTGTTTTAGGAATTCCTGTTATGGAGATGGTATTGGATACCTTCTCTTGTACTGATGCATTTCTGTAATCTTGATCCTTTAATGAGATCATCAAGATGGTGACAAAAGAACAGTATTTCAGAAAAGGAAATTAAGTAATATACTGTTATACAGAACACGTTTTTTGTTTTGTTTATATTTTCCATTTCATTTTCTGGAGTTTCAGTAACAATTAGTAAAATTTTATAAGAATAACAGTAACTTACCTGAGACACAGAGTCACTGAATCCCTGAGGTGGGAGTGATTTGGATTCTACTGGAGTGTTTTCTGTTCCTTGGTCTTCCCCAAGCTCATACTCATATGTGTGACCAGAACCTGTTCTATAATCAATGTCCCTATAGTCCTGATCTCTGCCATTGTCTGGAAATTCTTTCTGCCCTCCAGACAGGTTCCCTCTCTCAGGTCCCTGATTAGGAGTCAGGTCCTTTGGCCCATCAAAGGAAGCACAATTATCTGGCCCATGAGGATCAAGGTTTTTTCCTTGTGTGTCCATTCCTCTAAGGTATGGAGGCCTGCCTCTTATTGATTGGTCCTGCTCCCTGGGCCAGACCTTATTATCATTATCTCTGCCTGAAACATTTAGGGGGGGCGTGTCAAAGTGATGCCGCGGGGGATCCTGTTGGCCTTTTCGGCTATATGGGGCCAAGTCGCGACCAGGAAAGTGGTGTTCCGGGGGTGCATTCTTCTCCCAATTCTGAGAATCTAAACCCTCTCTACCAGGAGGACGGAAGCCATAAGATTTTTCACCATCAGCAGGGAAATCCACAGGTGGCCTTTCTCCTCCGGGGAATTTTGGGGGATCTGCAGGACCACCTTCCCTGCCCCTAGGTGGAGGAAGCCTCTCTCTGCCTTTTGGAAAAGGTGGACCTCCCTTCATATGTGGCACAAAAGAACCTCTTTCCCTCATGTCTCGGCCATGCCACTCCTCCGGAGAGGGTTCACCTTCTCCTCCCCGTAACCCCACTGCAGCTTCTCTCTGCTCCGGAAACTGTTGTTCTCTGAAATTCCCTTCTCCTCCTCTAAACTTGGATCGGTTAAGGCCACCAAAGTCAGGGGGTATGTCAGTCCTTCCTCGAACATCCATCGGTGCCCCATCATTCTCTCCAAACCTCTGAGGAGATCTGTCCCTAAACTCAGCTGGAGGTCGCATGCGGTTCCTGAAGTCCATGTCAGATTCAAATCTTGTCCTGGGATTTAATGGAGGAGCGTTTCTCCTCTCAAAGTCCATCATCTCCCTCTCTCTTGGTTGCACATCCATGTTAAATCCATCCTTCATAACCATGCGAGGCCTATCCCTCTCATGAGCATCCCTAAAACCCTCGTCTCTTCCTCCAATGTTCATGGGGTGTCGCCTCCTGGAATCCATGGGAGGTTCATTGAATCCTGGCATATCACTGCGGAATCGGTCTCTATCTACAAATGGTCCACCCCCTTCTCTCATGCCCCGTGGTTTCATGTCCCTTCCACCCATGTCTAAGGGATGTCGAACCGGGCCCATAAAATTTGGAGGGCCTTGTAGTTTGTTTCTCATTTCCATTTCATATTGCTTTCTCATACCCATATCACCTTCTTCTCCTGGTCTGAAGAATTCTCTGTGTGGATCTCTTCCCCGAATGTCTGATGGTTCCATTTCTCGAGGTCTCATTTCAGATGGACGATCAAATCGCCTCATATCTATAGGTGGTCGGTCAGGTGGCCTGTGGCCCATGGGCATCGACTCTCTCCCCCGAAATTCTGGACATTCTCTGCGGTTAAACATTTCCCCACGAGGATCCCCACTGCAAATATACATATAATTAATAACAACCTTTACAGTTTTCCTCAGTGCAGTTTAACTTATTATAAATAAGCCGGAAAAGCCAATATTTTTACATTAATATGTGTTTCAGCTTCTTACCGTAAGGGCGGTCCTCCTCGTGGACCTGGTCGAGTACCATCCCACATGACTGAGTAATATCGGCTTACACCTTAAAAAACTCCTATATGATAACGTATCTAAAAAATAAAAAGTAATTGAATTAAATTTGCAGATCCAATACTGAACATTTTAAAACGTCGATTCAATGTTAATAGTATAACGGCACGCTTCGCTTATTGGGGTTCCTGCTCAACATTTTAATGGAAGACGTACACCTGAATTTTCATTGACTGGGTTAGTAAGATGCAGCTACATCCTCGTTGAGTTATCATGCATCTGACTAAGCAGGGAATTTAACACCATCGAAGTCGGGTACCTGGCGAATCTATTTCCACTATCTCTTCAAAATGGTGGTGGGTATTTTTGCGAGGTCCGACAAGTTGCTAGCTGTATCTAAATTCTAAAACTCAGTGCTAACACTTAGAAATAGTGTCTCACCCCTTAAAAGTGGATTAAGATAAATATCTAGCCACAGACATTATTCTAACCGTAAACCGTGTTTTCATAAGTTACTAGCATCATTAAGAATATTACAGATGAAGTGTTAGCTAGCAGGATACTACAGCTAGCCCAGACGTCGTCGCACTGCATTATTAGCTATACCTAGCGACATCCTCTCAACTGAATGCTTGCACTTAAAGCTTTTTATTTTATATTCTAAAGACTTTTTGATAAACAATATATATATATATATGATGGACGCACCGTTTTCTTTCTTCTACCACCAACCTACTGCTGTTAGAAAAATGAAAGATGAAGTCCGGAAGTGTGTCCTCTGCAGTCGCAGATCGCTGATGGATGTTGTAGTACTAAAAGAACTTAGCTAATGACAATCTTATCCATCTTTGTATCTTGTGCTACTAAAACCACGGGAAGGCGATGTTTATTCTTTTATTATATCTCTTGAAAGACCAACCGTTGTTTTCAGACATATTTACCATAAACAAACACAAGCGACTGGCAGCAAACGTATCCGAACGGTACAGCTAGCCACTGACAAAGCAAGAAACAGGAAGCTAGCGCCTCCGTCTTCCGAGCCCCCACCGCGACTGCTGCTGCACTACGCTGAGCGCAGGCAACGCACAAACCACTCAGCCAGAACTGCGTGAACTATAGCGGAAATTACCTCAAGAGGTCAAGCGGAGGCGCGGCAAAAATGTAAAAAAGAGCGGACAGGAAAAGGGTAAAGATGCGTAATTATATTATACTGACACCTAGCGTGGTGGTTTGGAAAATTCTTTGCCTACAGTCAGGATTATTATTAGAGGCGTACACTCACCTAAAGGATTATTAGGAACACCATACTAATACGGTGTTTGACCCCCTTTCGCCTTCAGAACTGCCTT
>JAODJW010000106.1:26673246-26702182 GCA_026777045.1 Hyperopisus bebe | reverse complement strand
GCCCATTGCTTCCGGGATAGGCTCCGGACCCCCCGCAACCCAGTAGGATAAGCGGGTTGGACAATGGATGGATGGATTGCTTAAACAACTATGAATAGGCATTATTTAATATGTGTCTGAAATAGAAAAAAAAAACATGCAGCTGAATCAAAATTACTGGCAGAGGTCAATTATTCTGTCCAATGCAAAGAACGAGAAGTTATGATGTGCTATGAGGCATCTTAAGAAGATCTTGAGATCAAACAATTAATTTTCACATATGTGTTTTATTAACATCAAATTTCAAAGAATACGAGAATTACATGTAGACACGAGACTACTGGTTTCCCAGAGCAGAGACAAATACAATTATAAACCCATCAGTAAGTGCATGAAGAAATTAACACATTTAATTATTTGTACCACAGAATGTGTTTGCAAAAAGGCATTGCTTTGTAAAGCTGTGAAGTGCAGTCATTGCTGCAGCTCTCATAACTATAGAATATTGTTATTAATATTGTTAGCAATTAAAGATCAGATGATAAATATTTCTTTCCCCACATAAAATTTCATTTTTTTAATATAAACCATATGGTTTGGATACAATATAAAAAGTATCTAGTACTATAACTCTACTCACAATATATCACATTTCTTTAGAACATATAAATAAGCCAAAGTTTGTTAGTAATATGCCTAAATTTTCACTAGTGATTGTAGTGGTATCTGTTTTGAAATAAAATCTAGTATTAGTGTAACACTGAAAAAAACAGAAAAGTTCATATATGTCTCCCTGAAAACTGACATCACCTTTGTATTAAATAATTACACAAAAAAGGGGTTTTCTGGTCACAGATTTGCGAAGTTAATTGCTGGAACTGATGACTATTCGGAAAGTGTGCTGGCTGTTAAAAAAGTACAGAAACTTGTGGCATCACCATGCATTCTATGTGGAAACAAGCATTTTGTTAAAGGAGACCATGATACAGTGGCAAGGAAACACAGCAAGGTAAGATCCAAGCATGGCTACTGCTGTCATAACCGTGAGCACATCTGCATAAATGGTGATGAAGAAAACAACCGTAATCCATGTAAGTCAGTCAGGATAAAAGCATCTCAAGGGCAAATAATGAGTGTAATTAGCTGTTTGAATTATCCTCATAGGCGCATATATATATATAAAGGGATTACAAAGTGCAGCATCACAGCATCATGGCTATGATAATACCACTGATACCAGTATAATCTGGGACATTCCCAACAGTGAATTCTGCTCATCTATTATTCATTAAAAAGGAAATAATAAGACACATCAAATTACATTAAATTAACAATAATACATAAATTAATAAATAAAGATAATGCAGTACAGCAAGTTCATTCTTATTTTAAACAGAAATAAAAAAAAATTAACATAGGAAATCTCTAGCTTATAATACTGGTATTCACAGAGCAGTAATCTGGCGCATAGCAACCAGAGTAAAAAAACACTTTCATTGCAAGAACAACCAAGGGATTAATTCAAGGAAGAGCTCAAAGGAGACCTGCACTGCCTGGACCAAAAGACGTATGTGCATGAAGTTTGGAGATGCATACCATGATATTATGCTCTCGTCCCTGCCAACTCAATACAATAACATGCATTAACATGTTGTGCAAATTGCAAAATCAAAACAATCAGACACAGTTTATATTCCATACAATTTTATCTATATATTGTATATAGATTTCTGGGATTTTCATCATTTACCTAGATACACACTGCACAGTTCATGTTATATTAAATGAAGTAGGGGCCCATTATCTCATACACAATGTGAGACTTTCTTTGCTGAATATTTATTGATATACTATAGATATATATCTCGTGGTCTTGCGATTATGGCGTACTAATCTAATGATGCACATTTCAAAGGAAAATTCAGTCAACAACATTAACAAATATAAAACATGACAATGGTATTTGCTTGGAGTGAGTATACACAATTTTGCTTGCAAACAATACTAAATTAACATTAAATGTTCGGTTGCATTCTGTTTGGCTATACCTTTACAGCACTTTCTATATACAGCAATTAAACATTTAAGGAGTTCTTTGTTTCTTTTAGAAGAGTAGAGTGAAGTTTAACATTTATACAATCTTGCATTTCTTCCACAAAAGGCAAGATTAACCTGAATCTTGTTACCTTTACCTTATTAAAGGGATGGACTGCTTGACACAATTTTTTTGTAACTTGAACTACACAATGAGTGAATGGACATGGCGCATTAGATTGCTTCTCTATCTATCAGTTTTATTTACATTATTGTATGAAATCGTTAGACACTGAGTACTACACAGCTAAAAGAGCACTACAGGTATGCTTCTTTACCTGTCAAGCAAAAAATTAAAAAAAATAAAACAGGGACCTTAACAGATAATATAAACTATTTCCATTTATACAGGGAAATACATAAATTCCCATAACAATAAAGAGGACTAATGATGCTAAGTATGAGGGGTAAATTACAGAAAAGACAGACCACCTAGATCTCCTCTGGTGGAAACAAGGGTAGTTCAATCTGCTGGCTGCTGTTCCATATTCAACAAGAAAGGCATCAGTAAGGCTGGAACAAGCGTCAAGAGAGGGACAATGCAGAAAAAGCAGTACACATAAACTCTCTGGAGAGATTAACATAGGCCATCCCATAAACCAAGAGAGAACACAGGCTTTATAAGACCATACTGTACGAAAGCTGCGGGTGAGGAGGTAAGCAGACACATGGCCACCATGCCACCAGCTAATATACAGAATGCAAGGGCAGAGTGGGCGTGTTTAACCATTCTGCTCATCCCAGGCCTCTGAGGGTGTCTGCTCTGGGGGTGGAGCCTCCCCATTACTCAGTGATGACGAGTTGCTCACTTCAGGGGCCGAGTCGGGGACTTTTATCACACCCACACTGTCAGGTTTGCTCTCTGTGTCTTGGGAGGTGGGAGGTTCCGTGCTGTCAGGGCTGCTGCTGGGGGCCACAGCTGGTGATGTAAGCGAGCCGCTTTGAGGCGCCGGGGGGGTCAAGGTTTCTGCCGTGGGATTGGCTGCCGCCGAAGCGGCCTGTTCAGGAGCCCGGAGTCTCTTCATAAGGGTTGTGACCCTCACTGCTTTCTGCACAGTAGAATAAGAATGGAAGATGGAGGTACATTACTGCACACTGTATGCTAAAGAAGAACTGCCTTATGTTCAGATACAGATGAATGACATCATCCTAAGATGTCATACTAATTCAGGGCCTAAAACAGTGTTGAAATGACTGTTTGAATATTGGATGGTTAATCTCTGATTTTAGCGCTGTGGCAGGAAAACTTGCACAGAGCTGGAGGTAAAAGTTGTAACACCAAGCATATTCTAATTTTCAGATCATCTGATACTTTTATGCATTGGTTCCCATTGGGCCTATTATGTTTCTGAATCAGTTGACACATAACTAGATTTCATATTGTGCTGTTTAACGCCAAGAAGAAAAAATAAAGAATAGTCTTGTAGTCTTGAACAATAAAGATAACACAAAATGCAGTAAAAAATAGAACTTACCTTCCACTTGGCTTTGGCAAAATTCTTCTCAATCTGTGCACAGACACCATCTTTAATGTTCTTGTCTGATGCTGCATTTCCAGAAATCCTAACAGAGAAAAACATGACTATAAAAAATGGAAATGACTACCAAAATTACTTTATAAAATGCTGTATGGTGGCAGGATAAGTGCATTTTAGAATACACATACACACTACTCATGTTTACCATGTCTGTACCTGAATGATGTATATCAACATATTTTTCTCATTTTATGCAAGGTACAAAAATATTGTTATACATATTTATAAGTTTTACAAGTATACAGCAGTAAACACCTAAGAACAAACCACATATATCTCAGTACCATTCATGGGTGATAGCTTCCTGAGCTGTCAGTCTCTGGTCCTGGTCCACTTCCATAAGACAGGACACCAACCCTTTCGCTGCAAGAAATATTAATTACCTAAAACAAATTCTGGACTTCATCTGGAATAAAGACTTAGCACGTTACATTTTTTTCTCTATACCTGAATCCGAAATGTCATCCCAGTATGGTGAATCAAACTCATAATCTCCAGACAGGATCTTCCGGAAGAGGTTCTTGTCATGATTCTCGTAGTCATCATCATCGGACTCATCATAGAATGGGGGATTTCCTGACAGTCTGAGGAGAGGAAGGATGATGACTGAATGTGCTGAAAAATTCACATTTCTAAAAAGCAATACAGCCATCCACCACTCCTATTTAAATTTTTCCAGTTTAGGGTCATAATGCCCATTAACGATATAGTATCAGGAGTGTACTGCACTTTGGTTACAGCCCCACTGCACTGAACACAGGAATCTTCCAGTTTCTGTTAATTATCAGGTTGTACCTGACACATCATTCTTAATTTATCCTCACTGCACCATATTTGGCCAATAACCTTCTTTGAGTTGGCATAACTACAAGTAAATGAAGAAATAATAAGGAATACTCACAATATATACATTATGACACCAATGGCCCAGCAGTCAACTGGCCTTCCATATCTTTGTCTTCCAACTACCTCTGGAGCTGAAAGAAAATAGTGGTAACCAAAATCAAATATACTGCTAGACATATTATTTAAAATACATTTTTTCCACATACATACAGATATCTCTTCTCATAAGACCTAAACTCCCAAAGTCTCTTACCCAGATACTCTGGTGTACCACATGGTTCTTTAATAAGTCCATTTTCCAGCTTGGCCAAGTGGAAATCACTTATAACAATTTTGGAGTGCTTCAGACGATTGTAATATACCAAATTCTCCAGCTGGCAAAACATGGAACATTGTTATTTTTTGCAAGTGACCATTAAAAAGTGAACATTTCACTGTGAAACTTAAAATACCAAAATAATAAATATTAGAAAATTTTGTCTACTAGGATGCAGAAAGGGTGTTGAGTCTCACACAAGAATGTTACTTATTTGTAAGGCTTTCATCAACACTGGGCCACACCTTTAGGTTTCTATGAACAATATGCAGTGAATGCAGGTAGGCCACCGCCTCCATCACTTGTCGAATGACATTGCTGGTGTCCTTCTCAGAGTAATATCCTTGGTCCAGGATCCAGTCAAACACCTCCCTGCCGGTGGCCCTAAGTAGAGAACAGGTAATAAATTCACGTCATTCAACCGGTATCATAGACTAGTGTTTCCCAATCCGGTCCTCGGAGACCCACAGACAGTCCATGTTTTTGCTCCATCCCAGCTCCCAGAGCAAAAATGAGGAATTTCTTTCCTCTTTTAAAATTCCATATTTTCACAAACTGAACCAAGGTTGGGGGGGGGTAAAAGTTGTTGGGAGTGCTTTAAGTTTAAAATTTTAAAATGTTTTCAAAATTTATTTCAATTTTAAATTATTTAAAATTTTAATTTCAATTTAACAATATTTTAACAGCATTCCAGTACTCTAAATCTTTGGGGAGCGCAGGTTGCCAAAGACCTGCCCTCCGAGAAGATGCCACCCTGGGCAATTACCGATCTTGCCCTTGCCAGGATCGGCCACTGGCTGCGTCGAGATGGCAAATCCACTGCCCAACACATGCGTAACAAGTGTCCTGTGTTCAAAACATCTGGGACTGGCAAGCGAAGCAAACTTGCATTTCCCCATGGTGAGCATTGTAAATTGCAAGGTACCCTACATCAATATTTCTTGCTGGAGATTAATAAAGTTTGCACCCCACAGACGCACCCCCAGTCGTTTGCTTGGGACATTGGTCTTCAGTGAACATTCTCTGCACATTCTGGAGCTGGCGGCCAATTTATATCATTGATTTCATCAATAAATCAAATTCTGTACTTTTCCATACTGTGTAGAAATCCTGGTATTTGGACTGGTGGAGGTGACCCATGCAACATGCCAACTTCACGCACATGGAGTGAATGCAAAATTCGCACCTACGACTGTACCACCCCTCTTTCATCAAAAATGTAAATTATTCTTGCAAATTAAATCTAAAATATTTTAACATTTCCATACCCTAAATCTTGTCATCTCAAAATATACATGTGTCATGACACATAACTCTCATAACCTTTATTAAAATATCTGCAGTGTGTACCACAGTAGTTCTTCTGTTGGTTTTTACCAGATGGGATAGCCCTCACACATCGTTGAGTCTTGGCTGCCAAGCATCCTTCCGGCGGATCGTGGTTTTCCACTCCCTTTGAACACCGTCAGTAGGTACCTACCACAGCTGACCATGAGCACCCCACAAACCTTGCAGTTTCAGATATGCTTTGGCCTAGTCACCTGCCCATGATGATTTGATTCTTATCAATGTCACCCTGATCCCATTTCTTCTATATTCAACAGGTCGACGATAAGTACTGAACGTTAGCTTACTGTGTAATATATCCCAAACCTTGATTTAGGCCATTTTACCATATAATCAATATTATCCCCATCATATGGGAGTGGTCATAATGTTTTAGCTCAATGATGAATAAAGCACATTGTGTTTATTGCGTAAACTAAAATTTATTTTAGTGCGAACAATCAATACATAAGTTATTACATGCAATGGACAGTATGGAAAACTAAGGCTTTGAACTGGTTCAAGGAACGAAAACGAAAACTAGAAACAATATTTTGGTAGGAACAGAAATTTATATTTATTTGAAATAATGGTACCAGTTTTTCTAATGGCGACATTTTTTTTGTTGTTTTTATTTGTCGCAAATTAGGATTACTTCCTCTGACCATCACTCCATCTTACAAAAACAGACAGATTTATGCGTAGTATGCAGTGATATTGCATGAAAGTGCTTATTTACGATCAGAGGTGGTAAATATTATGCAATGTACCCCATAAATGTTGATCTTAGACAGCATCTTCATCAATGTTTGATAGATAGGCTACAATGTAATTAATGTTGGAAATAGCTAACTAGCCCCAGTTAGGTTAAACATAATGTACCCTGTACAGTCTATTGGCAAATTTATTAACTGAGGTCACAAAATGACAAAGTTTGAGATTAGATTGGATAATATAGAGAAAACCCAATGCGACAGAGTAAAGTACAGCATCTATCATTAGCCATTTATACCCTCCAAAAGTTACATATTGTCATGTCACATAACCATGGAATGTTATTAACCGGTATTTCATTTGGTCCTAACCAGTTCGGGAATGATAATTTTAAGGTGGAACATATACACTTGTTTGAAGCTCTATGAAAAACAATGATAGTCATATTCCTATAAATTTTTTAAAAAGCTTAATATAGAAATATCTTATAATCTGCTTTACCCCCAGGCTGTTTCCTGGTTTGTTTCCCATAAATGTGTATACAGCTCAAAGCTCATTGTGCAAAGAATTGCACAGCAAAGAGCTTACTTACAGTTCCAGAAACAGGAAGTACTCCTTCCTGGTCTCAAAGACATCCACCAGCTGCAGAATATTAGGATGCTTCACCCTGTAAGGAAACCAGAAAAAAAGAGAGCAACTCAGATCGCATTGCTTTGGTGAAGATACAAAACTGCACACACCAAGGACACTCGACCATTTTGGCACAACATCGGCACTCAACAGCATGTTTACTTGAATGGTGCGATAAAGCTGCAGTTTCCTTAGCAGTAAAAGTGCTAGTATTCATTTTTTATCCAAATTCCACAAATTAAATAAAAGTAGCTTCAAGTCAGCATCCTCATTTTGAACTTGAAAAGTTAATAATCACACTTCTGTATTATGTGTATAAATACACCTGCATTTAATTTTTTACGCTCCCATATGCTGCTTATCGTGGGACACGGTTTCATGCGTGTGAAATGACAATGAAGTAAGCGCACTTGTTAGGGCACAGGGTGGTATGGAGCCTGTTCCAGGTAGCAGGACTGCAGGAGGAAGTCAGTAGTTACAAAAAGCCGTCTAACACCAGTATGAGGCGAGAGTGCTGCCCATTTAGCTACCATGCCGTTCAATGTCTTACTGGTTAGCTAAGTATTAGAATAGCAAAGATGCATGATTAGAGAGATTTTAATGGTGACGTTGTGATTGCTGGCACACGATAGTTCCAGCATCTTAGCTTACAGAGAATACTTCAATGAACAAACAAATGCAGTCAATGACATTTGTGCGGCCATAAACACCTTATTATTGAGCAAGAAGAGAGGAAATAGACAACAGGAACAAGATCAAAAGTGCAAAATATCAGCTCAGTATTTTGACACAATGCTTTGACGGAACGAGCCTTTTCTGAAAGCAGTATTCTAAAAACATGCTGCTTTAGAAGAAGAGCTCCTCTGAGGTCCTAACATTTCAAATCTTTATTATTGCAAGTGTATTTAATCCTATTTTCAATTGTTATCAATTAATTACTTTTTTGAAATCTTAATTTTTCCCCATGCCAAAATGTTTTTTTTTTTGCATTTTGATCCTCCAAATATATACATACAGTATACACCATAAAACACTTTCATACAGGTTGTGAAAATATGGTACATTAAATATTTATCATCACTTTGACCTAAATTATTTAGCCTGATGTACTTTCTACACTTCCTGCATATCAAGATAATCACTGCTACAATGAATTAGGCTACACCCATCACTTAGCAACATCATTTTACATAATACAGTAGCTAATAACCATATATTAATTAATAACCATTGTGTATATATAATTTTATATGTATACGTATGTAGGGCTGAATGATATTGGAAAAAATATTTGAAATGCTTGCGATAAATACTGTGATATAACAAAAAAATTACCCAAAAGGAACTATAACCACGTATAATTTGCTATTTGTCAAAAGAGTCTATCAATTCAGTTGGTGGTGCTGCTGTGAGTTGTGACAACAGACACAAATTGGTGTCTTTGCTCAATATCAACTCTTTGGAACGCAGAATATTTGCATAAACAAGAACATGAAAACCTTCAATTGCTATATTATATATACAGACACTCCTCTACTTATGAATGAGTTACGTTCCGAACGGCTGTTCATAACTTGAAATGTTCGTAAGTTGTTATTCAACATCATTTTAAGGATATACACAAGTACAAAGAACTAGGATGCTGGGAGTACGCACGCTACGCTGCTGCGCGGCGGGAGTAGTGGCCAGAAGTCGTACTAGGTGGAATTGCCGCGCAATTGTTGCGGACAGGAAACGGGAGCCCAAAGAATACAATTTGGACTTACTGTCCTCTTCGTTCATATGTCTGAAAATTTGTAAGTTGAAAGTTTGTAAGTAGAGGAGCGTCTGTACTATATAAACGATTACTCAATAAAACCATATATTGAATTGAGAGATTACTTGAATACTAAGTTCTGCAACAAGTGCATTTTCATTCACTTTAAATGTCAAAGTGGTCCCACAGAACTGAGGATGTTCATTCTTTTTAGTTACACCCTCATCCACTGCCTTTTTCTGGCATATTGCCTAGTCATCAAGAAGGCATATTTTAATTCAAGCTTTTTTTTTTACAATCGAGTAACCAAGTTTCATCGAGTAATCATGACAGGTCTATATTTGTAATGGTTTATTTTAATTAATTACACAAGAAAAATGAAATCACAAGAATAAAACCATAGCTCAATTAATGAAATGTTGGAATGTCATACATTTTCTCATTTTTACAAAATAAAGAGGCATTTTGTTCCACTCCAAAATTCAGCAACTAACCTCCCTTTTCAGCTTTGTGTTTGTTTGGTTCTGACAGTGATGACGTCATGGACCAAGCATAAGCATGATAATGCAGTACCCAAAGTTAGTAGCTGAGAAGAATGTGTCTGAGTGAGAAAGCTTGAGAGATAAATTTAAATCCTCTTGAAAATTATTAGGATATAAATGATATGGCAAAAACAACATCTGGAGAAATTGTTTAGTAGAGGAGAAGAGCTCTCACATTAAATCTGCCTAGCTCCAGACAGGTTATTATTTTCTTCAGTTTCGTAGGAAGATATAAGTTCATTTTTTTTACTGTGAGTTATTTGTGAGATTTTACTCTATTTCAGTGTGTATACTGTTTGCAAAGAAAGTGCCAATAGCTGTCTCTCACCATCATTTGGCAATTCAAAATGACTATTTAGCATTTCAAATAAAATGTAGGCTTCTCTCTATACACATTATACATTAGGTTTCATAATTTTTTTTCAGAATGAAGGACTGATGGGTCTATTCTCTCATCAGGCACATGAGTAAAAAAGTGCTTAAAAAATGTGCTTTTGAGTTACGTTTATTCTCTCCCCATCAGCGTGATCACGCCCACTGTGCATAACCCAAAAAAGAAGGCGTAGCCATACAAGACATTTAACTAATACATCAAGCAAGAAAAAATGGTTACGTCCTCAATGATTCTGATAACAAGCAAAACATAGAACATGGAATCTTTTATTCACATTGTGAACCTAATTAGAGATATTATTTCATTTGAGCTCTAATTTAATGATCCCTCAACCATTTTCTCCAAATAAGCACTACCACTGCATTTTTAAGATCAAATAACACAAAACTAGATAAAATGTTTTTAAATCTTTAAGCTTTATTGTACTGTCAATTGTTTTACTCCGCAAACCGATTAACCACAACAAAGGCAAAATCAACATTTTAAGCAATAATATGTGAGCCTGTCATCAAACTAATATAAGAAAATACAGAAAACTGACATGTTATGCTAATGAGTTACCCACATTGTGTTTAAGAATGCATCCATATACTTCAGCTTTTTTCCCTCTTCATTCAGAACGATTCTGCAAACAAGCAATGCCTAACTGAAAGATATGGTGTAAATGTCAGTACAATTAGCAGCATGGCCTAGAAGTTGAGATTGCTTTGCCGATAAAATAACCATGCAATCAACTGAATGGTCTACACAAGATAATATGCTACAGCGTAGGCTGCAATGAATTATCCCAAACCAATTACTAGTCACTGTCACTAACAAGCCAATCATGTACACATTTAGGTGCAGAATGGTTAGGCAAGTGTCCTGGTCAGAGAGTTCTCTTGGGGAACTCTGACCTAGTGTGTGTACCCCTGTGTACGAAGTGCATGAGTATGAAAATATGGAACAAATCACACTCCGTATTGGTTAAAAACAGAGCGTTTCACAATCCACCTGGAAATGTGTGATGCATTCAGTGTCAGTCAGTTGAAGGACACTAAGACAAGGGAGGAATTTACCGGTCATCTGTCTGTCCCATTCTCACTGGAGCATAAGTACAGTACATGCACTGTTGTCTTAGGTTTCCGAAAAATACTAGAAGTATTTCTGTTAAACCTATTTTTCTCAGTGAATATTACAAAATCCACAACCCTTGAAGGCTCAGACTGTTTCCGATGCAGCAGAATCACATAAAGAGCAATAAAATCATTTTGGGGCATTTTAATGAAGGAGACGAGTTTTTTTCCATTAAAATTATCCTTTAGTAAAAGCCACTATTGGTTTAATACTAGCAGCGGTGCAGACAGGGGAGTCTGCAATTTACAGGACACTCAGGGATACACACTAAACACGCAAATTACTAGGGTTGCCAACTATCGCGCATCTGACGCGACGCTTTTGGGTTACTGCTCATTCAACTATGCCTGACCAAATCTATATATTACGGTAAATCATTTTGAGGAAAAACTTATCTTATAATCTAATATTCGGGTCATTATGGTACGTTGAATAAAACGGTATGTTCATTAAAATATTATTTAAATTAAAATTTTGGGCATCCCCGAGTCTTGTGAATCAATCGCCTCTTGTCTGATTAAAACAAAAAAGCAATCACGTAAGCAGGCTTTAGCGTTTTAAATAAAAATGAACAGTCAGCCTCCAAATGTCTGATAAAATCTTGAGCATCTTAAGAAACATATTGTATAAAATGCTTAAACTAAAGGATAAAAACCAACACAAGGCCACAACATACAGAATACAACAAATGCTATTCGCAAAGGATGTCGGGATCAGTATGGTTATTAACTGGTTCTTTTAGATTTGAAAACCAGTTTGACCAATTCACTGAAAAGAACCAGTTCACGAATCAGACACCACTAGGCCCAACACAACAGAAGCGTCGATACAGGGAGAACAGCTCATACATCATTATATTGTCAAAGTGATGCTGATTCTGTTCACGACTTAAGTAAACAACCATATTAGGCTTTCTTGATATTGCAATATTACATTTGCCCATGTAGGAGCACGTGAATTAATGCAGCCCTCTAGAACACGTAATGAACAGCGAAATAAAAAATGCATATACTGTATCAGTAGCAGGATGCGTTCGTATGTGTCATTTAAACGCAATACCCATATTATGGGGTGTTTATCATTGTATATTTTATCGTTATTGTATTCATGCGTACGTGTTTCACGTTATCTTCCGTTGCCGAAATACAGTTCCAATACTCAAAAAAAGAAGAATGGAAGATGGCAAAAATACACGGACGGCGTTCTTGCCCAGCTCCAAACATGAAGGATGCCTCTGATGCATCCTGGCCAATGAGAAAAATCCTATGACTCATTGCGTCCCAAGTTCGTTGTTGGGAGGCAAGTGAGCAGGAACACAAGTATGTACCTTGCGTTCTTGATATTGATGAACGACCATGGTGTTCTTCTACACAAAGTGCGTATCCAGCCTAAGCGTGTGTAAATCCCATACTTAAGCAGATGGGAGAATATGCTTAAGTGAAAAAGCATGCAGCTATGTGCTTTTGTGAATCATGCACATGGGAAAATCAACTCCTGAGTAAATAGGAAGTGAATAGGAAGACAAGTGGTGAGACTGAAAAACGTGTGACATACCATCCTGGACACTAATGCATGGAGTTCTGCTAAAAGTGTCTGCATAGTGTGATCCCACTTACACGTAACTGCATCAATATTATTTCGTTAAACATTTAATAATAAGCTAAAAAACCGTAAATCAATAACTCACATTTTTAAAATAAAAATCTCATTCTTGGCAGCCTTCCGCACTTTTCTTCCATCCTTTTTCATAAATTTTTTACAAGTGTACATTTTCATCGTATTCCTGTCTTTGGCTCGGAAAATTTCACAGAATTCCTCCCTAAGATAAAACAAATAAGTAAAAATATTAAATTACATGCATATTTTACAAGAGTGCTATGTTCAGCAAAATACAATATATCAGCAATAGACAAAGGCTCAGACAATAGCTTTACCAATCAGTAAATGATTGTATCATAGATGTAATGTAAGAGTACTCACGATCTAACGATCTGTCCCAGATCATACTTGTCAGTCACCTCTGAGGGATTGTTGTAATCCTTTTTCTCCCCGAGAGTTAAGCAGCCAAATGGCATGACCAGTTCTGCCCTAATCAGACAAGAGAACGACCCATTATTATACAACATAATTATGCACAATAGACCGATTGATCATAAACCATTAAACAAGAAATTTGTTCTTTGCTGGAACTTAGCAATACCACAATATACTACAACCTTTTTTTAAACCTACCATATACAGGCCACCCCCAGGTTACGAGCAATTCTTTAAGTCAGATTTGCACGGAAATTGGAGTTATAATAACACAATAATAACAAACAATAATGGCTACAATGACCTTGAGCCGACGAACTGCTGAAGCTGCGCACTGTTTTCACGAGCGTCACAAAGTAGTGCGTGTGTTAGTTATCACAAACCATTGTATTTAACATTAATTTTTAATATAAAAGGCTTTATGGCAGTCTGTATGTACGAGTTGTCTGCAAGTTGGCCGTTCTTAAAGCGGGGACTGCCTGATCTAAAACGTAACAGAATTTAACTCTTTCTTACTTACTTAAACAAAAAGAGATTTCTTTCCCAGTATCTTTTTATACGTTTAAGCTTTCAAGGTGCTAGTGTTGTATCATTGCTGATCATTCACTTACACAATATCTAGAATGTCTGCATTTTTACAGATGATTCTTTGCAAGGTAATAGTAACTACTGCGGCAACGTGGAAGGGACCAGGACCACCTGAGCTCTCCCAGATGGGGCTCAGGCCCACCCACCCAGCATTCACAGCCAGCGATACAGTACGATAAAAAGACGGGGTCTGACAGGTATGTGTGGGCGTGGTTAGATCAGTTGGACGAAATGTGCTGTTGAGAGGCCAATAGATTTTTCTTTCTCTTTGTTCACTGGGTCTTATTAATGCCATGGGTCATTTAAAAACTGAGAAAAAAGATATCTAGTTGAGTTTATAGTGTGATTTTGTCGCCAAGTGAATTGTTATGGGATTGGCCCTCCTGATTTTCTACCAGCTCACCCACGCTATGATTTCTGGCTCTGCTATTGGTTGGTGGTTCAGCAAAAACACTAGATCATTATCACCATGCCTTAAAATAGGCTGGACTGATCAAAACTCCTTATTACATGCATCTGTGCTAAAATAATGATAAAAAAAAAATCATCCATCATGTACTGTGCTATGTTGATTGACTATACGCAATTTACTGTAGTTTTGAACAATGTTTTTTTAAAAGTTACAAAACAAATGCGGCTGTTTTTTATTCTGCACTTGCTTTTTACTGCTCTTCCCGGTAAAAGAACTGTCACTTCTGTAAATCGCAGAACACAAAAGATGTACTCTTCCACAGGCTGTACTGTAATGAAAGAACTTCTAAACGATGCATTGAAAGAAAAAAAAAATCATGCATAACATGACAATTTCTTTCAGCTAAAGTAGTCTTGGAAAAGGTTTGTCTCATATAGCATTAAAGAGCAGCTGGCTACAAGCCTCTTGATTCTTTGTGATTCATCGTTTAGAGTTAAGGATTTTAATGTGAAGTGGCTGAGGTGAAAGCCATGTTAATTAACAGAACAAAGCCGTGAAATGCATTATAGAATTCTGCACCTTGAAATTTACAGAGAGGCTAAGACTTTAAAACATTCTGAGCTGTCACTGGTTGCTATTTCTTATTTAACCTTGAAAAGCATGTGCAAGGAAAAAAATCAATTCAGAGTCCTGTCCATACAAAAACATGCTAACACATTAGCATTTCTTCAGAAATAGTCGTAGAGAAGTCATAAAAAGCTAATCGTAGCTGTGATGTTCTGTGCAGACTTGTGTCGAAAAGCAACACTGCCCCAAACAACAATAATAACCAAAATGTTAATGGCAGTATCTCTGCATATGTCCTTGTAGAAGTCCTAAATTCTCAGTACAGCATTACAGTTCACTCCTGACACAAAACCCAAATAATTACAGATGAATTCAGTGACACAACCGCACTTAAGGGAACAGAATGTACTTTGTGTTACTGTTGTTCTGTGATTTATCTGAAAGGAAAAAAAAACATTTATATAATGGAAAGAGACGGCAGACATTGTAAAGAGAACAAGTCTAATGTTTGCTTCTACGAAGTACCAATAAGCTTATTTTGCAAAATGTATGACTGGGAAATTTTTCAGGTGCTGCTGTATGATCACATGGGAGAAACAGACAGCTCTATTTACAATATTCTGTGAGGCATCTTTTCAGCCTTTGCAGTCTTTTCTGGTTAACAGAAGGACATGAACTCTTACATAAATCTGTGAAATTCTTCACTGACCCTCAGCTTTGTTATTCCCAACATGACGCCAATCCAGCTTTTGCTGGAGCTCAAAAGACCAAGTACAAAAGAGATAGCGGATGGCATTGACAGAGGTGAATATGGAAATCTCAGTGACAGGGCTGCCTTAGTCCCCAGAATTTAGCCTCTGTTTCTCAGGTTGTATCAGAAAGAAAAGTGAACTACCATCACCACAATGAAAGTGTTTGTTTTATTTATGCTAGGTCTTGGTCTTTTCTAAAAATGTACATGGTGCAAGTCAGTTGTTCCGGAATAATTCTCAACAAATAAATGCATTTATAATTACATATACACATACTAGGGCTGCTTGATTATAGCAAAATCATAATCAATTATTATTTTACTCGCTATTGACATCACAATTGTTGAACCTGATTACTCGTTCACCTTCGAAATGCATTTATTGAACTTTAAAAAAAATTTTAACAGTGGATTTCCTTGAACTTGAATATGATTCAACTAATCATTTTATCTTGTGTATTTTGTTTTGATAATCACTGGAAGCCAAAACTGTAATTGAAAATAAAATTAAGTTATTAGCCCACCCCTAATACAAACCAACACACATGCACACATATAAAAATAAATATGCCCTACTTGATTTAGTTATAAATGATGTACACTGGGTCACTGAGCAGTACTGTTACCTCACCCCTCCAGGGCTGTGGACCTAATTCCCACCCCAACTGTGTGTGAGGTGTATGCATGTCCACTCTGTCTTCGTACAGCTTTTCACCAAATACTCTAGTTTCCTCCCATAGTCCAAAAACATGTGATTTGGCTTCCTGGTTGCTCAGCAACAAGGCGCAAGGAAGACTGAACTTAACGGATGAGGGTCTTAAAGGGGGTCCAAAAGAGAGCGAAAGCTTCAGATGTGTGGAACAGCTTCACATTAAAAATGAAATGAAGTCATAGTAGACCCCAACCTCCTACTGCACACATAATGGCTTTAAATGGTAAAATGCTAAAAATTATTCCACTACAATTCTGAGCTCATTTAGTATCACTTTTGTGATAACATTGAATTTACGTGACCGCCCCCCCCCACTCCTATATATTTTGCTGCTTCAGGTAAATACTGTGTCACAAGGGTAGTAAACTAACAGCACAAGTATAATACAACAACATCTTAAAAATAGACACATATCTAATAATATGAGGACAGCCATAAATAACTATAAGCTATGCGTCATTTTGCCCTTTGGAGTAGCCTATCCAATTTTTTGTCATAACGTTGACTTAGATTATTGAGCTTAATTTAGTTTCCATGATGTGTCCCAAGATAATCACCACAAAAATGAAGTCTAGCTCCACTGCTTAGCCGCATCAGCTTACACAGCCTAATATGGTGCATAACACCCATATTATGTTATAAAATGTGTTTTTATCTACCTATAGAGTCTTTCAAATAAAGGGACGGTGTCACCATGAGTTACAGACACAAAGACTGCCGACACATCGCTTCTTTTTTGATCTCTGTGGAATCCAAAATATTTCCATACAACAGAAGACAAATTTCTTTGTACACCAGTTTTTGTTCACTTCTCTCCTCCTCACTGATTTTTTGTTAAATTTCTCAGAAACGCACCACAGTCTATGAGTGAGTCTGACAGCAAGAATGGAAAATGATTATTGACTGGCTCAGAGAACGCATGCAGAGCTCATGCAAAAGCAGCAGTGGTATCACTGGTATGCTTCACACTGATGTTTGTTAACATATACCAGATAATCTTGAAAAGGAAGTACTTATTAACACTTTTACATTAAAACTGCAGAACTTGCTAAGTTTCCTATGGCAGAGAAAAAATGTTTCAGCATAACCTACTGTCTTAACCCAGCTGCTTATTACAGTTGTGATGTGCAGATGTGAAAACTGCATGCATGACATATAATGTCTATATTAACGTTACACATCATGCCTGCCTAGTGAAGAAGCACACGATGGCACAGTGGTTAAAACTGTCACCGCACACTAACATTTTGCACGTGTGTGAATCCTCTGGTTCTACTGGCAGTCTGAAAACATGCAAATGAAGTACATTAGAGTACCTAAATTACTATGGCTCTGTCCCAATTCAGGGGCTGCAGCCTTCTAAAGCTGCATTCAAAGACTGAATGCGACCCATTGGCACAATAAGGCTGTCCTATATTGAAGGCCGACCTGTCCAAAATTCATTGCGCGGACCTTCGAAGGACACAGGCTGTAAAGGCTATGCAGATTGCGTCATTCAAAGAATGCAGCCCCTGAATTGGAACACAGCCATGGTCAATGCCTGAGTTTCTCCAAGTGTGCAGCCTGCGATGGGCAAGTGCATCCAGGTTTGGTTCCTACCTTGTGCTATACAGGTATATCATATAAGCAATTAGTCAAATAATACAGTCTTTTCATTCCAAGGCTTATAAACCCCAAAAAAGCCGTCCCCTTACTCTTGTAGAAATTCCATTACCACAACAGACGCTCTCAAATTACAGGCAGATGGTAATTTAATTCTTCAGTTTAAAAACTGTTCTTGAAACTAAAGGCTGACAGTAAGTTTGCTTCTGTGTGACTTTCTACTTGCACGGTTCTGAATTGACAAAATGATGGGAAATGAGCGTGTGATGAACTCCTTCAGCCCGCTCATGCATGGTCTGTCATGGTTTGCTTCTCTTCTGGTGCTGGGCCAAGCATTCTACAAACCTCCACTTAAACTGAAAGATAACATTTTTAACTCAACACTGGATTGTAGGGATGCATAGATAATCCTTTTTGAATTACGATCTCATTCTTACGTGACATGGATTCAGCGATGTTTCTATTAGTGTGGAGATCCGTCGCATCAAATCAAGCACTACTTCTCCTTAAGCCGTATCAACGAATGAGAGGACTGCATTACACCACATAACGGGAAGAGGGGGCAGAGAAACAGGTGTTATAATAAAGAGCAGATGAGGTTTAAGCTGCTAGACATCCAAGAGGCTTTATTCCAGCATCCGAAGTACATTCCCACATTGTCTTAGGATGCAAGTTGAAAGAAGGAAACAACTGAAATAGCATATACAGTATAACCTCAAAGACAAGTGACGCATTCCGATTAAGTAATGCACATGTGCCATCAAATCATAATCTCTGATAATTAGAAGGGATTAATTGGAAAGTGGCTAAGAGCTCCATGAAAATTCAGGCACTGAGAACTGAGGAGTGTGCCTAGCAATGGAAGATCGACCAGTTAAAGGGTGCTTTCTTAAATTCACAAGCAGATACAAAATAGTGTCTTTCCACTAAACTGCCTCAGGAATTCCAATTCCCCACAACAGTCCTTCAGTATAAAACGATGCCATGCAGCCTCCTCACAGTGCCTCATTACGGATCCCCAGAAAACTATTTCACTGAAATTGTCTAAGAAGGAATAATGGCTTCCAAAGAGTTCTCATTTCTGTTTTTTAATAAATCATAAAAATATTCAGAATACAATTTAAACTCACTGCGCCACAAAACTGTGTTTTAAGCTAGCAAGAGAACAGCAGGCATGTCTCCTGACTACTGGCATGGAGCAGTAACAAACTAGAGGACCCGGGGGTTTTGTGGTCAAGCAAATCAGTTAATAACGATTATGGGAGTTCAGCAAGAATGAGAAGAATAACAGTCTGTCGATCAAAAAACTACAAATAGCTCATTGTAGAACAGACATTCATACATGTTGATGAAATTGTGACAAACCATAAAAATACATCCATCCATTTTCTATTTGGTTTATCCATTGGTTTATCCTGCTTGTGAGGGCAGCATTGGGGAGTCAGTGCTCCGGGGCCCATCCCAGGCAGCATTGGGGAGTCAGGGCTCCGGGGCCCGTCCCAGGCAGCATTGGGGAGTCAGGGCTCCGGAGCCCGTCCCAGGCATGAATTACATTTATTCTTGAATGGTCAAGGACCTAATGAAAGGCACTAGTAGCTCAACAAGTACAACATTTTGCAAAGGTTTTGGGTTCAAATTCTAGAGTGCATACATAAATTGTAACACCTTCCCTCTGAAAAGATGAATGAAAAGTGAAACTGCTTGCCTGAAATACCACAAAACCAAACACAAATATCAAAGGCCATTGTGCTTTGCTGTTACAGTATAAGATGAGGTTAAAGCATTCCTGGCATATGTAGCAAGACAATGATCTGAAACACATTAGCAAGTGTACATTAGCTGAAAAGAAAATTAGTTTCGCAGTGGGCTAATGGCATCTAAACCGTACCGAGGTATTTTTGCAAAACCTGCAATTAGCACTTTGTGTTTGCAAGTGCAAAGATGTCACTGAGCTCAAGCAGTCCTTTACAGGGACGGGATCAGAATCCAACCACTGTGCAGTCAGAAGCTGATAAATAAGTACATAATGTGTCTGGTTGCATTCATTGCTGGTGGTATAATCAATTATTGGTTAGTTTTTAACACTGTGACATTAGGGGACCTATTTTAATGATCATTAAATCATTGTCTGAAGCGTATGGCACAAATTCATTTAATGCGTGTCCAAATCCACTTTTGCTAGCTTGATAGCGGAAAAACGGTCACTGCACCACATGCATGGCTCAAAAGGGTTGTATATGGTCTCATAATTTATTGGTGTGTTTGGGGCATACTGTAACATGCTATAAATCAATCAAAGTGTAATCTCTCATTCCCTTTAAAAGCCAAGTGCACATGTACCTTGGTGGATTGGTATTATATGGCAGATTTGTCAGGTAGCAGAAAAGAACGCTTCTTTGCAGACGAAATGGATCTGTTCCTGCATGAAGTGAAAATGCGTGAGCAGACCATTTACAGCGACAGCAGGATTCCACCAAAGCCCCCTGAGTTTAAGTTTCATTGATACATTATGAACAGTCAGACTGACATTAAATACAGTGATAATAAAGTACATTGTATATTGTAATACAGTACTGTACTCTCTCCAATGAAAGTGATCCTCATGTTTTATCCTAATTTTCAAGAGATACAGCAATGAAAAACATGTATTATGGGGTAACAGTTATGAAAATCATGCATTTCATATCCCTCAAAAGACAAAGGAACACTGAAAAAACATAGAGCTCTTTTATTCATTTTACAATGGAAAATATTGTATCATGTACCTGTACATAACCTGCAATGAGAAAAATATAATTTGTTTAAAAATAAATTAGCCTATTGTAGGTACTCACTAGTTTACAGACTACGCTTACTTGGTACGCGCTTTGAAACTTATGAAACGTTTGTACAAATTTTAAACTTTTTTTTTTGACCAAGATAAACTGAACTGGTACCTGAAACCACGGTTACTGAAATCACGGATATGGGGGTCTAGCTGTAATAATTAGCTAATTTAATTAGTCATTACTACTGTTGGATAATTCTGATAAACACTAGGACTATCCATTAGGATAAATTTCTTAATTATCATAAGGTACAAATTAATGACCTTTCACGTTATAATATCTTTATTATTAATCTTCTCCATGATTATGCGCTGCGACGGGTCCCTGTGTGTGTGACAAGCAGTATACATGTTCTGTGTGCGCACAAATGTAGGTACATGTGAATATCCTAATAATGTGCCCTTAAAATAAAATTGAAATACTGTGCCATTGACTTTAGACCAGACTTTAATTGGTTAATACCGCAATTGTTTTCTGCTGCTTCAAGCTACCAATGCGGCAGCAATGCACCTGCCTCCATCGCATTCACTGGCAGCATGTGACTCAGTGGACTATCTCTCTGTGCCTGCGATCAGAAGCCCAGCCTCGGCATGTCTGCGGGTCCTTCAGCGAGGCCCTTAACCCACAGCTCCCTGGATACTGCAACAGGTGGCTGCCCTTCGCGGCCAAGGTTGTTCAAATGGAGAGTAAGATGGGGGGTAGTGAAAAGAGAATTTCCCCATGGGGATCAATGAAGTACCATATAAAAAAAAAAAAACAAGTTAAGGCCGACATTCAGATGGCCGCAATTACATTTGTGATTTCGTGAGTGCTGGATTGGAGAATGACAGCTGTGTGAGAGATACTTATGTCATGCCAGGTGTATGATAGGGCCCTGTGTCTTACTGTTACTATATACTGTAAATATACACTCAACTTTGTGTAATTATGTGAAACACATGTATCTACGTAATTCTGTTAACATCCTTTATCAAAGAGACATGCAGAACATTGAATCGAGGCTAAATACTTTAAGGCACTGTAATCCAATAATTTAATTAACAATGGGTTCATCCAAACACCCAGCCTAATACCACAACTCTTTACAGTTGCATTTCCTAACTCGATGATAATACTGCATAGTGCAACTGTGTAAAAGAAAAATAAAATAAAAATAAAGTTCCTTGTTTGTCAGACGCTTACCAAAACTTGAGAATGCAGAGTCAGCCATATTTTAGCATTTGACTCACAAATATATAGCATGCATAAATCACCTAGAATATTTCAGTGCTATAGGGGATTTAGTTACTGTTAGGTAAAGCAAATATAAACTGGATTTATGGAGTTAATGAACAGCAACCAAGAGGATGGGGTTTGGAAAAAAATGGTTTGTTTTGTTCAAATATAAGAAGAGGCTCTGGTACAGTAATGGAAAAGAAAGCAGCACATAGAAAGTATTCTTTACTGGGGGACAGAAATCACAAGCTTTATAGGTTTTCTTTGGGGTGCTTGTTTTCCTCAAGGCTATAAAGTACCTCTCTCAGATAACTCGAGAACAATCTCTGCATTCCCTCTGCATGATTTTCATAGTTTTCCACTATTCATGCATGCATTTCTGATTGTATTAGTACTCGTACTCATGAAATGCTTCATATCTAGGATTACAGGTTCAAAGTGGCTTTGGTGTGGCCTTCAAACGCTGATTGATTCAAAAGATATGTCTCCACAGGGCAACAGAACAATAATGTAAGTCAGTGCTCAGCAGCGCTGTGTGATATGACCAAAATCTCATATCCCAATACAAGTCATCTCATATCCCGATAACGATATATGTTGCAGCTGCACCTCATATTTATGGCTTTTTTCTACAAATCTGCTGCCGTACGAATTGTAAAAATAATCCGGAAATAAAAAGAAGCGAGGTCACAAAATAATGCAACGCAATCCACAAATAGACAGGAAATGATCCACAAATGTGCAAAACCCGTTTCAGGTCTACAGATCGCTCCGTATTTTTGTGGATATGATTTTGTAGAATACAAATAAAAATACGTACTTGTGGATAGTGATACATTTGTGATTTTTTCTATAGATCAGCCTCGGTATGAGTTGGGAAAAAATCCACAAATGAATAGGAGGAAAGTGACAAATGTGATGTGATCGACAAATAGACAGGAAGTGATCAAGAAATATTCAAAACCCTTTTCACAAGTAAAAATTGCTGTATTTTTTTTTTTTGGATATGATTTTACACAATGCTAATAAAGAATATATATTTGTGGAATTATTAATAATTGTCCTGTGTCCATTCACTACCAGTGGCTGGGCTATTGAAGGTGAAATGCACATACAAACATTGAAATATTAACTAATATTCACCCGTAAAGGAAATCAGGAATACCAAGGGGTGTTGCTTGCTTTTGTAAAAAGACTTTACTGCTGGAAAACTGAATGTAAAGTTAACTTTACCGCGGTGTCATAGTTATTAGGTTTAAACCCGAAACCACTTTCAGGTATACCTCCCTGGTGCGTATTATCGCTTGATGATGTATGTGGGGATATCTGGGTCTACACTGAAATATTCCAGAAAGGGGGTTCGAGTTTAAACCTTAACTCCATGTAACACTGCATCCAAATGATGAAAAAATGTTGCCGTAAACAGCTGTATTTCGCAACACCACGAGATAAACGATAGAGCATAATATGAAATAACATGTTTTTATTTTGTCATGCGATATATATATATATATATATATATATATAGATAGATAGGTAGATAGATAGATAGTCATTTCGCACAGCCCTAGTGTTGCTCCGCATTACAGATTTATCAAATACTGCAGATCCAGCGCCTGTCCTTTGCAACCACACAGAAAAGGGCAACGCTACCTCACAGAGCAACTCCTCTCCTCTAACCCAGCTTTATTGCTTGATTCAATGTAATCAGGTTAACTAGAGCTCTGCCTGTTCATGTCCCACCACTAACTACCACTAGGGCTTGGGTGACGGAATTAAATTCCCCCACGATAAATTTTCGCCAATCACCTGCTAGACTGCAACTGATAAAATTTGACCATAAGGGGAGCTGGTGACAAAAAAAAACTTTATATTCATAAAATCATCTTGCTCCCCACAGTTTGTGAACCAGTAAGCTATACAATGTTCCGGGGACGTTTGATAAAGATCCATACTTTCAAATTTCATGCATTGACAACATGGCTTCTGAAGCCTCCCTTTATGACCTCTGCTGCCCCCTAGTGCTGCTGTTTCAATTTTGGGCCAATTTATCTCCGGTGTAGATTTTCCATCCACATAGTGTATCTATGAAGTGGTAATAACATCCATCTTATCACACTCACATAGCCAAATGTTGTCTGCAGTCACCCTTCCCATTACTGTCGCTAAGTGATGTTATTTCCATTTTGGGGCGATTTGATTCAATATTTCATCAGTTCCAGATTGTCACCCATAAAATGGCTTGGCAAAGTTCGAAAAAGATCCATCAAATACTTGTTACCACCTTAACGAGTGTCCAGGGAATAGAATGAATATTGGAAGTACTATATATGACTGTCCTATCTGTGTGTTTGTGGTGTGTGTTTCTGGTTGATCACGTCACTCTGGAATCACTCTGTTCTAAACCTGTGTGATTTGGCAGAAGAGCTCGTGCTTTTAAGCACCGCGTACTAATGCAATGCTTTAATTTCTTTTGCAAATCATGGGAGCTATGGAGGAATGCATGTATTTCACATCAGGGTTTTTGTGACCATCTTCCTTATATCTACCCTTCCACGCCACATGGCAGAGAATGTTATAGTACAGGGGATACCGAAAGGCAAATTAAATTCTTCAAGAATCTGTTACAATTGACTGAAATGTCAATCTAGTATTAGTGCAAATATATTTTTTAAGCATGCATTCTTGCATACATAAAACTTGAAATATGTCTGCTGTATACATTCATTCACAAATAAATGTGTGTCAGTAGTTTAACTCTGATTTTAAATTATTCCATTTGTCTGCACATCATGGATATTTGGATAAACCCATCATTAATTAAATTATTGAAGTCCCATTCCTGATGGTTCACTGTAAATGCAGCATTTTGTTCTCACTCGATTTTTATTTTAAAAAGACTCAGATCCTTCATTTTATGTTGAACGGGATATATAGTAAGTATAAGGACAATTCTGCTGGCAGAGGGATCATTACTGTGAATGTTTCTGGTCACTGTTCCACACGTTGAATTAATAACACTTTTGAAGCTCAAAAGTATGCTGAAAATGATGTGCAGAGTTAATCCTTTGAAAATTAACTTTGTGTAGCTCAAAAAAAAAAAGAAAAACAAAAGACAATCTGGAAGTAACATTGGCAAAGATTTTAACCTCACAGAGACCAATCAATTCCTGATAGTTTAAAAATAATAAGGGACCAACACTGCATTAATAAAATACATTAATCTCTGCTACAGTGGAGCTATTTTATTATTTTAATACTTGCCATGAATTACTGACTATATATGCATAAATACATATACTCATAGCCTGCCAAGGCCAGATCATTTGCCCCTTTGCTCAAATATGTTCATTCCCCTATTCAAACAATTGCTTTATTTCTCTTATAAATATAAAAGATAAATAGTATAGCTATTTACCTTTACTGAAAAATGTTATTTGCACAGTAAATTTGCTTACAGTTTCAAATGAATTCTATTAGAAAAATATGAATAATGTAGGCTGACTGTATGACTCAAAGGGCCGGAGCTCTGCAAAACTTGGAAACTAAAAACTGGAAAATGGGAACAATTATGAGACTGAATATAAAATGGGATACTATTAATGTATAACTCGGAATGTTAACAATACACATTAAGCTATGACATCCATAGAAAATAAAGGGTAGTAAGTTATTCTGTGCTCACATTTCTGTTCCCCAAATCCAAGAAATAAAGGTAACCTTTGATAAAAGACCCTTTCCTTGCAGGCTACCTGAGGTTGGTGAATGTGGAAGAAATGATGGAAACGCCAAGCACCATTATTTGCCTTGGTACTGTATATCACCCATAACCTGAATGAAAGATATGTTGTTGAGTATGAGCTGAAAATGACATAAGAGACAGATTCTGCTTCACAAAAACTAGTTATGGTATTTTAGTGCATTAAAATACATTTGGAAATAACATAATAAGACAGAAAGGAAGCCAGAAAATAGAAGATGACTCAGATGGAGAACTGACAGATGGAACTGCAGATTCTGATGGATTAGATTAATTTAGTGAATTTAATTAAGACACTTCACACAGCATGTACTCTGCACTCTACATTGTTTCCTCTATATTAATCCCCACCACCACTTTTACAGGCTCTTTCCAGAGATGAACAGATTTCAGTGCGTGCACAGTTCAATAAAGAAGAGAAGAAAAAATGCAGAAATTTTCCTAATTCTTGGAACTGCTAGGTGAGAACAGTTTCATCGGTCCAAAGTCCTGCAGTTGGAATACAGGTGTCACATCAGTGATTTACATATAGTATTTGTAATTCATAAAACCCATTTTTGAAAATGTGACATTATGAGAATGTAACTTCCAATTAATCTGTCACTTTTGACTATAAATGTGTTTATAATACATGCACTATCCTTAAAAATGTTATTGCATCTTATCAAACAGGTCGCCACTATCAATTATTTTTCTGTATTCATATTCTATATATTAAACTGTAGTCATACCAAATCCCATCTGAATTAAGTACAAAACTTAACACAAAACATTTTATCCCTTAACTTATTTTTAACTCTCGAAGTAATATCTGCTTTATTGCAGACTCCTTCCTCAGCGTTCCTACAATTGATCATCAGAAAGCTCCATTATGTTCTTTAATGAAACTGTACCTCAGGTCTAAAACAACATTCCTACTGCATGAACTAGCCTAAACATTTACAATGGTTACTCTTAAAATGCCACATCAGACTGGAAATATGACGAAAAATAAAATACTTAAGCTATCAATAAAATACCAGCTGTGTAACTTGTAAAAATAAAAAAAAAGAAATTTTGGAATATCATTCATTTCATATCCTTTAATTCAGAATTAAAACATACATTCTGTAGCCTTCAGTGTTTGCAGGAGAAAGATTTGCAGCTCAAAAATGGGGCCACTGTGACTGGAAGGTGACCTTATATTATTCATTCACTCATTCATTCATTCTTTCATTCATTCACTCGACATAAGCATTTAGCAAGAACACTGGTAATATGTCATGATTTCTCAATGAGGACGGGTCTGTCAAATAGAAAGATGCATAACCAGCATACAATACTGCTTACTCAAGGACTATATGGCATACATTCATTCCAGCCCATTTTCCCCTCGCCAATGACATTATACTGAGCAACCTTCACAGTGTGGAGAAACAACCACATTTGCAGTAGCACCACTGAAATGCATCTTTTTTGGCTCCAATCATGTCAAGAGGTTTAGAGCGCTTTAGAGTTTTGAGCAAGACGGAGAACAATTCCATTCTGAACACTGAACACATGGTAACCTATATAACAGTAAAGGAGGGCACACCATCACCTTAGAGTTTGGCTCTTTGGCTGTTGCCTCCCCTGCCAATTTAATTTCATTTACACGCTGCCCAAAGTAAAAGCATCTGTCAGATCAAGGCGCATGAACTGGAAAAAAGGGGAGAGCCATAAGAAAACCGCCTGATGTTTGTAAACCTCATCGATTATTGGTTTTCATGTCAGTAATTTCCAAAAGAGAAAACCATTAATAAATCTGGCTGAAAATAACCAGCATGTCTGCACATTAAGAATTTAATCCATCAAGGTCAGAAACCACAAGGGAGTCCACCTGCTTCCAGTAGCTGCCAAACCATCTCTCATCACCTGAGAAATTACCCAGCTGACCCAGGAAACTTGCCCTACTGCCCTAGCCAGTTCCTTACAAATGGCCCAGTCATCTCCACAAGCTTCTGGCCCACTCTGTGCCCATTTAGCCTGTAGTCCTTTGCTCACCATCCAACTGAGTCTCAGATTTACCCGACTTCTAAGCCATGAAAGTGCTTCCCTCAACCCCAGGAGTTCAAAACGATACAAAAGGCTCTTAGCAGGGCCCTGGCGCCAGGCAGCATTAAAGAGCAAAGCTTTCTAATGCACCAGTGAAAAGCACAGATGGTGAAACGCTCTTCCAAGTCAGAAGAGCTGGCGCTTTTCATGTTTCCGTTGTATTACTGGTGTATTTTGCTCTGGGAGGAAAGGCAGACTGGAACACAGGAGATGAAATGCTTCTTTCCAGTCCACACTGGAGGGCTATGCTGCACGCACAAGCAGTTGGCCTCCCACTCTTCATGTGATCTCCTAGGTATGGCATTTTTAATTACTCAGCTCCTTCACATGAAATCACTTACATTTATTGGCCAGATCTAGTTGCTTTTGCATACAAATTTGATAGTATATCATTCTCAGATATTTTAGGATTTCACCATGACAGAGCCATATTTTAATATGAAGTAATAAGAAACCATAAAAATATGTGGTCCTGTGTGTAACTTTGGAAATCACATGAGCCCCATGGGTCTGTTTTATACTGTATGTTACCTCACCTGATAATACTTTCATCTGTGATCCAGTTATAGAAGGTGTAGCACAATGTTCCGTTATCAGACACAAACTTTCTCCTTCTTATGTTGAGGTTCCCTGTTTTAGCATTAGAATGGATGGCAGAATAGGAATGTAGCATTTTAAAGGAGCAGGACTGTCATGATCATGAAATATTAGTTGACGATTGTCAAACAAACAATTGCGATTAACGATTTAATAATCTTTTTCTGTCCATGTTATAACTCTATCAGCCTAGAATTACCCTAATCGTAGTTTAATAATACATATACCGTATACCTTATAAAGAATTGAATATTAACTACTGGGACATGTAAATAAAAATTGAAAAAAAAAATTGGCCATACTGTAAAACAGGGAACCCTGGTATTTGCTCTCCACAACCTCAGACCATTTCAACAGTGCAGAAACCAGAACTATTTCATTGCTTAACCAATGTCCTCAAGCACATCCTAACCCACGGGTGAATTCATCCATCCATCCATTTTCCAACCCGCTTATCCTACTGGGTCGCGGGGGTCCGGAGCCTATCCCGGAAGCAATGGGCACGAGGCAGGGAACAACCCTGGACGGGGGGCCAGCCCATCGCAG
>JAODJW010000106.1:26611548-26636544 GCA_026777045.1 Hyperopisus bebe | reverse complement strand
TATAATTCTTTCATTAGCTAACAAAATAGCGTGAATATATTTCAATGAAAATGATACATTTTTGTAACTTCTAGATCAGACTTATTTCTTCACTTTTTGCAGATTCAAACTGCTATTTAAATAGCTGTTTCACACCATACATAATAGGTGTTTCTACAGCTTTTTCTCGGAAAAAGTTTTGTCACAGACCAGCCATTTCCTGGATGCGAGCACAGTGAGGAAGGAATGGGCGGCAGTTTCAGACGGCATTCTGCTTCCTAACGCTTCAGTATATTATAATCGTCTTTGGAATATACACTTACGTTACAGATTTTCATTTAATTACTTTCTAACTGGCCTGTGTTTCTAACTAGCCTTATTATCGCATCAATTACATTTTTCAGCTTGTGAAGCCATTTGCCTGCATTACAGTATTCAGTGTCTTATACAATCTTATTTTATTCAGTTACTCTGATTGTACTTGCATGAGACTTTTATCATACCTTTTCTTTTAATATGTCATATTTACAAACCAAATAAAATAGAGCATGATAATTTATCGTATTCTCAGTCAGTTTATGTTTCTAAATTGCCCATAATTTGTGGGTTTCTGCCCTGTGATGCACTCAAGTCCTCCGTAGGGTGTTTCACGGCCTGGTGACCTGTGCTTCCCAGCCCATGAGAAGTGGAATGGCAGACGAATGGATGATATTCATATAATGTGGCTGTACTGCTCAGAAGTGAAATGGCATCTTTAGTTTATGCAGTTGTCAAAGGCATAATACAAATTAGCATTGAGCTTTTGCACCCATCCAAGTCTGTCTGACACTAAACGAAAATGACTGCATGTTGAATTTCACTGCCCTGTCAAACCACCCATGAGATCTGCTCACTAGAGTCTTTTTGACGCAAGACATACTAAGTTCTCTGCTAAAATTAGTGTCTGAAACAGTCATCAGTTGTCAATGGTCTCCCTGCACACAGAGAGTTCCTGCTTATCGAAAGCTGTTGTCACTTTAACCCAGATCCCAGTGATGGACACCAAGACCAAGAGGCCTGACTGCCACTGCTAGAAAATCACTGAAAATCCCAAGACTATAGCAGTGAGAAAGGCTTGACTGAGGCTGAAAATGAAACGCCATGAGCACTTTCATTAACCAGTAAGTATGCTGTTGAAATGTGTGGAAAAAACACACAGAGCATTTTAAAATTCATTGCTTTGTGTATAGTCAGTATAGTATTATGCATGTTATGACTTAACTCATTTCGCCATTATGCATTATAAGATACAAGTGGAAAAAGTAAGTACACCCCATTAAAAATGGTCATGTTCAGCATATTTGAACAGACAAAATTTAGATCTTCATTTCAACAACAATAATAGCGAAGTGATTAAACTGAAAATGTTACACTTTAAACATTTAGTAACCACATTTACAGTTACATTTAGTGACGACTATTAAAATAAACAAAAATTCTAACTATCGAAAAAATAAAGTATACCCCTTAATTGTTACATTAAACCTAAAAAATAGAATTTAAATGTTCAAAATCAGGTGCAAATGATTAGGTCACTATTAGATAATATCTTTGAGAGTCACACCATATATGAACAACTGGTCTTGTTTGGCCGTAGCCATATGAGGGACATTCCATCATGCCAAGATCAAAAGAGCTGCCTAAGGCCCACAGAAGAAGTTTGTTGACACTCATGGTCATAGTAGGTATTTAAAGCCATTTCAAAGCAATAAATATAGAAGGTTTCAGAACACTGGCAATCTGTCCAGGCCAAGCCATTCAACAAAATTCAGCCCAAGAGCAGAGCACGAGATGCATCAGGAAGTCTCTAAGAAGCTCAGGGTATTAGCAGGGGATCCACATGCTACACTCACCACAGTTCATATGAAAGCCAAACGAAAGAGCCTACAAATCCGGTGTATGTGAGAGGTCAGCACAGAGCAGGAATCCTCTGCTCTCAAAAAGGAACATCAACTCAAGATTCAAATTTGCCATTAAAAGACAGCACGAGGCACAACATTATTCTCTGGGTAGTGTATTTGAAGTTGTTTAGGAACAATTCCAGATGTCATAATTGGGAAAAAAAACACAAAATTTGAAAAAAGAACCTTATGGTTGTGGGAATGTCTTACTTTAAACTATTTTTGCCGCCTCAGTGACTGATCAGCTTGTTATCATGTGGTCTACAATAAATTCAACATCATACCAGAGAGTGGTTGAGGAGAATGAGAGGCAAGTCAAATTAAACCAATTAATATATTGTGGGGGGATTGATGGTTGGATTTATAATGAAACCTGCATTGAGGAACCGGCAAAGATCTCCAGGTCAATGACAAACACTGATAGACAGTTATAAGAAATGATTTCAAGAGATTGTATTGCCAAAGGAGGCAATAATAAGTATTAAATGTTAAGATGTACTTACCTTGGTGACACAGAGAAAAGTTACATTTCTGTTGAAGTTTGTCGAAAAAATTATTTCAAAATTGAAATTATTATTTCAATTTTATGTTTTTTTGCTAGATTACATCACCACTATCTATCTGAAATATTCTAATGAAAACTAAATATTTGTTAGTCCAAATATGTTGAAGACAAAATTTTACTTTTTCATATGACTGTGATAGAATATTTAATTAATAGTCCTCCTTAGTTGGTGAAATAGCAGGCTGGTAGTGGAAAAATGAATGTCGTCGCATGTCCTTATATTCTAAATGATCTGGTAGGATGAACAGTCTGTTGTATTGTTGTCAGTTGTTGCATGTTGGAGATGACCTGCACATACTAATGTTTGTAACATCGTTATTGTTGTCGCTACAAAAAAACAATGATGCATCCCGGACTGGGATGGATATATTTGTGTTTAAAATTCTTCACAACTGGAGCAGCCATTATCATTTGCTATTGAATGGCACACACAGTGACTACAGCCAGACAAGATGTATATTTCAATACACAATGCATGCTAATTTGATGCTACATGCACCTAACAAGTGTGGCTGGGATAAGGCGATAATCTGGTGTCTTCCTGAGCTTCTCGTCAAGTTGGGGATCATAGAAAATGGAAATTATTAAATGAGAATGTTGCCCCAGGCATCTCAGCTGTTGTCATGTTGGCTCTTAGAATGCAGAGATTTCAGAGAAATTAGAAATTGTTTGCACAGGAACCTTATTTTTAATACTGACAAATTCAACATGCTATGTCCATATTAGCAGACATGTGACCTTGCAGTTGATCACCATATATGCAAAGTGAGGCAAAGTATCAGAGCCACCAATGTTTCAACATAAACTACAGGCCTGACCTATACTTGTGAGGGCTGCATATTATCAATAATGGACTAATCGGAGATGTTCGTGCAGCACTAAATCACTCTGAAATGTAAAGTGTTAAGGTTTAGCACACATCAGAAGGCCTAACAGCTCTGGCAGCTCAGAGCAGCAGAGAGAAGAGATGAGAGAGAGGCAGAGAGGGAGAGACGGAGAGAGGGGGGAGCAAAACACACGACAGCTGGCAGGGACAGACAGAGTGTGGGCGCGAAACTGTCCAAAACTATCTGTGAGGATTCTTATATATCTGCCCTCATGGCAGAACTCTACGAATGGCCTGTCCCCTCAAATCACGTCAGCCAACAAAAATTGCACTTTTTCATGAAACATGTTCTTGTGGTTGCCAGAAATATGGATGTGAAAAAGAACAGCTTATATCGTTTTAAGTAAATAAGAAATACAACATAATACTGAACCATTATTAGAGGCCCAAGGTAACCTCGAAGAAGTGGAGGTGCAATTCCATCTTGTAGAAGAAACACGTTATCTTCAGCTGGCCAAATTTGTGATCATAGATAAGGCAATTTTCAAAAACAAAGATTATGTTCTAAAGGTAGAATGAAACTACAAAGTAAATTAAATATAATCATTTATAGATTCTAGACCATCAATAAAATTACAGTATAACCATAAAAATATGTGATCCACTGAGAATGATAACCCATCAGTTGAGATACAGTACCTTAAATCATAGGTACTCCTTTACATTTCATGAAACAACATACGTCTGACTTACTAGCTTCAGAATCATTAAAGAGTAAATGGTGCATGTCATGCTCCATTGCATTTCGGAGCAAACAAAAACAACAAAGTGAACAAACAAAAGTTATATTTAACATATACTGTATGTAAGTCAGCATATTCCACAATAACCTTTATTTATAATTAAAGTCATTTGCAAACCTCAAAATACATTTAACACTGAACAAAAAAAAATACAATAAAATTTTGAAAAGTTTTCAGTTACAGTTTACAATTCCTGCTGCTGTGGGACATATCTAGTTTCTTGCTTTCATTCTTTTTGTCTGAAAGGTTGTCAACAATTTCATTCTAGAAACCCAGCAAAAAGAACTGTTGGTCTCAGAACAGGGACAAGCTTGCTGTGGACCAAGATATGCTGCCTGTGTTTGATGTGTACTTCAAATAAACCATTGTCCAGCAGAGAGCAGATTCTGACAGCTTCTCCAAAGTGAAAAATGTACAGAACCTCCTTTACAACCCTGAACCTCCAACAATCCAGCAGGAGAACTTTGGCTTCCTGAAAAAAAAAACACACACACACACACTCGCAGAGAACCAAAATACAACAATAGTGTCTCAGGCGACAAATGCTCATGACAACAAAGGATAGACCCCAGAACCTTCTACAGGTAATAGCTGAAACATACTGTCAAACAAATAAAGCAGCAAAAATCCAAGGTAATAACCTAAAAATAAATCAATGTTTTAGAATAACCAAAGGAATAACACAGGTTTTGCTTTCATTCCTACGCTTTCAATAAATGCCTTGCTTTGTACACAGTAGGGCCATGAAATATGGGAGCGCTCAAGATGGATGGCAGCCATTTTCCCAGCACTTCCCACTCTCTGCCGTTCTGCATATTGTAAGTCTTTTTAAAAGCCTTTTTCAGGATGCTTTTTTTTCCACATGCATGCTCCGGAATCTTTTTATAATGCTACATCAATCGAAGTATTTAGTTGGCTACAAACTGCTTGTGTAATTGAAATTCAAACAGATATGTCATTAAGGTATGCAGTATATGAATATTATGTTTTGGAGAATACTCTTGCTGAAGGCATTTAATAAACTGACAGTTTTATTTTCTTAAATCTTTTAAATCTTTAATTATCCCCCATTTGTAGGTACTGACTTTATGGTCAGCAAGTCAACTGTGGCTTAGACACTTGAGTGTTGAAAATGCCTTGAAAGTTTTATAGAGGGATTTTTGATTTTGTCAGTCAGTGACAGACATCTAACTCCAGTAGGGTATCATACTACGATTGATTGTCAGTAGGCTCAGCATCAAGAAGGTTAGGATGATTTTAATGTCTCTGTTTAATCATGAAAAGCATGAAAAACAATCTTTGGTCAATTGAAGTCAATTGCACATTTATATTGTAACATTTGCAATCCTCCCTTGAGTGAAAAAAGGAGCAAAATAATATAAAATTGACTGACAAATGCCAGCAGTTTCTCTGTTCCTTACATTTTGGCCTGAGTGACAGAGTAGACCTCTGCAGTCGGGAAGGACAAAAAGAGAATTCATCAAATAGTGGAAGCTTCTAACGTTAAAATGCATGAAGTGCAACAGTGTGGCTGCATAGGTACAGACACAGACACAGGGATATCCATCAGTCTGATTAAAAGTTACACTCGTTTCAGCTTATGTGAGATTCTGCTTAATGTTTTTTGCTTAAAATTTGAAATACTGACCATAATTGTAAAAACAGTTTTAATAATAATTCAATGATTTGGGCATGTTTAGACTGAACAAATAGGCGGTCTGCTACACAATGGTTTTAGTTTATTCACTGCAGCCAATAAATTCTGCACTTCTGACTAAAGAATTGTATGGTGAAACATCCATCCATCATCTAGTAGAGGGTGACAGTGCACCCTGAGGCGTTTCCAGGAAACAAAGTCGCAAAGCTGAGGACACTCTTGGTGGGATGCCAGTAATTTACAGGACACACACAGTAGTTTGGAGACACAACTTCTCATAACTGCATGTTCCTGGACCGTGGGAGGAATCCATAGCACCTGCAGGCAGCTCCCACAAACACAGAGAGAACATGCACACTCAGAACATACTCAGAACATACTTAGAACACATAGAAGCAGGGCAGGACTCAGAGTTACACACCACTAACCACACCACAACTACACTAACAAAGCAATATGCTGAGTTTTGTAAAATGCTTATTTTTACTGCATTTTCAATATTTTAGGTCAATGCATTTCCATACAAAGGATTAAAATTCATTTTCACAGCTAATTGAACTGCTGGAAATAGTGTGCTTTGAAGCAGTTCTATCATAAGGCCTCACTGTGATGCAATGGACAATTGCTCAGTTTAAAATATTCTCAATTTAAAATATATTCAAAATGGCTCTTGGTTCGCCGTTTTGAGCCCAGTCACCCGATATTTTAATACACAATTTCAACAATTGTAGTATATGGGGCAAATTATAAAGAATTCACAAAAAGAGTTCTCAGAATGTTATCATTTATTGCTTCATAGTCTTGGGGCCAGATTTAATCCTGCAGCATTGCTATGGGCCGTTTACATTTACATTACATTTACATGCATGTATTTAGCAGACGCTTATGTCTAAAGCGACATACAAGTGAGGTAAATAGCATATTACAAACATCAACCAGTCAACCAGGCATTAGTTCAGCTAGGCTGAGCTTCCAGTGAATGCCCAAGTACAAGAAGCAGTATTCCAGCAAGAGCTACACAACTGCACATATAACTATTAACAAAGAATCTAATTAAACCACTCAACTGCCTGTAGGTGCAATACAAGAGCATTCAAGGAACAATCAGGTTCATAGAGGAGAGCATTAGTATTATTTTTTTAAGCACACAGGATGTATGCGTCATTAACACATTTGATGTGGACATGCATGTGTGTATGTAGGTGATGCAGATATTTTCTTTACGTGTCCATAAATAGTACAATATGCATAAAATGCCAAAGTCCACAATTAAAAATTTATGTCCTGCTGTGCAGATAAATGAATAATTGATGTCCAGCTGACCCTGATACAAAGTGTGTCCAGTCAAAGTATCAGGTCCACTACAAGCTAGCAGCCTCAAGATATTTGGATCCATATTTATAAATAGTCATTTGTAGATGTCGGACTAGGTGATAATGAACAGTTTTGACAACAGACCAGACACTGCAGGTCTGTATCGCAGGTTTGACAACCTGTCAGTCAGGCAAGGAACAGAAGTTTTTTTAAGGCATTACAAACTTTCACAAGTGACTGAGGTACAATGGTTTTAATGAATTTGGTTAAATGGAAAATGTGTTTGTATAATTTTAGCATAATGTATGACTTCCTGTCCACAATGTTTCCTTGTGCCCTATGCTGCAGGCTTCGCATAAACTTATACTGGCTAGCTGGAAGACAGATGATGAATGGGTGTATTTTATTAATAACTACAGCTGAAAAATTCATATTTAATCTTTTTTATATGAGCATTCATGTTTGATCAATAAACACGCATTCATCAGTCATGCCCTTTGGGCTGCAAAGAGCCCCATTTTAATTATTTAAGGCCCAGAACCATCTGAAATAATGGGAAACTTTAACTTGACGTTATGTTTGAGAAATTACTCATATAAGGACTTGGGTTATCTTTTGCCATTTCAGTTTTGAGTTATTTGTTCTGTGCCTACTGGTAGGTCCAGGAAATGATCAACGAGCCCAGCACAGACTGATAGGTTCATTAAGGCTTCAGAGCAAAGGAATTAGGGGAGCCTGGATTACAGAGCTACTCATTTATGTATCATTTTGGTTTTAGTTTCACTGCAGAGTAACGAGGGTTAGTTGGTTTACTTCATCTTTTACACATTTTTCATGTTAGTCCCTTTGTTTGAATAATTTAAGTTTTACTTCAGTTTAGCAAACCTGTGCTCCCCAAAATGAAACACAGCAGCCATAGTTTAGATTTGTCTCTATATGCATTATTTTCTAATTTTAAATCTCTGGTTCTCCTGGATATGTAACATCTAAGGAGCAGAGGACGTGTGCTCTGACTGTGAAAACCTGGTCATTAATAGTTCATACTAAACCTTTGTTCCATGAGTTTCTCAAAGCTCAAGAGCAGATCATAGCTGAAATGGGAGGAAACCCACACAACACAGAGACGACATGCAACGCCTGTGTACAGAGAGCACAGGCAGGATTCCTCACAGCCTTGGAGATGAGAAGCAACACTGCAAGAATACATACAGAAATACAAATAAAACAATGCAAGCACTGATCCTACTCCACCAACTGTACTGCAATTACACCGCCATTGCCGCTCCCCTTCCCCAGAGTACTGACAGCTGAACCGGATTCTCCTAATTGACCAGGCTACTTAACCAGACTGGCTGCTGTACCCAAAACGAGGAATTATTTTTCTCATGACCGATTATATTATTTAGTTTTATTAGTTTTTCCCTGTGTGCTTGATTCTCCTTTTATGTGGTTTAACCAGTACGTTACTCCTGTCACTCTGGTAGGTAACTACCCCAGTCCCCATCTGAGGGTGGGTTTGTTCCCCGATCTCCCCATGACCGCACGTGTCCCTGCCGTAACCTCCTCTCCCAGGATAGACCTTCCGTCTTCATGACCTTTGCTTCCACCTCTGACTACGACTACGACTCATTACAAACAGCTATATTTCCAAAGATCTAAATATTAAGGATGAAAACATGCCTATAAGGAAATGTATTTGTAATATTCGCAGATTAATTAGTGCATATTGTGACCCAACCTAATTGTCCTTATAAGTGGCTTTCCCATGTCTCTGTGTGTAACACTGGGGGGAAAAGTGACAATGAGCCATATATTAGCCTTAGAGTGTTATTAATAAGTAACATAATGTTGTATCTTAAGTAAATCAGGTTCCCTGTGAGTCTAAAATAATGCTTGGATGAGATGTTGGTCAGTGTCAATAGTTGTCTTATACCTGCCATATTTGGAACATATGAAGAGAGGCAGTTATAAGGCAACAGAACTATGTGCTGAGCCATCGAGATCTAGTGTGCTGTATTTACCAGACTATGACGCAAATGGTAAACATACAAGCTGATCTAATTATAAAAAGGCTTGTTTTTCCCCTATAAAAGGTGGGGGTATGCTAGCAGCCCATGGAGTTTCGTGGTGTCATTGCAAAGGTTATTTCTAAAAAGGAAAATGAAATGTTCTGACGTTTTGTGCCATTTGAGGCCATTACCAGCTAATGAGAGGGTACCAAGGCTGATGTTAAGGGCACCCTATTAGCTGGCAAATGGAGAGTTGGTCGACTGTGGGCAGCTCGCTAGAGAGCACAGGCTGAACCCACAAGATGACATTATCAGCAAGGTGATGCAGAGCATCTATTAGTAATCTCTCACAAAGAGAATACCGAGATGCGGTAATGCTGGCCTTCCAGAGGGATGCATGGAAGGAATACACAAGCTCATGTGGCAAACAAAGCTCTTGGATCTTTGTAGCCCTGCTGCTGTTTGCAGTGGCTCACTATTTTGGCTCAAGTTGTGCGATATTTATGCATAACATCCACATTTAACCACAGTGATTACAGTAAAGCTCTGATTGTATTTCTCTTTCTCTCGCTTGGTTTTTGCCAACCCGGGCCAAAAACTTGCATACATGCAGAGGAGACTCAGACACTGGGAAGAGTTCTCACCTACCTGTCTCTGACTGAAAGCTTAAAGCACTCTGTCAAATCATTTTGCAGGTAAACTACACATCGCATTAATTGCGCCGCTTGCAGAACAAAGCAGGAGTATCTGCACCTATATAGACTGCGGACAATAATCCTTTTTGTGGTAATCTGTCAACAGAAAGAAGCCCCCACGAATGAAAGACAGGCTCAGTAAGGGAGCTCAGCCAGGAAGCGGAGGACTTACGTAACAGCACAGAGTCATGCATTCTTTCAGTGTGGATGATGCCTGAGGCTGCGGCCATGTGATGGCATTACAGATTTCTTATCCAAGGCTACAAGCCCACACTCCCACGGAGCTGGGAGAGTAGCGATCAGCATGCAGGATCCATCCCAGCCACTCTCACTGCTGCAGGGATGGATGCATGTCCCCATTTGTGCTGAAGGTGGCGCTTCATTGACCGCAGTTACTGTTAATGGCTGGTGGATTTGCTGCCGTGTGCCTCATTTTGGAAATACAGAAAATATCAAGCATAAAGTGACAAACACATGCAATTTAGCCAAATTAAAGAGAAACTAGTGTGTTTACTTGGGCTGCATGACATATTTCAAATATTTTTTTTTAAAAAAAATGTAACATTAAATATTGCAATGTTTATAAAGCAAAAAATGGGGTGAAAATTTACCCAAAATTAATAATATGAGATATAGAGTCACATTGTGCAGGTGTGTTATTCCAGAGACAGCACGATATACATTGGCAAGAAAAAGTATGTGCATTACTTGCTACGATAATAAACACAATCTGTTATAACCTGCAGTACACAAATTATAGTATTTCTGTTGTACTTATTGAATACATTGCTCAAACATTCACTGTGTTTACTGTGTAGATGTGAAACCCAAGGGTGTAGGCTAATGACTTCAACAAAAGCTAATTTGAGTGAGGATTTTGCAAACCTGGAGCCTGATCAATGAAGTGAGATTGCCATTACTTTGACTTATGAAGAACCTTAAAAAGAGTATGAGAAAGCTACTCACAAACACAAATATGTTGATGTGAACCATGCCATGGCAAAAACAAGAAATTTCCAAAGACCTACAATCAAGAATTATTGATTTGTGTAAAGGTGGAAAGGGCTACAAAGCAATTCATTTATGTATGTCTTATTATACTAACTGATTGTCTATGATGTGTTACTTGCAATCTCAAAGGGTTTGTTCATCAGCCCACAGTTAGACAAACTGTCTGTAAATGCAGATGATTTCGTACTGTGGGTACTTGGGTGTGGAAGTGGGTGACCAGCCAAGAGGACTCCAAAGACACAACACAGAATGCTGAATGAGGTGAAAAATAAAAAATAAAGAAAAACTAGAGTAACTGCTAAAGGCTTGAAGAAATCATTGGAACTGATAATGGTTAACATCACTGCTCATTACCACATAAAAACAATGAACAGGTATGGTGTCCATAGCAGGACACCACAGAGGGAGCTGCTTATAGCTTATAGTTTGCCAAAGACCACCTTTACACTCCAACAACAGCACTGGAAAAACGTCTTGTGGACTGATTGTTTGGGAAGAAAAAGCTGCAAAAAGGGCACAACATAGTAACACTATAACATCATCCCAACGGTGAAGTACAGTGGAGGAAGCATCATGAAATGGGGCTGCTTTGCTGCCGCGGAGAACAGACAGCTTGCCATTCTCGAGGGGGAAAATGAATTACCGAGATTATCAAGGTATCCTACGGGATAATGCCCGTTGCAGAGTAAAAGAATTCACAATACAAAGCTATTCATTTATGTATGTCTTATTATATTAACAGATTGTCGATGGTGTATTACTTGCAATGAAGTTGAATGATTGAAAAACTGCATCAGTAGTGTCCATTTAGGGAAAATGGTTAAGGGATCATTAAATCAAAGCTATAAATGACATATTTTAATATACCTAATACATGGGCATCGCTGCCATTAAATCTGAGGGGGACTTGTCCCCCTCACATTTCATAATTATTTGTTCGGACCCCCCCATATTTAACATAAAATATTGGTTTTATGCCAGTGTACCCCCCCACATTCAAAATGCTTCTGATGCCCCTGACCTAATAAGTAAATTTAATGTCAGTTGCTCTGCACAAAATTCAAGCACTGTATTTCACTGTAACATTTTGTTTTTATCATAAGATTCTCGCGTTTTTGAGAATGACCGAGTTTAATGTATGTGGTTACTGCCATTGTTTCATTTTGAAAATAAAAGGGTTTCTGTGGATTTCAATTAGGTTCACAATGTAAATGAAATAGTCCATGTTCTGCATTTTGCTTGTTGCCAAAATCATTGAGGCCGTAACCCCTATTTCTTGCTCGATAAATAAATTTCACTTCTTGTACTGCAACGCCTTCTTTTTCAGGTTATGTGTGGTGGGCGGGGCCATGCTGATGAGGGGAGAAAATGCATAACTCAAAGATGCGTAACTTTTTAAGGACCTTTTGCACTTAAGCACCTGAAAGTAGAATAGAGCCCTTTGTGTTTGTCCTTACTTGTGACATGGTTGAAGAGTTGAAGATACTGAACGTATTTTATGACCAATTAATGCAAAAAACAAGGTAATTACAAAGGGTACAAACACTTTTCCTTCCCACTGTAAGAACACAAAGCTTTGGAAATTCTATGACATTTTGACATAATATGCCTTCAAAAACACTGCGGGTGAAGAAGGCCACAGAATCTCTTTCATGAAACAGATAAAATACAGAAAACCCACCATCACTGCATGGCCTTGAAGATAAAGTATAAATATTTGCCAACCTCTTTTCTTCATGCCTATCATCCTGTCCACTCGCCGGTCTTTTCTTTCTCCTTCCATTTATCACCATCCTCCTGTCTCCTTCCTTAGGTTTTACAGATTGGCTCGTTTTTTTTTCATTTGGATATAAACACAAGCCACACAAAGCAGAAACCTTGAGTGGTGCTGACTCAGTGGAGCTATAAACTTCTAGCGCTTTCTGAAGTGGGACCACTGATAGCACAGGCACAGTCTAGCACAAAAAAAACACCCCTCCCACAAAAAAGCTCCAAGGTGAATGAGGACAAAGCAGCTAAGATCTCTTTTTGATGCCTTACAATTTTTTTTTTTTTTTTACAATAATGCATGGCTTATAAGTGATGTCCCAAGAAATAGGCCCCTCCAGCAACCCTGACCACAATAAGCAGATGGAACATAGATACATGGATGGATGGATGGATGGATGGAAAAACTCACCACAGTTAGAAGTAATGACAATTTTTACATATCGATAAATGGAAACATGTACTTATTTTCAGTCTTCTGTAGTAACATGAATTCTGCATACCTGCTTATGTAGTAGATGATCTAAGTGACACTGCTTCAGTTTGTCTCAAAATGAAATGGACCACAGATCATTGCCTCTACAATGTTCCTGGGAAGTTTGAAAAAGATCCATGGAATACTATTAGAGTTCACAAGATCAAGCTTCCTCTGCAGCCACCCTTTCCTTCCTTTGCTGCCATCTAGTGCTGCTGCTTCGGGTTTGGAATGGTTTGTCTCAGAATTAAATCAGATCTTGATCTTCATCCATATAATGTGTTTGTAAAGCGGTAATAAGGTGAAAAGCACATCAAATACTTTTTGAGTTATCATGTTCACAAGGTCAAATCTGTTCTGCAGTCATACTTTGCTCTGATGTCACTAAGTGTTTTGCTGCAATTTGTCTAAGAATCCCAGTTCTTTACCCATACAATGTTTCTGCAAAGTTTGAGACCTGAAATCTGATACCTATTTCATTTTGGAATGAATGTTATGCTATTGTTTTCAATATTTATTGTGTTTTTCTCTCTTTATGCTGTATCGTCATGCTTTTTAAATATCACAATCAGGTCATTTTAATAATTTTGCCTTCTGTTGTAGTCTAAATGGTAATTGAATTCCCACCATATGCCTAAGCAATTTTTTTTTTTTAATTTGATGCAAGTTATTTAATTAACATTTCTTTCGAAACCACAAAGTCATGCTATAAAACATATGGGATTACATTTCTTACAAGCGAATGACAATTGAGACAATCTTGATAATCACATATTCTTGATAATCTCTCAGTTTACTGACCAGAATAAGTAGATGGATGGGGAGATGGAAAATCTCACCATATTCTTCCAACATATTTGATCACATATCAAATATACAGTGTTATTTTGCCCCAATCAGACCTCATGCACCCAGCCACACTATTATTACTTTTTGGCTTTTATATTTTTAGGCTGTGATTGGTCAGAGAGCTGGACAGTAATCTGCAATGACAAGGCTGCCGCCCTCTGCCTGTCTATTCCAGTATCGCGCATTACTGTCCGCTGGGTTCTGGAAGAATATGAAACTACCTGCTTCTAAAAAAAGACACGTTAGCAGTATGAAGTAATGGCCAAGAAAAGGAAATAATCAAAGCCTCCAAAATCATTGTTTCATATGAGAAATGTACATGGATGACGAGACTGATAATCTGTGATAATGTTCGGGAGATATATAGTCATACAGGCTTCAAAATCAGTCTTTGTTTGAGAAGAGACCTTCATTATATTTTTTGGTTTAGTCTTTACAAAGGGTGTTTTTTTTCTGTGTGTTAGACTGCACACCACACAACTTAATGGCAGGGATTTAAAGATTAATTTGCTGATTTTCTTCAACATTTAAAAAAAAAAAATCAGAAAAATCAGAAATGCAAACATAAACAAGAACATCCATTTTTCTAAGGATAGTAACCCCCGCCACCGAAATGCCCACATTAATCCCTCAGTATTGGTGGGAACATGTCCTTACTGTACCATCCATACCCAAACCAGTGCCCTTGCATTTTCCTTTCTCCTCACCACATGCTCGTGATTCATTTCTTGACTCCTTTAAATGCTATACCTGGTTTAAATGTAACCAGTGTGCAGTAGACCATTGTGTGAGTCTCCCCTGGGGCTGGTGTCCGTCTCTAAAGTTGAATAAGGGCACTAGTACAGTTTGCGATATTATTCATTTCTGTAATTGCCTGCAATGATATACCACTATTCAGAGTACATTGATACTACAATATACTACAGATTTGTGTACAAAATGACCAATGTAAAGTCAGCAGCCACATTAAATGATCTGAATAATCCAATTACAATTTTCACTGACAAAATAGACATAGCAGGTAACATGCTTATCACCTTCTTTTAATTCAGTAGTAAAGCCATGCTAATCATTATTGGTTAGACATTTGTACAACTGTATTAGTACAGTATTTCAATTATTAACATATTATATTAGTAAATATAAGATGTGTAATGAGGCAAGGATGGGATGTCATTTTTCAGTCATTTGACACGTTCCAACAGAAGCCTATCTCGGACAGAATACTGCAGAATGCAGTATGTTAGTCCATAGTAGTACTACTGCTTGATCAAAACTGGTAGATATTGCATAATTTAAAATGAATTCCCACCATCAAGTATTATTGGCTTGTCAGTGTAAATTTGTTACTTAATTCTTAGCAAAATCACTGCTATACTACAATTCTCAAAAATATGTTTTTATAATTTATATTAAGTTTCTGGAAGAACGTAACCTAGCAAAAACACATTCTCTTGAATTACATAATCATGGCAACAATAATAATACTGAACATTACATCATTCTTCTTAAACATAATATAATTTAGCTATTATCCATATTATTTGCAATAACAAAAAAGTACGATTAAAGTCAGCAAATTGTCACAAAATAAATAACAGATATACCAGAAAAAGTAAAAAACACAGCTGAAATCTTCCGATACGCAGATAACTTTTATGACACACCACTTGTCAAGAACTTTTATGTAATAAAAGCATTGATGCACTAATTGCATTCTGCTTTTGTTCAGCTGATGTGCTAATGACAGACTGATATTTGTGTATAATATTATGGTTCAAAAAAGACACTGACTATTCCATTTTCAGCTTTGGACACTGTAGCATGATGCTAGACATGTATGGCCCTTTCACTGTTACATAAGTGTGAAAGGTTTAAATAAAATATGCTGACGTAAAAGCATGCTAATGAGCAACTGATTTATAATTCTGATGGCTGATACCAACTTTGTTGTATTTTCTTAAACATAAAAATCTTATTAAATGGTGAACAGGTACCTTTCATTATGCATCTGTTAAATATTACAACACTAAGAAATTCCTGCCAAGAAGTATTAATTTATCTGATCTATTGTGTCTGTTTTGTATGTTGTGCTGCAATGATCTTGGATATGCTTAGCATTCTCAGCAAATGCAGGATATACTGCCCCCTGTTGGAAATACTATACAAAACATCAACATTTGCAAAAGAATAAATCAAAGGTGAATCTTTGGAGTGAAGACCTTCATAGTCTTTTAATCTCACATTTCAATATAGCAATTCATGCCTGCTGCATATATAACCTAATATACAAACTTATTGTACCAAAATTAAATTTTGTGTTATATGTTATGTTGTTATGTTAAAGCAAATTGTGTAGCCTTGGTCCCAGCTGAAATATTAATGAGAAATTTTTCCAACAAGCAATTCTAAGACAATTCTATAAGAAATGAAGAATGAGAAAAAGCATGTGAAAAAAACAGGTTTTAGTTCATAGTTAATGCTAAATGTACCAACAAATGACCACACATCTAGCCAACATATTATGCATATTGCTGCTATCAAAACCTTTTATTGTCCTGATAATTTAAAATGTTTTTAAAAAATAAGGTTTTTATAGAACTACACGGATCAAACCTTTTGAACCACCTGCTAACTATATTACAAAGAACATTTCAAACCTCTTTGTCTTATTTATCTGCGCATTTCAAGTCATTTAAAATGTATCCCATTATGCATGAATCAATAGGCTATTCCTTTACAACTCGAACCACACATAAGATAAACCTTAAATAAGAGAAACAAGAGACAGCGAATAAATTTTGTTCTGTACATCACATTTATTTATTGCATTCATTGGTAAATATCAAACATTATGTATGAATAAAAAAGATGTGTGGTAGAAGGTGCGTCTCCATGGATACCGAGCTGCCACATTGTATTTCGGTTATGAAGAACGTCAGGTATGTGGTCGTCATCAACATCATCCAAACTTTTGCTATTCAAAGTGACACATGGAAGCACAGAAATCACTTAAACCATTCGCTTGTGCAAACTACCAAAAAAAAGGCATCCAGACTCCCACTGCTGAGACGTGCGAGCTGTTTCACCAAACGGACTTGCACAAGTACTGCGGCAGATGCCAGTGAACAACTGGATCAGAAGATTTTTCGTAACAGCTTTTGCAAGAACACATTACGGCAGGAAGGGTATGACAACAGTGTTGCTGCAGTCAGTGTTTGGGTTGACGGTTGCTAAGGTTGTGCAATCACGTGGACACGTTCAGGATGGAGTGGAACAGGAGCTCTCAGTGGTGGGGGAGTCACATCCACAGGCAGAGTCTGGCTGTTCTGGGTAGGGGTGTGGCATGTCCAGATTGATATAACTGACTTTTAAGTTGATGTAGTGCTCCCCCTCCAGGCCAGAGATGATCTCACTGATGTCAGTGACCAGGGTGGCAAAAGTAGGTCTTTTCTCTGGATCAGGGTCCCAGCACTGCAGCATGATGGTGTAACTGTATGAGTAGATGAATTTGTTAATTTCATACTTAACCAGCCAGAGAAATCTAAAATGCATGCACATATTTGAGGGACCTTAGATGTGTCCTTATGCTCTTATTTGTAGCCTTAAATCGGATATTAGAACATTTTATATTCCAAGCAAAATATATGCCTTTAAATGTAAGAGAATTTATCTCATAATATAGAAATTATATATGTAGTATATATTATACTATATGTACAGTGATCAGTCAAAACACTTGGATGCACCCCAACATCTTGCAAAAACAGCACATGTCAAGGTCTGGGGTAAATTTGGTGGTAAGGTGACATTCTGTACTCGTAGTCAACGTGGTGAACTGACTTCAAAGGAAGAATGTTGCACCTCTGGTGCTTCAATAGTTTTATTAGGTTACTGCTTTGTTAGTAGCTGTTCTGTAACTCCTGCTCCTATACCGCTTACACTTGTACCTGGAAATTCATTGGAAGCTCAGCCTAGCTGCACTTATGCCTAGTTGTTTCCTTGCTGGCACAATTGTTTGCAGTGCGCCATTTGCCGCACTTGTACATTCCTTTGGACAAAACATCTTCTAAATGTGTAAACTGCAGATGTAAATGTAAAATATAAAGGAATAGTTCTGCAAAGACCAGATTCACACATGTCATGTTGTAAGCTATATGGGAGAGACATGCCTAACTATCAGATTCCACTCTACTAAAATTACATTAACACTGTAACTTACAGAGAGTCTGGGCAGAACTCTGGCTGGGGAAGTCTGCGTCCTTTAAACAAGTAACGAGTTATGTCATAGGGATCGACATCTGGGTAGGGGCTTGCTCCTCTGGTCAGCAATTCCCACATAAGAACCCCAAAGGACCACTGTGGAAAAGATATGTCAGCATTACAACTGAATGACAGGAGATTAACAGAAGTACAACAGATTTTAACCAAGAGTAGATGTTTGAATACTGAAAAAATTGATACACCCTATTGGATAACTTTAGACTCCTCTTATTTCCAAAAAGCTGCTACTTTAGTGCTCAGACACTCACCACATCTGACTTTGTTGTAAACTTTTGTGTCTGTAGACTTTCAATAGCCATCCACTTGACTGGTAGTTTGGCTCTCTTGTGGTCTTGGACACTGTAATACTCCTTATCAAACACATCTCGAGCCAGGCCAAAATCCGCCACCTTCACAGTGTATGACTCGTCTAGCCTGCCAAGTTGAGTAGAATGTCAATATTTTTATTCGTGTTTCTACTCTTAATGGCTACTTTCTAAAATAAAAAAATGGTACCATATAGCAGCAAGATGAACTCCATCACTGATAATTAGACATTCGATCTTAGGCATATTCATTTCACACACACACACACACACACACACACACACACACACACAAACACACACACAGTGTAAGAGAGGAAATACTTTATGCTGTTGGAATGACATAGATATGTTCCCCAGACTGTCCTGCCTCCCCCCATCTAATCCCTACTCCTCCCACACCCCCCAATCTCTCTCTCTATCCCACTACAACACGCCTCATACGCCTCATACACATACAGTATATGCAAGAGCAATGTTATTCCAGTATCTTGGCAGGGGGTTTGCCCATGATAAATTTCACGAGACTAAAATTCTGCGGTATACCATATTACCGTAATACCACCCAAGCCTGCCAAAATGAAACCGTTATTGGTAATTGGTTATCCAGTGGTATACAGGGATGGCAATTGTATCATAGCTAATACAGATAATTTGTTAAAAATGCAACAACAAAAAAAGCAACAAAAAAACTGTATGAACCGAACTGTGGCTCAAAAATCAAGGTCTAAATCAATTTGTCAATATGGAGAATATTCATAATATACTTGCACTTTTACTGTTTTGTATTGTATTACTTTGTATGCTATCTCAAAATTAAATAAGCTTTTTTTTGGATATTCAGAAAAATCCATCAGTTCCTTTGAAAAGATGACTTCTGCTGCCACCTAGTGCTTCTGTTTCAGTTTTGAGGTGATCTGTCTTGAAATGAAATCAAGTGCAGATTTTCATTCACATATATGTCCCCATGTTATGAATCTGTACCTGCTGAAGTCTGTCTTTAAGGTGAATTTGTAGGTATGTCGGAAAAATAATAACACAGTAAATAATAACAATAATAAACAGTAATAATAAAAGTAACTACATACATTACTATACTGTACCTTAAACCGACAAATCACTGAAGACACACAATGTTTTCATGACATTATTACAAACTATTGCATCTAACCCGAATTTTGAATATAACAGAGTTATGGTTATGGTAGTCCATTCACCCAAGTATGAGTTTAATTAGGGGACTGCTGTAGTTATCGGATTCAGAAGGTCAATTTTCTTCTGTGGTCACCCTTCCTTTTCCTGCCACTAAGTACAGTTGCTTCAATTTTGGTGCAATTTGATCTTGAAAAAGATCTGTCAAATTATTGTTTTCACAATAACAAGATCAAGTGTATTGCTTCAATGTGTGGCATTTTGTGTGATACAATCCATACAATATGTTTGCAGGGTTTGAAAAATATCCATCAAACATTTTTTGAGTTATTGCGCTGACATTTAAAATGCCTGAACTGTTCACAAAAATATATTTTTGCCAGCATATAAGTTTTCCAGGATACCATTTCTGGGTGTCAGGGAGCTACTGTCAATTTACTGGAGACACCTGGGATTTCCAGGAGGGCAGGGAAGTTCTGCGTAGGCAGTTATGAATAGCTTAAAAACTTCCAGGCAAGTATCTGTCTTGCTTCTATGCATACCAATAACGGTGACTCACATGCAGTTCCGTGCTGCCAGATCCCTGTGTACAAATTTCTTCAGGGCCAAATATTCCATGCCCTTGGCAACCTGCAGGCCAAAGCCAATGAGGTCCTTCACAGTTGGATTCTGGGAGAAAAATGAAGAATGGCAGCCGTAGAGTCAGATAGCGACATCGGGGGTCCCCTTTTAGACCTACTACTGCTGACATTAGCAGGGGATGTAATTAAGAAGAACAGTAAGTAGCTCAAGCCTCAACCATAAAAAAATATTAACAGAAATAAAACTGCCATATTCTTGAGTTACAAGGACTGCTGTAAGTTTTTCATCAACATCTTCTTTAGCCAGAATGACCTTTATTTGAACTTTTTTCATTTTATCTATGTGTTAAACACACAAAAGTAATCTTAAAAACTCACTATGAAATCTGGTTAATAATAACTAAGGTTAAAACTCATTCTCTCCCACAAGTTTTCCTATGAGATTTCTTGACATCCTTTTCCTCACTTACTCTCTGTTGACTGCGAACGAAATTGCGTAAGTCTCCATGTTTCATGTAAGGAAGCACCACCAGGGGGAGCCCTTCCTGAGGTATGAGGATACCCAGTAGGGAGAGAACATTATTGTGATGAAACCCTTTCATTAGGATTCCCTCCTTCAGGAACTGCTCCACTTCCTCCATTTCTGTGATTCCTGTGTGGATTAACATCAGTATTAATATCTTTCTAACCCACAATGTATCTATGCACACAACCTCATTATTAGCTGTCTACAATTCAATGTATATGGCTGTGTCTGGCAGGAGACAGAGGAGAGCAATTTCACACTGATTCACATTCCCATTTTTTTATATTACAAATGAAATGATGCATCGTAGAGGAAAGGTTCAGCGCTGACTATAAAAGTCATGCAATGGTCAAGTCTTACTGGTATATGCATTATTGAGATATTAAGTGATGCTGCAATGGGTAACAATTATAATTGCTATCTCTTGTTCATTATTAAACCCCACAGATCAGAAGTGTTCAATATCATATAAAACAAATCCTTTACTCACTGTTTAATGACTTTACAGCGCAATGAATTAACTGGTTGTTCTCATTTGTAAAATGACCGTGATATACTGTTCCAAAGTGACCTAAAAAAAAACATATATTAAAGGCATCAAACAGAGAAGAGTTTGTATTCGCCTTCAGACTCTCATATTACAGATGCTCCTCATATTACGACGGTTCAACATGATAATTCATCTTTATGATGGTGCAATAGCGGTGCACATTCAATAGGTATTAAATTTTGAATTATGACCTGTTCCTGGCCTAGGAATATACCATACATGACTTCTACCTAATGCTGGGCAATGGCAGCTTCAAACCCACCCATACCTCCTGTCAATGTAGCAATAGTGAATGTAAACATCTCATACAGTGCGTAACATTGTATCGTACAGTGTGTAACATTGTATCATACAGTGCGTAACATTGTATCGTACAGTGTTCTTTTCTGCTTTTAACCAATATTTCCAAAGCCCATGTCTACTCAATGCCTGGTCAGGTCATGTTGGGGACCATGCACTGGTACAGCACCTTCCCACGCTCACCTCATGACGAAACAGCTAGAGATTCCGGTTGGCGACCCCCCAAGCCAAAACGCAGCTCAGTTCCACCTTCCAGAAGTGCTCATCTACCTGCCACAGCCAGGTGTTATATGGGCATCCCCCTGGCCTGGTCGGTTTGGGTCCCCAGCAATGAAGATCCTGCAAGCCGGATCACCCTCAGGGCCCTAACTGACTCTTCCTTACAATGTAGGTAATGTGCCTCATTCGGGACTCCCTGAGCAACAGGTCATTCAAGGTCAAATCAGCAGTACCCAGAGATTCTCTGAAGAGACACAGTACCAAAGGAGGCCAGTCTTCGGCTAAGGTCACAGGGTAGCATCCAGAGCTATATAGCAAGTCATGGTGCACCAGGACCCAAGGGGTCCTTAAAGGCCTGGATCTTGGTTTTAATCCAGGACATTCACAAGGCCAGACACTCAGACTCCTCGCTCAGTCTCTCAAGAGCCCCGATCAGGGCTTCCATTGATTCCACGAAGATCACAGCATCTTTGGCAAAGTCAAGATTGGTAAATCTCTCCTTGCCAACTGATGCTGGACCCCACGACCCAGCCCAATGCCCAGTCCATGCAAGCACTGAACAGAATAGGAGCAAGACCACACCCCTGAAGTACCCTAGTATCCACTGGGAAGAACGCAGAGGTTCTGCCTCCACTCTGCACAGCACTCACAGTACTGGAGTACAGACCGACCAAGACATCCAGCAACTTCGGGGGGATCCTGCAAAGTCGAATGTCCTAAAGGGCAGCTTGATCAACCGAGTTAAATGGTTTACGAAAATTGACGAAGGCTTCAAAACTCCACTGAGATTCGGGTTGGCGCTAGATGAGGACTCAGTGCCGGGTTAGAATCCATTGTAGACTTCTTAGGCGTAAATCCAGACTGCTCTAGTTGCTGATAGGCAAGCAAGTGATCACAGACCCTGTTCAGGATGACCCTAGCAAGGACCACCACACCTGGCACTGAGAGCAGTGTTTTCCCCCTGTAGTTGCAGAAATCCAGGCGGTCACTCTTTCCTTTCCAGATAGGGACAACAAACCCATTTTCCAGTCAGTTGGGATGATGCCTTTGTCCCTAATAGAAGCAAAGATTGTTTGTAATGCCAGGACAGCCTTACCTGCCGCCTTCCTAACCCACAAATTTTTCCCTAGAAGTTGGAGGGCCACCTAAGTTCATATCATATCATATTCATATTCAACTGCAATTCAGCAATATTTTCAACACAATGGGTTCATCGCTATGTAACACCATCGTAAGCTGAGGAGCATCTGTGTATGTATAAATATATATATATATATATATAACCAATAGACATAGTATAAAACCTCCTTGCTTCTCTGCAACTACAGTATTAAAGGTAAGAACCCCGACCTCTTCCAATGATCTGATGGTAGTGCACACGGAGTGCCAGTGATGGAATCAGCACATCCTTCACTTCCTCCAAAAGCTCTGGGCGCAGACAGGAGACAGAGATCTTTTCAGGGGGCATGAGTGGGGTGAGCAAAGTGTCAAAGTTGCTGTTACGGGACAGGCCCGATTGGGCTGCCATTGCTGAGAAGCTTGGGGATTCCATGACTGATTCTGAAAGGGGATGCATGAAAGGGGGTCAACGAGGAATGCATGGCAACTGTATTTTATGTTCTGATTCTGCTAATGTGTAGACTCGAATAACAACTTTGGAAGCGTGGGTCAAAACAAATATTGTCACATGCATTACATACATCAATCTAACCTTAACTGACTCCCTCTGAATATCCCAGGTTTTTTAGCAATTGAGGCACCTGTATGTTTATTTACGTTATGTTTGGTCTCACCTTGTCTGTAGTCACCCACCAATGACCTGTCTACAGTGCTGTGGGACTGGTTATAGCTGGAAAGGTGAGACAGGCGATGCTCCACCAGTTTAGCTGAAAATTCCCAAAAAATGTTTTGCTTATCTCGATAACAGGAATCAAAGATTTTAAGGCATGTAATACAGATAGTGTCACTGACCCAAGAATTCTATATTCTATTGCACTTCATATAACTTTTCCCTTTAACGGAAGATATTTTGAAATCTTTCAGATTGGCTGCCAAACTTTGATACAACAGCAACTTACCTTCCTTTTTCCTTCTCAGATATTTTGTGATGAGGAAGGATAAAAGGGCCCCAGTCACCAGGGCACAAAGGATACCCAGTATGATGCCAACCTCAGCGTTGGTAGTGGAAATAATCACCCGGCCAACTTCATGCACCTTCCCATTTACAGAGACCTGGTACAATTGAACACCGTTTAGTCCCAGACAGTGCATTCTTGGATCCACCAAAAATCTCATAAATGTTGCTTGCTCTCCAGTATTCTTTTTTTTTTTTTGCTTGAAAATACAATTATATGCTTTTGTGTGCGTATGAAGGTGGTACAGTGATTAACACTGTTGCCTCACACCTCTGGAACTAGAGATCGAATCTCTGCTGTGGCACCAAATGTGTTGAGTTTCAATGTTCTCCCTGTGTCATCATAGGGTTTCCTCAACATACTGTAGTTTTGCCCACCAGTCCAAAAACATGCAAAGGTGAATTGGAGATGCCAAATTGCCCATAGGTATGAATGTGTGCGTGAATGGTGTGTGTGCCCTGTGATTGGCTGGCGCCACATCCTGGGTTATTCCCTGCTTCGTGCTCATAGCTTCTGGGATATAGGCTCTGGATCCCCCACAACTCTGAATAGGACCAGTGGATACAGAAGAGGGATGGATGGACGAAGGTATATAATACTGATCAGCCTTCAAGCAATCCAGATATCACTTATGATGGTGCCGCAGGAGGTAGCGCTATCGTTCGGCAACTGGAGGGTTGCAGGTTCAAGCCCTGCTTCCTCCTGTCCCCATGAAAGTGTCCTTGAGCAAGACACTGAACCTCAAATTGCTCCTGGTATGCAGGTTGGCGCCTTGCATGGTGTGTGAGTGTGAGGCATAAATTGTAAAGCGCTTTGGTACTCGTAATAGTAGAAAAAAGTGCTATATAAATGCAGACCATTTACCATATCTAGGACAAGATAATGGAAGCAATAGATATGTGCCTCTTTTTTTATTCAATCCTTATGAAAAATTCTTTACCTTTATACTCAAAAAATACATTATCCCAGTAATGAAGTAGCATATACAGTACAGGCCAAAAGTTTGGACACACCTTCTCATTCAATTGAATAAGAAGGTGTGTCCAAACTTTTG
>JAODJW010000106.1:26550238-26563714 GCA_026777045.1 Hyperopisus bebe | reverse complement strand
GCAATGTGCAAGCGGGGGTGGGGGGGGGGGGGTGGGGGCTGTGATTTTGTTAGCAGGAATCGAGGTTATAGAGACTTTTTTTTGAACAAAAAAGCTTGATTTGTTGAAATGTGTGCGGCTTCCTAGCCACAGTAACTTCGCTCATGAGGAAAAAGTGTTAATCATAGTATTATGAAGCTGTTCTTCCAGGACTGTGCTCAGTTTTTCCAGCTCACAGCTTCCTTTTCTGTGTGAGAAGCTGTGCTTTCTGCAGCACGTCGAGCTGTGGCCAGCTTGTAACCTGAGCCGCAGTGTTTCTCTGTCGATTAGATTCCTGGGGGGGAAAGGGACCTCTTGCTGTCAGGGGCGCCTGGGTTTTGACAGGTACCTGAGGTGACAGACCTGCATATCAATTGCATGACCTCATTAGTCTTGCACCAAAACAGCAAGCTGACCTCACCAAGTTGCCACGGTTCCCTCATTACAGGGGCATGATTCGTCAAACTTCGATGTAATCTTCATATCACGACTATTTCATATGAAACCCTGGGGTCTACTGGAGGTTGCCAGATGAGGATTCTCCTTATTGCCTTAAGATGTTGTTTTCTTTAACTCCAGAGCTGAAGAAGGTTTCCTTCCACTGAAACCAGGGCATAGCTGAAGAAATATTACTGCAGGCAGAGTTGGTATGGTTAGGTATACAATTACACCGACTGCAAAACCCCACAGATCACCTGATCTACTCTTGTTTAATTGAGTTAAGAACTCATTTATTTGCTATAGACTCTTGCTTTAGTGTTACCCTTTGTGGGCAATGCCACAGGCTTTCCCTTATTGGAAAAACATGAACAGTAGATTTACTCGTGATGGTTAAATAGTCAATGTACTGTGCATAGGTACATGAATATGCAATGAACTTACAGGAATGGCTGCATGACGCCGTACTGTTTATCTCTATACCGATTTATGGTGGGGGGTAACAATAAATATCCCATTCCTACAAAATTCCTATCCCTCAACATAATTTATGACACTGATCTTATTTCTGATTTACATCTTATTTATTTAGTGGGTGCTTTTTATCCAAAGTGACACTGTTTGAAACAGCAGGGTTAACCATGCAGTGCCGGGTCCAGTGGGGACCCACCAGTGGGATGACTCTGCTGACCCTGGGACCCCCCCCCAGCCCACTGAGCCACACACCATCCTTGTAGCTCTTAATAATATTTCATTTATTTACAAGAAAATTCACACTACTTAAAGGAGAATTGCCTGGGTGTCATGGTGGAATGTGACATAATTGTGGAAAGTGCCAAGCTTGTGGAAAGTGTAGGATCTGCTTTAGTCACTGTTTATAAACACCGAAGGCATCACTGTCATTTTTTATATATATTTTTTCCACCAGACTAAATTTCCTTGAGGATTACAGGAGATTTTATCAAGATGCTTTTGAAAGTATCAACAGCTGCAGCCGTTGAATCTCACTTAAACTATTAACTACTGAAGGCTTTCTTCAAACTGGAAAAACAAATATTCAGGGTGAAAATTCACTTGTTTATAGCTGTGCTGCATTGTTGACCGTAACGTTTTTCAAAGGCCCCGATTAGTAATAATCACTTTCGATGAAACGGAGTGGAAAAGAACCTTTTCTGCATGAGCGAGCACAAACACCAGTGAACTCTCCTCTTACACACGTGCAACACGATCTGTGTTGGCTGTATTCAAGTGTCTGTGTCTATTGTCGTGGCGCCACTTACCCAGAACTAACAGCCTCACTGGGATCAGGGCCTCTGTATGAGTAATAATGCAGACTGACATGCTTTGTGGAGCTGTCCAGGGCCTGTGCGTTAGGTATGGGGAGCGTGCCCATCACTCCCGTCTGTCTATCGCAAAGCTCTTATGGGGGGGGTCAGGCTACCTTACATATTCTTGGACCAATTCTTTATAGAAAACTGCAAAAAATTGTTTGCATGCATTGCTCTCCCTCTGCCTGTGTTTTGACAATAATAAGCTATGTAGCCGTGCTCAACTATATGTTCCCCTAAATGTATACCTAGATGCTAATCTGGAGTTTTCGGAAGCAAGTTTTTAGACTTCAGATGTTTAATAATTGTATCACCCTTTAGCAATCACAGACGGGAGACATGCCAGTAGTGGCTTTTACCACAGCATGAGTGATTTATCTTCCCTGACAGGAGAATAAGTTACACATTACATGGTTAAAGGGCTTCATACTAATGTTTCATGACATTCCTCTAAAGCCTCACTTATTAATGAACGATCTCTTTTCGTGAGAAAATTAAAAATGATTATGGAGTCATGGTATGGTATTAAGTTATATAAGTTATATAAGGAAACATGCAGTAATACTCTCCTCACAGCAGCCTAATTATTTATTTAAAACAAAAACTTTTATCATCTGAATAAATGTAACGAAAAAAAACATAGTAAATAAAATGCATAACAAATGATTATTTTTGTAAGTTTACATGTTTCTTTTGAAGGTATTATTTACTATCCTTTGTGGGGCCATTTGATCTCTGATTAAAATCCAAAGAAGGAGTGAGGATCATATTTAAAATTTAAATAAAACTTCCTTTGATGGTGCAGAGCTGTGCCATATTAATTTTCTCCAGAGTTTCGCGTTTTGTTTTAACATGGACTGGGTTACTTTCATTACTCTTCTTTTGTTTTTCCTGAAATGTTGCTCACTGACTCCTCATGTATTAATGCATCCATCCATCTTTAAGACAGATGTACTGTATGGGAGAGGATTTTTCTCTTCTGTGTTGATTGTAACACACTGCCAAAATGTTACCTCTTGGTTGCAGCCCGGAATGTACTTTTATTTTTAATGGGATCTGTATCCCCCTCAGTTATGGTATTAAAACCACAGATACCATTCTACCCAAAGTGTGAAGTGCATTGAGCAGGACATTCCTTGTAGATGGAATCTAGCTACTTTGAGGCTCTCCACGCTGTTTTCTTTCAAAGTGCCTCCCTGCTTCCTAAATGAAATCAATTTGTCTCAGAAGTTTCCTAAGTTCAGAAGTAGCTGAGGTGTAGGTCCTACACTCACAGGCAACTTTATTGGATTTTTGTAGAAATGATGGCCATTTCCTGCCTTTAGAGGAAGTGCCATATTGAAAGCACATTTTGCCCGGCTCCTTTTGATCTTGCATCTTTCGTCATCACATGAAAGGGCTTCAAATCCCATCTGAAATACTTTTCCCTCACATTTCTGTAAAGGGTGAAAGGGTCTGTAACCATCCCAATGTGAAGCTTGTGAAATACACAGCATTGTTTGCATCGGTCTCACTCTGTGAACTGAGAAGAGAAAAAAAAGCTAACAAATCTAGTTTCTGTTGTTTTTTTTTTTTTGTTTTTTTTTTTTACTAAATACAGTTACAAAGCACCATCAGCATTCAGAAGAAAATGTCTGATACGAAAAAAAATATGACGATGCTTTACTTGAGGGGACACAATAACATAGTAATTCAGTTACTACTCAGGTACAAATCATGAACAAATACAGTACCTGCATGAAATACATGAACCGTCATGATTAGTTAATGATGAACTAACATGGGATCAGTATGTAACTAACACCTAGTTTCCGGTTAATTAATACATTAAGTAGGAGTGTACTACTATATTATTTATGCCCTATCAAGTGAAATGTTACTGTAATGTAATTGTAGGGTTATTCAGTCACGGAGCATATTATTTACTGCAGCTTTATCAAATGCTATTTCCTTTTCTTTACTCTACATAGTGATGCATGTCCTCACCAGTCATGTGGGAGATTGGGGTTTGATTCCCTGATGGAGATCACATAAAACACATTTTTGTGGGTCAGTTAGTGGGTTAGGACCCATGCCAGTGATCAGAAGGTTGCAGGTTCAAATCCCAGTGTGACCAGGCTGAAGGTGTAGTTGGGCCCATGAGCAAGTCCCTTAACCCCCGATTGTGCCAGGGGCGCTGCACACTAGGGGGCGCTTGACCCCAGGGGCCGCTGCACACCAGCTGACCCTCTGCCTGCACCCCAGGCTTTGCTCTCACATACATATGTATCTCAAAGGACAGGGATATGTAATGGGATATGTGAGAAGAAGCATTCCAATGCACCTGTACCCATACTTGTCCAAAGGGCAAATAAAGCTCCATTATTATTCAGTATTCTGAACACCTCAAGTGCACTTGTTTAACAGTTTATGGTTTTTGCTAACATTACCACCCAGTGACAGTGTGGATTGTATATAGGACTATAAAGGTCAAAGGTATTTGTGTCACTGAAGGTTTAAACAAAGGGGAGATATTTTGTACTATTCTAAAGGGAACAGACTGGCAGAGCAACCTGGAAGTAAGTCAGACAGTAACTAACCTTACCACACTTTTCAGTGTTCCATGAGACACTCAAAGGTTCTCAAAGTAAGACCGTTTGAAGGTGAAGGTGTGTTTAATCCTGAATCTGTCCAGTACACATATTGATTCCATTTCGGGGAGAGATTTGGTAGCCCGTAATATGATATTGTAGGAGGTCACAATATGCACTATACCAAAAATGTCTATGTGGTCTCCACATTGGTCTTTTTTTCTCAAGGATAATTTGAGAGAGAGTTTCCCTTCCTTATGGTGGCAAGCTAAGATTGGGCAAAAGTTCCCAGAATTCCCTGGGTGGGGCTCTTTGAAGGGCTGGCCGGGCAGTAGGTCCTCTCCTGAGAAACGGCAGCTGCACATGGCTAATTGCGTACCCCGCATGCCGACATTCTGAATCACGATATGTTGTACGGTCATTGAGGTTTCCTTGCCTGGTCCCAGGCCGGCATTACCAGTGTGACACAGGAGTGTTTTCAGGGCTGTGCTGCTCTGTGGTCCCGCCTTACCACACCCAAACGTCCTCAAAAGTGACGAAGACATGCAGCTCAAACACTGCAGTAATGAAGTACCTCTACAGCTAGAGCCCGGTCTCAATTTCAGGAGGGGTTGGGGTTGTCAATTCAACTGTGAAATTAATAAATCTGACATAAGAACATCAGTGTTGGGCATTTCAGGTCCAGAAGCCACAATTCCGGACCAAGATTTTATTCTACCAACCAGGTGAATACTCTGTGACTGTGACTCTTTATGCTCAACTGGTTGGTAGAAACAAAATCTTGGTCTGGATTTGTAGCTTCTGGACCTGAATTGCCCAGCACTGAAGAACATATTCATCTTCCTCCTTTAGGTCTCATTCTTATAGTTAATGTCATCTTTATCTCATTTATATAGTTAATGGTTAATCTTAATGTAAATTTGGGACTTGTTTTTTTTCTTTCACTGTTCTTTTTTTGTTTTTTCATTCATTCATTCTGGAACAGTGGCTTCGGCCGAGTTACCCGCAAGCCTTTGTCCTCCTCACCTGACCATTGCAGCCGCTCAACTCAGCAGCTGTTCTAACTGAGGTGGGAGTTTCCTGACAGGTGATGTAGCACTAAAGAGAGAAGGAGCAGAAGGGGGCACCAGACAGTTTAAAATCTGGCTGAAAATATTGAAAACTGTATTATGTAGAGATATATAGATCAATTTCAAAAGATACGGTATCTTCGCTTATGCAATTTTGACTGTGTCAGGCAGCCGTTGATTCATTGCCTCATTTTCGCACCTCATTCACACTTCATTACCTCATTTTCATGTGAATGTATGTGAAGGTGTGTATGATACAGCTCGTTAATTAACAGAGAGGATGCTGAATTTAGTGCATCAAACTGTCCTTTCAGTGGCCTCCTAAGAGAGGCGTTGTCTCACATCCCAAGCCTACCACACTAAGTTCACTCCTAGTCCACAAACTCCTCTCTGTGTTCAGTTTACTGTAATTACCATGTGACTGGAGCTCATGGTGGTTTCCAACCTATCATTAAGATAGAAAAAGCCACAGAAGTATCTATATTTATGATCTCACAAACCACCGGTCAGCGACGCATATGCAAGTGCTCAAAGTTTGAAAATGCTTCTAAAACTGTGGCACTGACAAACTGAAATTAGTGAGGCTGCATTTGCTCACTGTACTGTGTTTTTTCTTCGAATGCAGCAAAGCCAAATGACACACTGTGGTTTGGCTAGGTTGAGCCTGCCAGAGCCTCACTGGCCAATAGGAAATTCCCTCTGTTGGTTTATGATCTTTATCTGAAATTGCACCAAACGAAAACTTTTCATTTTCCTTAGTGGAGTTCTTAAGAGGATGAAAAGAATGGGCCCGTTCTGCGTGTGAAACCCAAACAGCTTCTGAGAAGCATCTATCCATGATGTGTATGTGAAAAAGAAGTCTTTCATCAGCAATAAATTGAAACATTTACAACAGCAAAAATTAAATTACTGTGCCTCTGTATTGTCATGTTTACTTCTGTCCCAACCAAGTGTGATCATTGTTTATTGTGTCTTGCAGTTATTTCAAGGGTAACAGCACAGTACTTCATCAATTTTCAGTGCAAGTTTACACTGGCTTCACAGGGTCATTAAGTTTGGATTTCCCGTGTTAAGTTCGTCCAGTTAAGAATCACGCTTACGAGCTGTTAGCAGCCCAGGGTTACACTGTATGGTAAAATCTCATTTCCAGCCCATTAGCATCTCAGTACTCTGTATTGAATTAGGAAAGCATGTGGGAGTGATTAGGTGAGCATGCGATCCAGTGAATGTAAAAAGCCCCCCCACTGCCAACAACAGGCCGTCACACTGGGATGTCAGGGGAGGCAGTGCAACCCCAGGTCCCAGTGCGGACTTCTTAATGGGCATAATTCAGTTATCGTGGCTCGGTGATCCCAAGCTTGACTTATGTGTTTATGAGGTCAGGACCTGACCAATAGGAACTTCCATTTCTAAAGTGGTATTGCCTATTTCTTAAACATAACCTACAAGCTTGCTACAATGTGTTTAATCCCAAAGTTAAAATGCTAATATAACAACTTTTTGTTTGTTTGCGAACAGCTTTTTGCCAGTTGACTGGAGCTTGGATGTGTATAGTCAAAAACAATCTAGATAGCAGTAACTGTATGTGTCTGTGGGCATTCTCACATAAGACGATCCGTACCGTGCCCGCTTGAAGAGGGGGGGCCGCGCACAATATACATCTAGTGTGATCACTAACCATTCACAAGCACAAAGCATGGACATGACGTCAATGATGTGACTGGCACACACATGCACACGTGTAAACTATGCACGAACCAGCCCTGGAAGAAATAGATGGGGTAGGCTATACAGATCGGGCAGCAACAAACATTTACAGGGCTTTAAATAACGCGGGTAAGAATCTGCCTGGATGCTTTTCCTTATGTTTAAAAAATGTTTTGGACTTCAAACTGCCAGAAATACCACCACACCACTGACGTCTTTTTACCTTGGTCATTTATAATATCTTTAATAAGATGTTGTAACTGCTGATCTGTCCCTCTCTTCACCGCCACTACAGTGCTTATTGTATCCATGATTGACCAAAAAAGTAGCATATGGCGTGCTTGGTAATTTAATAAACAAGAGGATATGCTCAATTTATACAGTTCACTAACTTTTTGATGTCACAGTACACCTCTCATTAATATTTTAGCTGTATAGGGCTGAAAAGCTGGTGTCTGAAAAGCTTTTATGCCCGTTATCTAACGCTCTGATAAAAAAAAAAAAATTAAACACGGTGGCAAAGGGGTCACTTTAGTCTATGCCAGAGGTTCAGTGTTTGCTGGAAATTTGGGCTGATGAGAGGAAAGTATCTAGGTACAACTGAATACAGCACACAAAATGGCTGAGATGTCTGGTAAAATGCAGAATTATCTTATACGTGCAGCACGAGTTAAAAAACCGCAGACTTACATACTAAATAAACCAAGGAGAGGGCAGTGTTTCATTGCATCCAAAATAAGCCACAAAATAAGGATATTAATCATGAAGTACATTGTCCTGTGTGATATGCGCATTTCTTCCTGTTTTCTTCAACACAAAAAGCTGTACGGTGATGATAAACGTGTGTGAAGGCCTGAAACTTTAAGCACGATATGAGCGCAGACCAGCAGGGGACTGGGGAGGGGGGGGCGATCATGTTCGGGTATGAAACAATGTGACTGGGCCTAGTGTGGCAGATATTTAGTTATGCCATTGGTGTGTCTGTTACAGTTCTTAATGTTATGTCACAGAAAATGCTAGTTATGAGAAACAAATTAAATATAAATAGACATATAAAAAATATAACAATATAAATGACATGTTAAGACATAAACAAAGACATGCGGGTAACCATGTAATTGGTGGAGAAAGATTGTGCAAATTGGCATGTAAGTGGAATGTGCAATAAATGAATAGATTATGTGTCACGGCTAAGACTCCGAGCATTCAGGTAAAAACACATTTGTGGGGTTTCACATCTACAGTTGATCCATCCAAAAAGTCTAGAGACTGTAGAGGTTGGGGGGTGTGGAAGGAGTAGGGATTAGACAGGTGGAGGGGATGACGGGGCTGGGAATACATTACTGTCAGTCCGACAGCGTCATTTGTAGTTAAAGTATGACTTCAGTCTCGGGTGGTTACATTTCCTATCATATAGGCCGCAGTTTCCTTTCCTAAAATAGCAGAATCAAACTCTACTTGACAAGAAGAAAGAAGTTTACAAACATACCTTGTGTAGCCAGCCTTGACTCTGACTAGTTTAAAATAGGCATTCAGCCAAAAAAGGATTTTCACTAAATTTACTGAGCTTATACACTGATCTTATTTATTTATTTATTTATTTATTTATTTATTTTTTTAAAAAAGCAATTTGTAGCACAAACACTCAGCAGTGTTACTATCTTAGAAAGCACTGAATAAGACACCCACCTGTATGGACTCCCGCTTGCCGTACCTCAGCTCTGTCACAAAATGCTCACAGTTCGATTGAATGATACTATATGGCAGCATCTGACCCACCAGACTCAGAGCATCACTCAGTATGTCGCTGACACTCTTGGGCTCATACTTCATATCAAGATAGTTGCTGACACGAAACTCATTGTTCCCCACCACATCCAAGAGTTTTTCCAGTTTCACAATGGCCCGGCCACCAAAGCCAGATGATAAGATGTTGCCAGATTTACCAGCTGGATCACCTGGGGGAGGGGGAGAGAGTGAGAGAGAGAGAGAGTCATGAAAACTAAATTAAACAGAAGACATGACATCTACATTGTAGAATGAGTGAGGCATAAAAGTAAACTGGAGTATTTAACAGTAGCTTTCCATGGCCCATGTTCTCACTTGGTGAGGTCATGTGGATGACGTAACCAAGTCCAACATATATGGCCCAGTGGTCGTATGCTCCACGACAAATCTCAATTAGGTCACCAGCTGTCAGCGTCGAGGCAATCTGCAAAAGGGACAAGTTGCTCAAGCAAAACACAGTAATCACTAAGTTTATAAGTTTGATTAATCGATCGTGGGTGCCTTTCCTGATAACAAACAAGTTAACAAATGAAGTAGGAACAAATGAGATATGCAAGTGTTTCCCAAAACAAGCCCTTTGTTACTGTCAGGATCTGTCCCTACTCTGTCCTGCAGGTTCTCATTTGACCAGTAGATGTCACTGGTAGTCCAATTTTCTTAACAATTCCCTGTCCTAGTGTGGTAATGGACTCATACTCATGGTTTGCACCCATCCATGGTTTCAACCTCGATGTACTTGGGTTCTCCATTAGTGTTTCTTTGTTCCTGGTTGCCCCACCTCACCCCGTGTTCAGATGAGCTCTGTTCCATCATTTCTCTCTACACTATCTCCCTTTGTTTTGACCCTCAGCAAATCTCACATTTGATTAACATATTTTGAAAATATATAACTGGATTCAAAACATGATGTGGCTTCCTTGCAAAAAAGAACAATGGTGAGCAGAAATAGGAAAAAGAAGAAACATTTCTGAAATTAAGAATAATAAGATCAACTAGACTTAAGTATGGGGCAGATTGGTGCCCTAATGGTTAGGGAAGCACACTTGTAATTGAAAGAATCCCCAACCGGCAAGGCACCACTGAAGTACCCTGAGCAAGGTACTGCCCCCAGGCGCTAAATTAGCTGCCCCCTGCTATGTCACGATGTCACATGTGAGTTAAATGCAGAGGACCTGTTTCATTGTTGTGTGCTGTGGTGTGTCAACAGTACTCACTGAATTCAGATTCAAATAGACTTATCCTGTTCATAAGGTAAAGCGTTTTCTGCAGTCCCTGCAGTTCCCTTTGCTGCCACTAAGTGGTATTGCTTCAGTTTTGGTGTGATTGTCTCAACATTTGAATTATTCCAGATCTTCACAGATACAATGTGTCTACAGTTTGAATAAAATCTGTGAAATACTTTAAGTTCTCTGCTCACAAGACAAGTGGCTTCTTCAGCCTCCATTTCCTTCCTTTGCTGCTGCTTTATTTTTTGGACAATTTGTCTTAAAATGAAATCAGGCGTAGATCTTAAACCAAATAATTTTTGCGATGTAGTAGTAACATCTATGACATACTTTGTCATTTCACATTCACGATGTCAAACGTCTATAGTCACCCTTCTCTTTCCTAACATTTAGAGGCACTGCTTCAATTACTGGGTCTTTTTGTTTCAAAACGTGATCAGTTCCCATTATTCTTTCATACAATGTGCCTGCAAGTTTGAAGTAGATCCGTTAAAAATGTTTTGTTATTGTCTTAATGGGATCAAGTGCTTATTTTGGCTATCACCATGTGGCGCTGATTCAATTTTGGTGTGATTTTTCTTGGAATTTGATCAGTTCCAGTTTGTCACCAGTAGAATATGTCTGCAATATTTGAAAAAGATCCGTAAAATACTTTTTCAGTTATTATGAAGTGTCTGCAGTGCAGTGAGTGAACTGGTCCCAGAGCCATATGTACAGTCAACCCTTGGACAATATGGGCTTGGACAGCGTGATTCCACTTTTACATAGGCCCAAAAGAGACTCTACTTCCTGAAAGTTCTTAGGACAAATAACATCCCTGAGAAACTGCTGGTGTCCTTCTATCGCTGCACAGTAGAGAGCATCCTGGCCTACTGTCTCTCTGCATGGCTTTCCAGCTGCACAGTAGCACAGAGGAAAGAGCTCCACGGGGTCATTCAGGTCGCCTAGCAGATAGTCGGCGGTCCTTTCCTTTCACCTGAAGAACTGCACAGTTCCGGTTGTCTCAGGAACATCAAGAAAATTCATCTGGATCCATCACGCCTTGAACATGTACTGTTTGAATGCCTGCCTTCAGGCAGACGTTTCAGATCCATAAAGACTAAAACAGACTAAAACACAGTTTCTATCCTTCAGCCATCACAATGCTAAATGCTACTAATCTGATCAAGTGCTCCTTCATGTTTACAATACAGTCTCATGTTTACAACTCAGTTGGACCATTGCTTAACTTTAATGGTGCTATTTTCAAGTGCAACTGGTGAAATGCGCAATATGTTGAAACTATGGGGTATGACTGCTTTATCCTGCTAGTCTGGCTTAATTGTGGCTTAAAGTTGGCCACAATTGTTTGAGTAATTTGTGACCCCCCCCCATTGAATAATTTAATTTTAAAAGAATTTTGTCATTTTAAATGCAGTATACTGTCACCACAGCCTGTAGTACTGGCCTGACCAGGGGCAGCACTGTTGTGCGCGACAGTATGAAGTCCGCTCATTCGCGGCGGGCGAGTAGCAGTGCGAGCGTTTATGCCAGTCCCAGTAATAAAGAAAACCCTTTATTGTTGTTTTACAGCAGCTTATGGGGCTCCAAGGCATGTTGAATCTGCTTCTGCATGTGTGCAACCTAAAGAAGCTGCTACAGTAAATCAGAAATGCATAAAATGAACTGTACTGTAGTACATACTGTACTATCATCCATTTACAGGGGGGATGGGGGGTCGTTAACCCCCCCCAATAATCATGCTTCCTCCTAAATTGGTGAAGACCTTAGCGAAACAGCACGCAGGTACCTCCACACCCCCACGGTCACCTGCACTGCCACGACCTACATGTGTTTTGTGACAGCACAGGTTTTATCTCTGTATCAGAAACAGACAATGAGTGGTTTACCTTCAAACGCATGGAGTGAAATGTTACAATTTACCCCATAGTCAGGGATAGTTGGAAGAACCGTGGGTTAAATGTAAGATTATAGCTGGGCAGATAGGACAGCCTCCCAGATACTGCTCTTAGAAATGTACTGCTTGCTACCTTGGTAAATCTCATGTTTTAGTAAGGCCCGGGGGTATTCCACGAAGCAGGATTAAGGGAAAGTCTTGCTTATTTCGATAAGTCTATCTTATTTATGTGAGAGTTCCATTCCAGCAACGTGTCTTAAATGAATCCCCACTGAGTTACTATGGTAATTTACACCTGCGAAGAAGTCTGCTCCGGAGCAGGTTAACTGTTACCCCTTTTCCACTGCAAAGGTGCCAGTGCTGTTCCGGTGATGATCCCCAATTTGGAATCAGTGCCACGTTTTTCCACAGGAAAAAAAAATGGCGCTGGTGCTGCAAAATCGGCTCCGAACCGGCACCAAACCTTTACTGGTCTGGATGAGGCACCCGTGTCATCATGAGTGGGGGGCCGAGTAACCGAGGCAATGCAAAATAAAGATAATGTCAGAAAGTGGGCGTGGTTTGTGATGTGGGCGCAGTGTTGTCACCTAGTTCCCACTGGGCTCTCAAGTCCGTGGAAATGCAGGCAGGCTCTTAATTGCCGGCTCCCAACTTCAGCACTGGCACCAGTGGAGTGGAAAAGGGGCCTGTCTCACTTAGCTTAGCGTTGTCTCAAAGAACGTCCAACGTGTGGGAACAGATTCCCAAAAGATTGTTCCGTCGTACGAAATTCCGCGATCATGTCATGTAATCTAGCCATTGAATTATGTGTCCTCATCTGACAATGTCAGATATTTTCAGACTGACATAATATTTGACATTATCTGATTGAAGTATTTTGTTAATCTGTAAGGTGTACCAAAATGACATGATTTTGTTTGAGTTAGCGGGAGAATGAGTCTTGTACATACAAATATAAAAAAATGGAACCTTGTAGTCAGTGCTGAAAGTAAAAGCAAGACGAGAAAGCAGAGAATAAAAACCATCTTTTTGGAAGTAATCCTCTGTGTGATACTTCCATAATATGGAGAACAGAGCTGAGATTGTATTCGTGTGTGACGACATATGAATGATGACAGACACGAGTATCAGCTTCAACCACATAATGTACATCAGAGGCACAGACGTGCAGGGCTGAGCCCTACTCGTGGGTCGTGCGCAATCAAAGCAAAACTAATCGATTGCCGATAACATCATTTTAACTAGACCCGTAACAGATTGCTACATAATCAATATAATAAAGCCTATAAAATCATGTCTTAGCATTCCAATTTATCCCAAAATAATTACAGTAAAATCCCGTTATAGTGGACTCGTCTATAACGGAATATCGTCTATAACGGACGAGGTCCGCTGGTCCCGGCCGTGCGCCTTTAAGAACATGCAGAAAAAGCA
>JAODJW010000106.1:26514041-26527156 GCA_026777045.1 Hyperopisus bebe | reverse complement strand
GACAGGTGCTACAGAGGAGCTGCTGGATAGAGTTATTCCTCCTTTAGGAAAGGGAGATGCTTTTCCCAAAACAAGATGGAATTTTTTGCACATATCCCATCATGCTCTCCTTTGAGACATATATTATATAGTTTAGAGTGAAGTTTAGAGTCTGGGGTCAGTGATTTACCTGGCACACCTGGAACATTTTGTGGGATTTAGGGCCTTGCAAAAGGGCCCAACTGACAAGTGAATATTCTGCCGATGGTGTTTGAATCGATGACCTTACAGCCCCAGACACAAACGTCTAACCCTGTGTGAGTCACACACCATTTACGGGCCTCCTCACCTTCAGGAGGAATCCGTCCCCTTTCCTCCCACAGCCCATAGCCGTGGTGCTATAAAGTGACCATTAGGGATTCAACAATTCATCGATTCTAATTGATTTATTAATTGTTAAGGCCGCAATACGATTTAATCAATACGACACGCCAAAACACCTTGTAGAAAAAAATATATGCAAAAAAATCTCTCCCACAAAACAGTTTAGAGATTCACCTCAGCAGAGAGCAGAGACCAATATATTTCAGTACATTTTATGTCGCACAGTATTCCTATTCCTATTCCTATGGTCCTGCGTGTTCAGACAGTAAGCAAGATTCAGGAATCAGTGGGGGAAAAGGGCAAAGATGTCCCAAGAAATGTCTCTCTCTCTCTCTCTCTCTCTATATATATATATATATATACACACACACACACAAACACACACACACACACACAGATGTACTGTAGCTATCTGACAGAGTAAAATGGAATAGACAGGTACAATTTAGTGCAAAGTCAGAAATACGGACTATGCCCCTGGAAATGAAGACGACAGTAATCGCGAAAAGACTTTTAAAAAATTAAGCGAATTAACATACAACACAGTCGTTGCAATACTGCCCCCTTTTGATGGCTAAGGAATATGAGGGACAGCTGGCCTCACCGGTTCAACTCTTCACTCGATTGTTGCTATTTCAATGCCATCGCGCGGTGGAAGCCAGTTTGTACGTGAACAATAGCAATAAAGTTCTCGAATCTAAGTGTTTGGATTTCGATGCATTCACAGGATTCCTGCATTATTCCTTACTTTAAAAAGCAAATACGCTGATGACCAGTCGTCGTGCAAAGTTTACCTCTGACAATACAACTGCTTTGTTAAATGTTTATCAGAAGACAAGGTGACAGACGAAATGGCTGATGATTTGTTTTATTCAAAATAAATTTTATACCTATAAAGTGTGGGCAGATGACATACTAACTGAAACAAAATCAAGTCATGGGTTAAATGTATGCATTCAAGTTAAGGCCGGGTGACTATATGACTATCGCTGTTAATTGTATGTACAACGATTTTATGCTTCCAGTTCTTATAATTTAACGTATGCCAGGTTACATTAAACATAACTACTATAACTGACGTAATAAACATAATTTTTTTTGGAAGGCGTTTATTCCAATCCTTGCTGTAATTTTGCCTGGTACTCATAAATATAGTTTAACAAAGGTGCAAATTTAAATACCCAGCTGTAAAAACAAACACTAAAAATCGGCCTTCAGAAAGATTAATTGATCAGCGCAACTACCCATTCCTAAGTAAATTGTTTTTTGATGTGAATTATGCAAGCTGTCAACGTGTAATAACCAAAATAAAAAGGCTATTCAAAATGTAACATTTAACACTATGGGGTATGTTTACATTTTTACAACCAATATGGCCTTCCCCATTACCATGAACTTTGTATGCAGTTGGATGGATGGAATTATGACGTTTTGCCTTACCCTTGTCTGTAAAATGCCATTGTGCCGATTGCACCAAAAAATACAAGCATTTGCTAATGGACTTTCTAGATTTAAACTATCCGTGAGTTAAGTACTGTGTTAATAATTTTGCTCTCACGCATTGTAAATATATGTTTTATACAGCACCAGTCAAAAGTGTGGACAGGGTGTTAATCATTTTATAGTGAAAGGCCTGGAGGCAATGAAGTAATACATATATCACATGCTGCAACAACCCAGAGAAGTGCTTAAAAATCTCAAAATTTTCTCAAATTTTACACTTCAAAAGAATCTCTCTTTTGCTTCGATGACAGCATTGCAGAGTCTTGCATTCCTTCAACCAGCTTCCAGATGTAGCCACCTGGAACGCTTCTCCAACGGTGCTGAAGGAGCTGCCAGAAGTTCTGGGTCCACATTGGCTACTTTCTTACTCTTCTGTCCAATTCACCCCAATCCAGCTCTATAGCATTTAGGTCAGGGGATTGTGGGTCACCTGTCACAGCACTCCAGCTCTCTACCTGCTCACATGATGATACAGTACATTCATAACCTCCAGGTGCGCTTAGGGACATTATCTTGCTGAAAACAAATGATTTTCAGTAGGTCTGTCTAGATATTTTACTGGTACTGTATAACTTGTCTTTGCTATTAAAACTGAAACAACTGATACAGATTTAAAATATTTGTGTTAATATATCCATGTAAAAGGATACAGAGGGTGGAATTTCAGTCCAATGGCACAGCAATAAATTTAAATGTCATTATCAGTGTACCTGAGTTTTAATAGCCTTAGATACTCTTTGCTTACACTTGATACATGCTCATCATATTGAATCCATCCATCCATCCATATATTCATCAGCCACTCATTTATCCTGTTTAGTGCCATGGGAATGTGTCGTCTGGAATTGCTTGTTTTATGCTGTGGTGGTTCTACTAGGTTCACGTTTCACTTTACTGGCTGGCTAGTAACGAAAGCCGTAATTACCGAGCTCAGTCAGCAGGTGGCGTAATAGAATACTAATATCGCAGACGTTCATGACTTTAGGTGTTGATAATAAATGATTTTCTTCACTGACGTGTGAAGAAAAACCTCCCCAAACTAAAATATGGAATATTCTCTTTAAAAAAAAAAATCAAGATCTGTTAACCTTATCAGTCTGATCTTGAAGGTCAACAGCATAATCACCACAAAGCATAGTTCATTCATTCATTCATTCATCCATTCATTCGTTTTTCATAACCAATTGTCCTATCCAGAGCTGTGGGAGTGCAAAAATACCAGGTACAAGGAAAGGAATAACGCAGGACTGGGTACCAACCCATTACAGGACATCACATCATTCACTCACTCATTCACATCTGCAGACAACTCCAAGGGCACAAAGTTAAATAACAAAATAATTTACATAGCTATTACATAATCAAGCTCAAATGCTACATTTGCTCAAATGCAGCATCATCATTTAGAAATAAGCTAAACAAGTACTGAAGACTGATGAACAGAATGAAAGACATTTTTCTCAAGTGTTACAGTGAAAATTACACAAATAAAATTGAAAGGTCTTTAATTTTTCCTGTATCACTTCATGCCACTTTAAAATACTACTAATTTTAAAGGGTAATAACCGAATATTATCCCTGCTCAAACTGCACTAAGCTTTTATACAAACATGGCCACAAAATTGTCAGTGATATTTATGATGTTATGGTGGACCATAAGAATTTTAGCTACTAGTCAGCTTGGCTAGTTCAGTACAAAAAGTGTCACACATATAATTTTTTTTTTTATTAGCCAGTGACTAGTGTTCAGTTTTTTTGTATTTGCCCTCTAAATTACTCTCAACAGGTAAATACTGTAGGCAAGCTTTGCTTTGGTTGGAAATAAAATACAGAAAGTACTGGAAAAGACAAAATTTCATGTGGGTCTCCTAACCTCTCTGGGTGGCTTAGGATGTCAAGCAGTAATAGTGTTTTCAACTCCAAATCATTCTTTTAGTAACACTTCACTGTTGGGCAGAAGTACTAAACAAACTACTGCATGAAAATATCAAATCTTACATGGGTCCCCTGTATGTTTGCACTTATTGTGTAGCAGCTGCTTTTACCCAGAGCATCAGGTGGACTCGGGCATTTGGGGGCGAAGGGCTTTGATCAAACATCCAACAGTGGAATCACTTTGCTGACTCTGGGATTTGAACAAGCAACCCTCCTATCACTGGCACAGTGCCCCATTAATAATTTAGCCCAGTATAAGTGGTTTGTAAGATAGTGGATGGGATGTGGTAACAGTAGAGACCAGCTCTGGCAGTTGTTGGACTGCAAAAGGAAGCCCACGTGAAGAGCAGGGCAGTAACTACAGGCAGAACTGGGTTTCGGGACTCAAACCTACAACGCTGGAGGTTAATGTGTGTGGGGATAGCTTGCCTGGTCCAGTCCCACAGGAGAGTTACTGTAGCACAAATTGCTGAAAAAGTTAATGCTGGCTATGACAGAAAGGTGTCAGCACCCACAGTGCATTTCGGGTGTTATATGGGTCCGAATGCCCATACAAAAATGCCTACAGTGGGCACATCAAAGTCAGAACTGGAACACGGAGCAATGGAAGTGGCCTGGTTTGAAGAGTCATGTTTTATGTTACATCGTGTGGATGCAGGTGCATGTGCGTCATTTACCTGGGGAAGAGATGGCACCAGGATGCACTATGGGAAGAAGGCAAGCCGACAGAGGCAGTGTGGTGCACCGGGAAACCTTGGGACCTGGCATTCATGTTGAGGTTGCTTTGACTCGTACCACCTACCTAAACACTGACTCCGATTAAGTCCATCCTGTCATGGCAACGGAATTCTCTAGTGGCTGTGATCCCTTTCAGCAGGATAATGCGCTCTGCCGCATTGCAAGAATTGTTCAGGAACAGATTAATGAACATGAAGGTGTTCAAGGTGTTGATTTGGCCTCCAAATTCTCCAGATCTCACTGATCAAGCATCTGTGGGATGCGCTGGACAAACTAGTCCGAACCTTGTCACAGCTTACAGAACTTAAAGGATCTGCTGCTAGTGTCTTGGTGCCAGATACCACAGGAGACCTTCAGTGGTTTATGGAGTCCATGCCTGGACCGGTCATAGCTGTGCTGGGGGCTAGAGGGGGACCTACAGAATATTAGGCAAGAGACTTCTAATGTTATGGCTGATCGGTCTATATAGCATAAAATACTCAAGTCTAGCAAGTTCACATTTTAAGAAGTTCTTCTTTCTCCATCTCTGGCAAAGCAACCCCTGCATTTTAACACTTTATTTTATAACAGCCATGCAAACCATAAGTATTTGAGTATTTACTGAGCAAGGAGTGCTGAAGACCAGAATGAGTATTAGGGTATTTCTCAGATTTATAAGTCCCTATCCAGCTAAAGATGTGAAGTAATAAAGCATGGTCACTTATTATGGTCTTCACTGTGAGAAGAGACTTAGCTGCAAAATGTTATATACTGCACTATATGAACATCTTTGTCCAAACATTAATCTCTCTTCTACTTCCTTTTTCTGTCCAATACTCTTTTTGACAAATTCCCATTGTGCTGCCCTTAAGTGATCAGAGAAGCATCATATACGGTACCAGTCAAAAGTCCGGGTACAGCTCATTTTAATGCATTTGTCTCTATTTCAGCCGTTATTCATCATATAGTAAAAGGCCTTAAGGCAATGTAGTAATACATATCAAATATTGCAATGACAGTTGCAATCAGTGGAACTCAACATTTTCTCAAATTTTTAATGACATCATTGCAGACTCTTGGCATACTCCTTACACTTTCCAGATGTAGCCACCTAGTACGCTTCTCCAATAGTCCTGAAGGAGTTTCTATACGTTCTGGGCACAAGTTGGCTACCATGGTCATACTCTTCAGTCCAACACCTAACAAAACCAGCTCTATAAGGTTTAGGTTGGGGGATTGTGGTGACTAGGTCATCTGTCACAGCACTCCAACTCCCTCCTTGTTCATGAGATAATATATAGATTACATAACCTCAAGGTGTACAGGGTCATTCTTTTATTGAAAAACAAGTGATTCTCAGTAGGTGTGTTTAGACCTTTGACCGGTTCTGTATATTAAAATATTTTGTAATCCCCCCCCCCCCCAACACACAAACAATTGTGTCTTAAGGAAATTACTTGGTAGCATAAAATTAGAAAAAATGTAATTTGAACTACAAAGGAGGGGTACGTCAATTATAACAAATGTTTATGAAGTTAATGTAGAATAATGATGTCATTCACAGGATTCCTGTATTATTAAAGGTGGATGCTGGTGTCATGGTGTGTAAAGAAACTCAAATCTGGACCCTATTTTTGCGCCCATAAGCAAGTCGTACAGCCAGAACAAGCATAATGTTTAGCTGTATGAGTGGGTAACTACAATAAGCTAAGTCAAATGTCAAAACACCACTTAAAATGGTAAAGCAGTCAAGTCAAACCCAGGAGAATTGGTATACTATTACAAAATGTGATAAAAACTGCGATATCCATAATGCACTATGTTCGGTTACAAGTTGAAGCTAAACTAGTACCCAGCTAATACTCCACTTATCCAAATAAAATCAGCTGCAATAAATAGTACTGATCTTATTGTAATTATGCATTAGTGCATGCCAACCCAAGGCAGAGTACTTTGGGCAGTCCCTTAAAATCATTTCTTGTCAAGTGATGTTTAAAAAAATAAATTAAAATATTATTTAAATAACCAAACAAGACCTGGCTAGTGACACAGCTTTATTTAAATTAAAATCATTAACTTTTACCAAAAGACACTTTTGTTAGATTGTGTCTCTTAATTACTATTTTAGCATGTTTTTTTCAGTCATGTGAAGAACACAGAAGAAAGAAATGGACCGAATGTGAATTAAGACAACTCTACTGATAAAATGCTAAGATGTAAACAGATGAAAGACGACGGCTGAAGGTGAATTAAGTCAACTCTACTCATAAAACAAACCGATGTAAAATGTAAACGGAAGGCACATAACATACTGCCAAAGACATTATATTGAACAATAAAAAGGAAAATTAGGTACACATATTTTAAATATCTGTTAAAATCTCTTTTCCCTGGTGCGAAGATTCTTTTTGTAGTTTTATTATTTTTCTGGAGGAATGTTATATTTTGTGCCATTACAGAGCTAATACAGTCAGCTATCATTAGACATGCAGTACAATATGCAGTTCAGCTAACAATCTGGACTTTGTGTAAACAATATAAAGCACTTTATTTTTATTTATCTAATTTTAATGGATGCCCACAGTTGTCTTAAAAATAAATTTTATGCAATTAGATTTTTCATAAATTTCGATCTTAAAGTAAAGCAAATGCATTTATATATATAAAAAGTACTTTTTGCCTCTGTTAATTTAAAAAAAAAAAACAAAAAAGAAAACCACTGAACTGCTGCAGTATGGACCAAGACGGGAAAAAAATTGTCAATAATAATATGAATCCCCATTAAAATTAAATATTCAACATATAAAAAATAAAATAAAATAAAAAAAAAAAAAAAAAAAAAAAATGACAAAACGGGAAGAGAAAAATGCAATATTTGGGGAATCAGTGATTGTTGACATCTGACAATGCTTTCAGGCGCTCAGTCTGTTTTATTAAAATGAAAAAAAGAAAAAAAAATTAAAAAGCACGTGAACATAGGAATCGTTGACCAGTGCAGTCATGGTGTGTCGGATCTCCCTTCTGCTCATATGAAATGTGTCCTAGGAGAGAGAGAGAGAGACAGAGAGAGAGAGAGAGAGAAATTCAATATCCTGTAAGAATATATTAATCTAACTCCAATGAGCGGTATTCATTATACTCTGTTAACCCCTGTATTAACCTGGGGGCAGGTTAGTGCGTAATTGGTCTGTATAAATTTGCACTCAGCCTTTCAACTTTAATGGACAATGGTAACTGACTACTGCACCAGGTAAATAATCATGTTCATACCCAATATACATTTGTGGAAATGTTTCCCCAGTTGAGTGTGGAGGCCTGTCTTTTTAAGGTCAGTTTGAAATTGATTTTTGTTGGAGTTATGATATGCATAAAAATCCACAAATATTTCTTCATTTAAGATTAAGTCTTCAAGTAGATTAAAAAAAAAACAGTGTAATCACCCCAGAGTCGTGTTTTGGTGCATGGAGTAACACATCCTCTGTAACGTGTGGTTCTGTTACAAAGGAACATCCTGCTGAAGATGAAGTCTAACGACTGACACAGAAAGTTACGCAGCCAGCTGTTCCTAATGAGGAATAATAAGATGATGGATATTGTTGTGGCAAGTAAAGTTGCGCTAGCATTTGGACAGGAAAATCGAATGTATGTATGAATGTAATTTAGCTAAGCTATATTTCATATTACTTTAAGGTACACCTCTGTAGTAACAGAGTAGCAAACAAGTTGCCTTTGGTTCCGGCCAACCAGTTTGTTCTGTTTGAATTGTAACTAAAGTAAAGTATGTCAGTCAGACATGAAGTACTCTTTTATTATCAATATGGTGGGCAAATTCAATTTAATTCAATTCCCTGAACTTCATTTTTCCATTAGGAACTTCATACTGTATATGAAATTTGGTCACCCACACATACAGCACATATACCATACCACATGGAGCAATTAGCAGTGGTACGTAAAGCTTGCAAAGTACAATAAATAAATAACACTATGAATAAGCAATAAATAAAGAACCTAAAATAGCAGTGTTAAAATAAAAATAAAAGAATGGTGTCCAACCATCTACAAGTGTAATGGAGTTTGGCACAAAACCTGACAAGGCTCGATTAGTCCTGAAGGTGAGTGATCAGTATCTCTTGCCTGAAGGTAAAGGGCAGTATCGGCTGTGTGGTGGGTGTGTGTGTGTGTGTGTGTGTGTGTGTGTTGTCCAAGGCTATTTGTGTTCCTTTTAGTTTAGTCCTTCTGTTGTAAATGCTGAAAAGTGTTTCCTGAAACGCAATGGCGCTTGTGGCATAGTGCATTTTTAGTTTAGCAATTTGACATTCTTAAACATTTTAATTAATGATATTAGTAAATAAACTATACACCAAAGGGATTTACCAAAAGCTCCTTCCGGTTTCTTTCTAAGACATTTTGTTGCTTGGTGTGAGTGTGCCCAATTGCACGAGCACCTGGTCTATACTCACTCTAGAAGAGGCCACAGTCCTTCAGGTTGTTCTTGATAATCACATCAGTAACAGCGTCAAAGACAAACTGCACATTCTTGGTGTCAGTAGCGCAGGTGAAGTGGGTGTAGATCTCCTTGGTGTCTTTCTTCTTGTTTAGGTCCTCAAACTTGGTCTGGATGTAGCTGGCAGCTTCGTCGTATTTGTTGGCCCCTAGAAGACAGGAATAAACATGTTGGATGAAAAATGATCTGAACAGCACCTAGAAACACAAATCATGGCAAATTTTCATTCAATAAATTTAGGTATGAATTATATTACAAACAGGAGACCCGAACCTTTGATTTTGTATCTGAAACAGATTGGTAATATCCAAAAACATTCAAGACAAATGCAAGACAGCTGTGTGGGACTTTGTTTAGCCCAAAGTGCCCGAAATTAAACGAGTCTTGTGCAATTAGACATTTAGGGAGGTGTTGCTGTCCTCTACACATTCAGCATATGAAGCTAATCTGTTACTGACCTCACAAAATGAATGTAATATAATGGAACCAAAACAATTAAGCAAATTAAGAAAGGATTGCTCAGAGTACATATTACACTAGATCATTGCACGTGTTTGCAAATACCATGCTGGTAATATTTGTGTTTGATGAGAAAGTTCTGAACAGTACAAATTGAATGTGTTTTATAAACAAATAAGTCCTTTTTGCATATCTAATAAGATAATGCTTCTACGAATGAAGCTGCAACTGCAAATGAAATGACTTTGATTCCTCCTCCGGTACCTGAGTACTCTGGGAAGCAGATGGTCAGTGGGCTGTGGGTGATCTTTTCCTCAAATAGGTCCTTCTTGTTGAGGAAGAGGATGATGGATGTCTCTGTGAACCATTTGTTGTTGCAGATGCTGTCAAAGAGTTTCATGCTCTCGTGCATGCGGTTCTAGATTGAGGGAGTGGGGGAGGTGAAGATAAATTAAAGATAAACAAAAATAATGGCCTGAATGAAGGTATTTCCACATTTCACCATTAGTAGGCACTATTTATTTATATAGAATACATACAGTACAAACAAAATTTCCAGTAAAGATGTTTTAGGAATTTTTTTTATAAAATGACTGCTTCCTAATATGTATTATATGACTACAGGGAAAAATAAGCTTACATCTGAGTAAATAAGCATTTAGTCATCTTTGAAATATTCTTGTAATTTTACACTTAGAAATGGCAAGCTGTGCTAACAGTAGATGAGTCATATATTAATATTTCCACTCCAGTTATTAAGTCAAACAAACCCAGTGTGATTAAAGAGAGGTTGCAGTTATTTCACTGCGGAGAATCTGCATATTACATTTAAAGCAGAAGTAGGAGTCATTTATGACAGTCAAAATGGTGGGAAAGTTCTGTACAGGGTGGTATGAATGTAATTATTTAGTGCAGATAGAAAAAGGTCTGGCAGATATTACCATCTCCTCATCCTCAGCAAGAACCAGGTCATAAGCACTGAGTGCCACACAGAAAATGATGGCTGTCACGCCCTCAAAGCAGTGGATCCACTTTTTCCTCTCAGAGCGCTGGCCACCCACATCAAACATCCTGCAAGAATAGGGCATCAGGGATGGGAGGAAGCGGCTTTCTCAATACTGAGGTGATTTTATGACTTTTTTTTTTAGTTGGCACATTTTAGCATCCTGCTTCTTTTTGCTCTCCTGGAAGAACTATTTTGAGTTTTGGTAGAACTTCAGTGTTGCATGTGCAGCCACAAGGGCAAATATTTGTCTGCGCCAAGAGAAAGGGTACCAGCAAGTTCGTCTATAGCACCTTTTGCGCAAGAACCAGAAATCTGTTTTTTTGCTTTGCTTAGAACAGCATCAACAGGAACAATAAAGCAGAAAGATAAAGCATTCAAACAGGCTAATAAAAACTCATAGTAGAACAGAAGAAAGTTATGTGTTATCCAGAAGGCAGGTAGGCAGACTTTAACAAGCATATCTTTATTGCAAGCAATTTGTGTGTGTGTGTGTTGCTTTTTCTGCTAGAATGTAACCCAAACAGAAAACACTGCAAGGGGAAAAAATGCACACATAAAATGAGAGGGGAAGACTGAAAGCAAGGGGGGGGAGGGGGGAAGGAAGATTGCGGTTGAGCCACATTCAATAGACACTTGCGTATTAAAATTTCATGAGGACGCTCAGAGATTGAAGCAGAACAAACAGATCCATTATAGATCCTCAGCTGTGACAGAAGCCCACTGCAGGAAAGCCAGTGCAGTTACAGGATGCTGGGTAGCGAAGAAGGAGCCCCTCACATATTGTCCAAAAATAGGACTTCTTCCAGAGGATAATACAGGAGACACCTGCCAGCGTGCCTTTCAATGTCTTGGATGAAGCTTATCTCCCTCTGAAGAAAGCTTCCTGGTGAAATTGATGTTACTCAGAGCAGTAAATGCTGCCAACACCCTCGTTCCACTTCAGTTTTACTTAGTTCTTTTTCATTCAGATGGCCATTACACTTCAACTGGACATGGCAGACCTAAGACATTAAGACCCTGAAAATCTCAACTCGACAGACAATTTAAAAATGTCCAAAATAATAATATACCTACGATCCAGCCTCTCACCGCTGGCCACCGACCAGTTATCTCAATGTAAGTGCAGCACTGCCAGCACAGACTTTGTCATGGTTTAATGGCAGTGTTACTGTTGTCATGGTTACAGTTGGACAGTAAGAAGCATGAAAATGTGGAAAGACGGTTTTGACGTCGAATGCTTCTGTATTATTTATATATTTAAAGCAACAGACATCTGGTATAAAGGGAATAAACAATCTGTGTCACAGAGGAATATTGTTCAGAGTTGCCCTTGTACCACGGTTTGCATGTGCCAAGCAGATAAAATGCCAGTCTGCATGTCTGGCATTAGTTAGAGTAGGGAATGTTTTCTCAGCTGCCCCAATGCCATGCTCCATACATCACCTGATACAGTGGCTTTTACAACCCTCTGCCAATCACTGGAAACCCAAACTGCAAATCACTGGTAGCATACTCGTTACTAAACATTCCAAAGTAAAGCCAATGGTATAATTGGACAAAAAAAGGCCCCACTCTTCAAATTCACAAACTCTTTTCCCATTCATTGCATCTGTCAAGATCCTTCTTAGACACATTACTATTCAGTTCCCTTCAATCCAAAATGAAGAATCGACAAATTCAAGGGGGCAGCGTAAAAGGACGACAACACGTGGGGCATGAAATGGAAATGGAGTCGCCAGACTTTTCGACAGCTACTTCAATTTACCCGCTGCAGCAGGTAAATGAGGAACGACTTGTGTTTCCTTGTCAGATGAAATCAGGACAAAAAGTGACTGTTTATGCAAACAAGTAGGGCAGATGGATAACCACACATCGACCGCCTGTCGGTAAAGTGTCAGAAAGATTTTTTGAGCAAATAAAATACCCTCCATACAAACAAGCATGCAACACATTGCTTCTAATGAAAGATACAGTAATTCAGCCTTTGGAACCTATGTCTGCAGAGAAAGACACATTCCAATAGATTTGGTTTACTAGAATAAATCCACATCTTTCCCAATGAATTGTCTCAAGGCTGATGAATTGTTGCTGAAAGTGATTCACACTGACAAAACAAAGGACTTTTTTTGGAGTAATTTTCTTCTTTCTGTCTGTCTGGATGGATTTCTGTGTGATCCCAGGAAAATGTTGAAACTTGTCCCCATTGACAGTTGCTGCATTCACAGGGTTTGGTGGAGCCAAACATATCATAATATTAATTTTATATGCCAATGATGACAAATTTGTTGGCTCTCAAATTCTATTTTACTCTTTGATGGTTAATTTTACTGATCAATTGAAAAGAGAACGGCATATTTTGCACTAATCACATCTGGAAATCTTTGAAGGAACAAGGCTTTAATTAGTTTGCCGAGATTCTAATTAGAAAAATGGTAAGGAAAGCTATAAGCTGGTATTACAATAGTTTAAACTTCAAACTACACCATAAGATTAAAAAACTCCACAGTTGAGTCTTAAGAAAATCTGACAGATACTCATGCAGATCACTGCTGCAGATGACCTCATGGTCCACAGTTCAATAACCCTTCCAGATGAAAATATGAGTTGTTTGTCTGCTACCTATGA
>JAODJW010000106.1:26417961-26432472 GCA_026777045.1 Hyperopisus bebe | reverse complement strand
TCGGCATTTACCTTGTTTCTTAAGGGAATCGGTGGATGCAAATCAGCCCCATCTAATCCTGACTCCTCCCGCACACCCCAACCTCTACAATTTCCAGAAGTACTGGATGAATCAAACTGGAAATGTGAAAGCCAATAAATGTGTTTATATCTGCAGTATATGACTTAGTCCTGGTCATGACACATAACTGTGAAGCTACCCCTATTCATTTATTGCACATTCCACTTGCATGCCAATTTGCATGATCTTTCTCCACCAATTAGGTGGTTAACTATATTTCTTTTCATATGTCTTCATGGCCATGTTCTTAAATATACTTTATACTATTTATATTCATTTTATATCTAAATATTTATATTCTGTTTATTACTTTCTATGACCAATAATTTCTGTAACATAACAGTAAAAACCAAAACAGACACACCAATGGTATAACTTTCATTGTAATATCAGACACACATACACATACAGACCCAGTTGTGATTTTCTTAAAATGTTACAACAACCTAGATTGCTGTTGAATGTACACACACAAGCTCCAGTTCGCTGGCAAATAGCTACCCCTTAGGCACAGTGGGGTGAACATAAAATCTTTAAAATGTACAGATCCCAAATTTGTGAAAACTCAATACTACCAAACAAAAAATTGTTACATTAGCATTTTAACTTAAAATGAGCATGCATAAAAATGGCAAAGAACTTTACAAAAAACATGGCTTTGTTACCTCCTCTCCCCTGTTTAATCCCTATTCCTCCCACACCCTCCAACCTTTATCTCTGCCCCCCTACAGTAAACTTGGGCAGCATCTCATTTTTCATATTGTCATACAGTCTAAGTGGGCAGGAGGGGGGGCAGGGGGAGTAAACCATAGCAAACAGAAAATATTAATTTAAATCCACCCAAGCCTACCCTATATACTATTCCAAATTTTTGGTGAGTTGTCTCAACACAGGTTCACTGGATCTGTATCTGTTCTTCTATGTGTTGACTTGGACTAAGGCTTAATAACACATATTAATTCCCCCATCATAAATTTCACCAATTGGGGGGGTTCATCCATAATAAATTTTGCTGAACTACAATACAACGCCATTATTATTATTGTTGTTATTATTATTATTAATAATAATAATAAAAGCCCCTGATGCTTTAGTGAAATTCCCCACAAAGTTTGCCAACCTGCTACCAGACTAACCTGCTACTGATAAAATCTGCTGAGGGGTACTAGCATCTAAAAAAAATATACAAACTATATTTTAGAATATTCAGAAAATTCTCTGGCACGGCAGAGTTTAAATTCCACTGACCACGTTCTGCTTCTTCCGCTTCTTTTTCTCCTCACCTCTATAATGTTCCTGGGAAGTTTGCATTCTTTGCAAAAAAAAAACCACGGAATATGTTTAGATAGCAAATAGCTGGGTTAACAAGATGGCTACTGCAATCTTCCGTTCTGCTCTCTGCTGCCACCTAGTGCTGCTGCTTCAATTTTGGGTCGATTTGTGGAGAAGGGTCCAGTGGGAGAAAAGAGCCTCGCTCATCATGGCTCTATAGGGGTAGCTTGCTGTGTGCAACATGTTGTACATCACACTGCACAGTAGGTGGTTGCAGAGTGCAAATTGGTGTCCCATGGTAATAATGGAGAAGAGGCAAATGGTGGGAATTGTAGTGGTAATTGCAGAAGGAGATGCAGAGGAAATCAGGAAACTTCAGAAGCCTTAGGTATGTTTCGGTATTTCCATTACATTGTTTATAATCTAAATAATCTAATGTGGAAATTAGAGCCATCAAATACCAAATAAAGTAAATATAAATAATATCAAATAGAGTTATCCCATTTACAAGGTAAAGCATGCTGTCTAAATCAACTTTATCATGCTGCAAATAAGCAGCATTGCTTCAATTGTGGGTTTTGTCTCAAAATCTGAAGAGATCCACACCATAACCCATTCAATGTGTCTTCAAAGGCTGAAAAAGATCCTTCAGATTTTTTGAGTCATGGTGCTCACAAGATTTGCAAGGTTTGGAAAAGACCTGACAAACGATTTTTGAGTTATCATGTTAACAAGACCAAGTATCCAAAGCTGCCCTTCCCTCTATTGACACCATGCAATGTTGGTGCGATTTTTACCATTCCTTCAGATAGTACATCGAACAATTGTGTGTAAATCAATTTGGACCCTAGGGCTGGGCAGTATGGTGAAATATTTTATCATAATTTTTTTCATATGAATTGAAATCAATAATTATCTCAATATTATTCATTATTTCTTTACTTCAATGTTCCATTTTTACTTAAAATTTCCTTAGAATTGCCAGTAAAAAGGTTCTGAACGTAGAAAAAGGTCTGAACGTAAAAAGGAAATTTAATTTTAATAAATACAAAAAACATGCATAAATCATACATACAATTAATACACGAATGTGTGTATTCAGTAGGCTGCCAACTGTCCTGTCTGATTCATTTTCTAGGTCTGCTGGAAATCTATGCAGAAGATGATGGATGGATGGATGGATGGATGGATGAATGGATGAGGTGTATTACTTCTCCAACATCTCAGGCATATTTAACAAAAATCTGCTTGAAAACTCAATACATCATTGCGGCTTTTTCTGCATTGTAAAGTATTGCTTTTGGAAAGACTGTGAGTTTGTTTGACCAGTGCTAAAAGAGCAGACCAAACCATTTTTGCAGTATAGGGAGGGAAAGAAAAATTATCTTTGACACTATGTCAAGAAAAATTAGGAAGATAATCAAACAAGAAGCTTATGTGATTCACAAATACAATATAAAGTTTTCACAAACGTGAATTTTGGACATATTATTCCAGCAGATTATTTAAAGGTCAGAGGGCCCCTGTGTGACCCACTTGACCCAGGACCCAGGGACTGACCCAGTAAACCCCCCTTCCTCCAGGTACTCAGGCATCCTCAGTCAATGAAAAAAGCCAATGAGAAAATGCTCATTGCTTATGGTGTACCCCAAAAACATGATTTTGTGTACCCCTGGAAAACACTGACTTATAACATTCACAATGTCAAATGATGTCTGTAGTCACCCTTACTTTTTCTGCCACTATGCGGTGTCACTTCAGTTTTGGGGAGATTTGTGTTAAAAATTGATCAGTTCCAGGGCTTCATCCCCACAATATCTCTGTGAAGTCGGAATAAGATCCTTCAAATACTTTTCGAGCTATCACGCTAACAGCATCCAGTATCAAAACTGTTAATTTCTTTGCTATCATTATGCTGCGCTGCTTCAGTTTTGGGGCAGATTGTCTTGAAATTTGATCAATTTCAATTCCGTCAAATACATTTTGAGTTATCATATTAGCGGGCTCAAGTGTCTGTGGTCGTAGACTGGTCCCAAAACTCCCTGGGGAATACAATAAGGGCCTCAAAGGTCAGGTGCTTTTGGCTGAAGTTTGAAGGTCCTGAAATAACATGAAAATAACAACCAGTCTAATCTTAGATATCCTCAAAAGGCACATTTAAGCAACATGGAATTTTCACAGTTGAATCGCTTAGCTCATCCATACCACCAGAACATATCTTGAAAGACTCAGATATAGTCTGAGTGGAAATTCTGAAGGGCACTTTAAAACGTTGGCATCATTCAATTAAAGTGATTCACACAGAAATTATTATGACATTACCTCCAGTGGTGATGAACAGCTGTTACAAGTCAGTGTAATCACGAACAACCAACCAAAAAAATTCTCTTATGCCTCCAACTGTTTATTTTAGAATATACAAAAATATATCTGAAATTTCGATAATGCACTGTACAACAGAAAGAAATGTATGTCTATTTACATTTTATTCAAAGGTATAACTTAATCACAATAACTAATCTACAGGATATTGTAAGAAGCATTAATTAACACAGATGAACATTATATTTACTAATATTAAGCTATTTGTTTCCAGCTAACATTTAAGTCATTTATTACTCAATGGACAAACGTCTCATTTGCTAAATGTTAAATGCAAGTACATTAACTTTAAAACATTAAAACCCTATGTTTTCTGTCCAAGAAATTGTAGTTGAAATGAAGAAAACAAAAATATCTGCAATGAAAATTTCACTTCAATATCTTTAAATCTTACGGTATTCCGTGTAAACAGTATACCTAGGATAACATTTTCATTATGTTTCTTTTAGCCTTCACGATGAATATCAAATTGACAGTATGCCCCAAAGCTTCTTAAGTGCAGAGAAAATGCAGATTAGCTGACAATAAAACAATTTATTCGTTCATCTTGTATATCGCTTGTCCTATATTACGGTCGTGGAGGTCTGGAGCCTGTTTCGGGGACAATGGGCTCAAGGACGGGATTAACGTAACACGCGACACCAACGCATTGCAAACGATACAGTCATTTACAGATAAACAAATATTATTTGAAATAATCCGAATAGGGCAGTTCCTATCAATGACATATACACACTTAAGTTGAATGTTTTTGGACTGTGGGAAGAAACCGGAAGAACTTGCGTAAACCCACGTACACATGGACGGAAAATACAAACTGCGCAAACACAAAGACGGTGGACGTCTACAAGACTACGGAGCCGCCGGAATAGGCCTGCACATGCAACGGCCGTGTCGGGAGAACACCGACAGAACATTTTATAAATTGACATAGGGAAACAAAACTAAAATATTTTTGAGCAACAAAAAACAAATCGTAAGAAATTTAACAAAATAAGCTGGGAGAATGAGAAAGGCGAATAAGAAATGAGTGCTGAAGCAGCATTTCTTTCTTAACCGGATAACTTATCAGATTTAAGGTGGTCTTGGCTAAACGTAAGTGAACGACGACAAAGTACAATTACACTGTGGCACCTTAAATCCGACAAGTTGTCTGGCTTAGAAGGAAATTAAGCTTTCTGATACTGCAAATGATACGCTTTGTGTCGGTAACTCCAGGCAACACCAACACATTCGATAGACTCCCAATCCTTAGTTTTTATATACCGCAATATCTTTTACAATCAATTATAACGATGTTAACTCTTTCCAATATCGTTTACAAAATTAAATGACACATCCGTCATATATAATTTGTGTAACAGTTTTATTATCTTGTAAATAGTCTGCAGCGTTTGCAGACTACCCCAACTTAGTTCATGTAGCAAATTCTTTAAAAGTTTATAATGAAATAACACAGATTTGCCGTAAGATTTCTTACGTCAGCGTGAGTGTCACGCCAGATGCGTGAGAGCTGGCAACCCTGTACATAGGTTATTAATATATAATAATTAATATTCTTTTCTTCTTCTGCGTCGATTACCTTGAGGTACAGGAATCGTAGAATGTAAAGTAAGCTAAATTTAAGTCAAAGTCAAACTTAAGTCAAACTTCAAGAGGTTTTAATCACTGGGTGACATGCTTTGTACTCACGCTCACGCAAGAAATCTTACGGCAAACCTACACTATTCCATTATAATCCTAAAATTAACTACGTCAAAAGGTTTGGGGGTAATCTGCAAAACATACAGACTATTTACAAGGTAATAAAACTCTTACATACATGTAAATACGTGTGCAGACTTGTCTGGAATTCAAAATCTCACGCCAGCCAGCTGACCAAAGTCAGCAATGTTTATATTTATCTGCTAACGGTTAGTCCCTTAGTGTCTTCTTCTAATTTATTGTTCCATTGCAGTCGTGCTGTTGTGATAGTTCTGCGCCTGCATTTTCATACACTTTTAATGCGACTTGCTCCCATACATCTGAGGCCTTCGCTCTTCACTTGGAACCCTCGTCCGTCCGCCATATTGCCGACTAATGGAAAAGGCAATTTTTAATCCTCGATTTTTAAAAAGTAGTCATCGTAACTGCTTTAATGTTAATGTATCATTAATCGGTAACAGCACCAATCATTATATTTCTTCTCTAATCAAGAAAATGTTGATCACTGTCCAGCGCAGGGAAAATTCAGCATGGTTGTAAGTACTGACTCCAGAATGAAAAACAATCCTAAAAACAAACTATGTCACATGCAAATCACGTCTTTTTCTACAGAGCCGATCAAATAGACTGGATAATAACACTTAGACTGCTACGTTATATGTGCTATTTCAAGCCTTAGCCTGACAAAACTGGACAGCTGAAACTCAAACCCAGCCAGTGAATTATGGGCCAACTATATCTGAGCCAAAATGCAGAATAAAGCTATAATGCAGCATGTCAAAGAGCGATATCAGCAACTTTCCTCTAAAAGGAAACTATGGAATCACAAAATTAAATGTCTTATACACAACACTGCACTTATATTTCTTAACCATTTTTCTGACCGTTTTAAATTCGACTAGATTAAGTTATTTCTTCCTATCTATTGCATTGCAACTGCAGTCTAGAATTGTGTCGAAGTGCACGTTTTAATCTAATGCGACAAGGCGAACCAAAAAACAATGATAATTGATCATTGAAATTGATAATTCTTGTGGATCTTGAATGTTGTATTCGAACGGCCCCCATTTCCTTAGGGTATCTTCAGTGTTTTAGCCCTCCGGCTTTCGGACTGAATGCCTTGGCTGTGGTATGTGGGGGAGGCGCAATTTCTGGATAGCGAAATCACATAAGCAGTTTGAAGTATTCACGTGTTTGCAAATGAATAAATGCAGTAAACATAAATCGGACACTGAATGGAAATGACGTTGGATATAAATAAACTCGCGATATTGTATTAGATTACTTAAAATGTGCAAAAACACAGTAGGTAAGGTCTTTTCGGCGAGCTCGGATGTTACTTTATTTGTTACAATCAAGAAAAAACAATTACCGAAACAGAAGACATGATAAATTACAGAATCACGTTACATTTGAACGTTCTTCAAACTTCCCGATCAATTTCAAAACATAATCTAGATTTTACAACAGACGCTGGTATCACAAGTTATGGACATCATTTTGAGTTCGGAGTTTCAGAGCATCGTGTATGCATTTTAAAATTAAAGGTCGCAAACTTTCACAATGGCAACATGTTCAAAGCGCTTTCTTCCCATATAAAATCCCGACTGGCCGAACACGTAAATTGCAGCGTTTGAATTGCCGAGAGAATAGACGGACGGGCCACATGGCCCAGATATCTCTGCTTGTCTGGAAAAAAATCTATTTAGTTAAATAATTATCTAATCGCCGTCAACCCGATTCGTCTACACAGAAGCAAGAGTAGTATCTTGAAACAGCCTTACAAATAACACAACAAACACTTTCCTTATATTAGAACTTCTTTGGCACAAATAATTTTCTTGTTGCTCTATTTTTCAAAGACTTTCAGGTATTCTTCAAACACTTTGTACAGATATAAACCTGCCAGACATTCGCATTTACTCACTGAAATTACATATCGTTAAAATTATTGAGGAACTTACCAGTTGCTGGTCACTTAATTTTGATCAACTCCTAGATGTACGTGGTACTTCCCTGCTTTTTCTTTACCACTTTTTCTTTTCCACTGTTTCTGGATTATTTTCTTTAATTCTGCTTGGGGAAAAGAACGAATCTTGTGTAATTAAAAATAACCCTTTCCGATGACTCTCGAATTGTGTTCTGGAGGTTAAACAGAATTTTCAAGGGGTCTATAGTTGTAGGACGATGGGGGTCGTTTTAGCACCGCCCCCTTCCCGAGGCCTCCAATGGGAGTGTAGTAGTGATCTAAGGCACACCTTCCAGGCAGCAACATGTGCAGGAGGTACCACGTTTAGTGATGTTGCATTAGATCTTTTAAATGGTTTCATTTTGTATAACGTGAAACCAAATTTTAAATCTCACAAAGGGAAATTTCAGTGTTACAGCAGCAATAACAGACAGGATCAGACAATACACACGACATGAGTACAGCATGAAAGGACATAAATATATTAATATGAACAATGTACTATATACAAACAACCTAATGGTGCATGTAGTCTAAGACTACTGTATAAAGTGATAGTTTTACTAAGTACATATTTAAATAAGTTTCAACCGAAATTTCTACGGGTACCTAGGCATGAATACTGAAGTAAATTGTTTTCCAGCTGCCAATGAACTGCTACAGCAATTTAACACATTTCTTTAGAATCATCTACAGGCTTGCTTGATATACTGTCCACTGAATGTGTTCATCCAGTGACTAAAACTCGAATGGAATCTGAACGTAGCATTCAGGACTTCCTATCAGAAGACCCCAATCGATGCGTTGCAAGGTGCATACAGGTCTTACATGGATTCACATGGATTCCATCTTGATATGAGACGGTGGTAGATAACAAAATAGTCTATCTACAATACTAAGAAACTTACAAAGTTTATCTCCAAACAAGAGAAGGAAACAAAGAAGCAGACTTGTGTAAGTCATGTTGGCCATAGATTTCCTGGAGCATAGTAGCATAGCTTTTGTTTGACTAGAGGTTGGTAAGGAGTATGCACTGATTACAGGGCGTTGCTGCACCCACCACACAACAAACCACCTCAGGGATGAGAACCTGAGTTTAATTCTTAGTAGTTGGTAAAGGGGAAAAAATATTGGATTGGTATCGGTATCGGTATTGGAAGATACTCAAAATTTTAAAATCGGGATCAAACCAGAAAAAATGATATTATGCCTTTTCTAATCTCATCGCGTCCCAACTACTATGGATCTGGTACTTCCTTTCATTTATAATACACTATATGGACAAAAGTATTGGAACACCTGGTCATTACACCCACAGAAACCTTTATGACAGCCCATTCATAGGCATCAATGTGGAGTTGGTCCTCCCTTTGCAGCTATAACAGCTGCCCCTCTTCTGGGAAGGCTTTCCACAAGATTTTGGAGTGTGTCTGCAGAAATGTTTGCCCATTCATCCAGAAGAGCAGTGGTGAGGTCAGGCACTGATGTTGGACTTGCAAGGCTGGCTCATCATCTTCGTTCTAGTTCATCCCAGAGGTATTTGATGGGGTTGAGGTCAAGTTATTGGCCAGTCAAGTTCTTCCACACCAAAGTCACCCAACCATGTCTTTATGGACCTTGCTTTGTGTACTGGGGCACAGTCATGCTGGAACAGAAAAGGGCCTTCCCCAGTCTGTTCCCACAAATTTGGAAGCATAGAATTGCCCAAAATGTCTTGATATGCATGCCAAAATATTTTGGACAATTCTGGTTCCAACTTTGTGGGAAAAATGTAACAAGTTGTATTATATGAACTGGTCAAAAACACCACTTAGAGCAGATTAATATTTACTTATGAGGGACAAATAGCTGATATTATGTTCAAGCAAAATAATGTCTGTCTTTCTGACTGCAAAGTCATTAAAGGTTAAGCTGAATAAAACAACAAACATTTCAGTTGATTTACATAAAGTGTCCCTCTGTCCCTAAAGAACCATGAGAGTAGAAGAGAAGGACCCAAGAACTTGTGCAGGGTGTGTCCCTGGCAAGTGCCCTGTGCTGTGGAGGATATGCCCCAGGCCTCCTGTGACCATGCTCAGGATAAATGAAGGGATGTGAGAGACCCACAGCCAGTCCACGTTTTTGCTCTCTCCAAGCTCCCTGCCAGACTGTGGGTCCCCAGGGTCTGAACTGGGAAACACTGCACTAAATGATTAGAATAGAGCTTCATTCACTCATCTAAAACAAGGAGGAATTTTTGCCTTAGAGTTGGTAATGTTATTTTACATGGTACAATGGTTTTGCAATATTTTATAATTAAACTTGATTAATTGTCTGAAGCGTGTGGCTCAGCCTGTGTGCTTGTAATCACAAGGTCATTGGTTCAAACCCAGCCTCAGCAGGTCTGTGGGTCCTTGAGCAAGGCCCTTAACCCCCAGCTCCCTGGGCGCCGCTACGGATGGCTGCCCTTCACAGACAACTTACTCTACAAAGAGGAGCAGGAGTAAAATACATTTAAAAATGCTGATTACTGGCAATAATGGTTTGATAGTTTTTGTTTATTTCTAGAATAAATTTGCTGTGTGGCTAGGATTAATTTCGACTTGCATATTATCTGACTCATAATGGATTTTTGTTACTTGACTTTCTTGGCATCTTCATGGAAATGGCAGTGCTGAAGAAATCAGTCTTTGGCTGATCCATGAGATCCATCTGCAGTCAGAGAAGGTCACTGTGGAGAAAGGAACATTGAATGCTTTTTATAGTGCTCTGGTTTAGTGCCCTTGGTGACATAGAAGTAAACAGAAAGGAGTTGCACTAGTGTAGAAGTTAAACTATGCCAAACGCTGCCTGCACATTCACAGAAGTAATTATTCTAATGTTTCTGACATTTCAAGAAGAGCTCCAAATAGAATATCTTTGATTGAACCCTGGGGACTACATACAGTATATAAGAAAAAGGTGAAATTCTCTTCAATTTTGCTATCAAAACACAGGATATCTCCTCTGTTTTTAATTCATATCAAGAAAATTACATGACATCAACAAAGTTTGCTTACATCTTTGTCATATTTGGTGCTGTTTTTGTTGTACAGCTCTGGTCAACATTATGGGTGCGCCAGAATTTTTGCTATATCAATAAAAAGACTTAAAAAAAGGAAAACAAATTGTTGCCAATTTAACCAGTTCCTTTAAAACATTCAATGATTTTGCTGTTGGGTCCTTGATAAAGGTCCTTAAACACAACTGTTCTACAGACTGCTTTGTCAGTTGTATGTGGTTTTTATAAAATCTTTGGGTAGATTTATAATATAAGAACAATGTTTGGAATTTTGTCACTAGCAATCTTGGGCTTGTTTCAAACAAAAACACGATTTATTTAAGATCAGATTTTTGCATACAGCTTTACAATTTTTAATGAAGACTTATTCTGAAGAAGCCTTTCGTTCTGGAAGTCACCTAAATTATATATAACAATCTATAATCCATCTTCAGACAACTTTTCCTTAAGGGCTGTGGTTTTACACAACTAAAATACTTATTTATTATTGAGTAGCTGATTTCAAAAGATCTGTTTTCACATTGCACTGTTATTAGCAGATGGGGAATACCTAGCTATTGGGGTTAGTATCTGTCTCTGATTTCTTTGTTTAAATCCTGAAAAAGAAAACTGAATTTTAATGGGTACTTCAAAGATAGATAGAAAGCAAGTAAAGAAAACACTGCAGAATGTCCAGGATAGTCCAGTTGGCTTGTGACATTATATGTTTGTCAAGATGTCACCCTAGATAACAGTGTAATAAGGGCACAATGTACTATGTTAGCATTTCTGGAACAAGCCAGAGTTACAGCTTACCACCGAGTCACAGCTTCAAACAACATCCAGGAAGTTGTTAGCTTTACTCTTTTCTTGACGTTAGTACCCAACTGCCCGGATCACTGCTTTTGTTACAATCAGTACGCCCCTCGTTTCCCCATTCAGGTCATTATTGTAAATTAGTCAATATGTACTTAAAGGTTAAACATTCACAAGAAATGTGAAAGTGATTCAGTATTATGTGTTCTATTAATTCATGAATTATTTTCACAACGCGTTCTGAAATCTGTTTTCATTGATTATTTTAAATGACATTTTATTATTCATTATTTTATTTTGAAATATAAAAAGGATAAAAAAAATAAAAAAGCTAAAATAATAGATTTTTTTACATTTAAAAAGTTATATTTATTTTTTAAAATTAAGGCAACAAACAACTTCTTTACTGTGCTAATGTGAAATTCCTGGCTTGGTGATCTTCTGTTCATGACAACTTTTTGTGGAATATCTGTCATAAAATCTCTATATAATAAGCAGTATATCCAGCATCATTTGTGTTTACTTTTAAAAAAAATACCACTACAAATCATGGTTAAGTCATATTATCTTCAGCAGCAACATGGTGGTTCCAAGGTTTGCACTGCTACCTTAAACCTGCACAGTTGTGGCTCTAATGCTTGCAAGGACCCTGCATCACATATGCCGTTTGGAAGTGGGATGGATATATTAGTAATAATGTATAGTCAGATCATGGATATAAGATATTAAAGACCTTGACATTTTGGATAGAAATCAATGTGCCCCATTAATTTCAATATATTTGATGTATAACATACTAAAACTGCTTTTGAGATGTTTGAAAAAATCATCAAGTATGGCACTGATCCATTTTTTTAGTCAGCATGTTGGTTCATGTGCTATGACCTGTTCTAACCAGATCTCGAATCAAAAGTGGGTGGGAGGGTATTGCGATGAGGCTGATGCAGGCAGCAAGGAGACATCATGCCAAGATAAATGTATTGCTTTTTGCGGAGATTGAGCAAAGAGTATTCAATTTAAAAGTAGAACAGAAGTAGATCTAAACAGACCATTCTTTAGACATTGCATAATTGAATTAAAAGATGAAGTGGATTGTATGACTGCGTTACCCAGATCAATATGGTATGTGTATAAAATGATGGTTCTTATTCAGAAACATGCCCTTATGGGTCTACTGAGCCCCAAAATAAGGAGAAACATAATAACTGGCAGAGTTTGTATCCTTCTGGGTTCATCATGAGTCTGTAGGGGTGAACCTGGCCACAATGCTATGATCTCTTGCTTGGAAGAGTTTGCAATAATATCTGACCCCCTTTCTTAATGTGATTGGGTATTCGGCGGATCGATATGGGTAAATTTCACCAAACCTGTTGTCTAAACAAGTCACCTAGTGTAATGAATGTGGGGATTTAACTAGAGGGAAAAATGGAGATTGGTAATGTAAGATGAACACTAAAAACATGAAGCTTGTAGAGAAAACTTGATAAACGATACCTTGGAACATTCACTCCATGTAAAAGAAATCTTAATTTACCCTATAATTGATTTCTAAAATGGAAAATTGGTCAGGGGTCAAGAAACAGAGACGGCGGGGGGTACCCAGTTGTGGACAACACAGTTTACAAACTGGCAGACAGGACTGGAATCAACAAGCAGGATTGTGGTCGGGGTCACAGATCAAGAGGGTCAAGAGCCAGAGGGGTCAGTCCTACATGGAGGGCTCAGGACAGGAGGCAGGAAAACTGGGAGAAGCCGTGGAATCGGGGCAAGACAGGAGCACGGTGGGCAGAATGGGTTAGATCTAGACAGGAGGCAAAGCAAACAAGCTCAGTATGTGGCATTCAGCATTAACAATACCTCACATCATGTGCCCTCTAAATCCACCAGGTACTGACAGGGTTATGCTGTATCAGACTGGTTTCAGGAGGGACACGTGGAATGACAGCAAGATCCGGTAGATGCAGGGCAGCTACAAGTGAAAGGTCATGGGCCTGACCTCACAGATGACACAGAATGGGCTAATGTACTTAGGAGCCAACTTACAATAACCAGGGAGGCGGAGGATCCTGGTGGGGAGCCAGACATGCTGGCCGGGCTGGAGGGTTGGTCCAGGGTGACAGTGGTGGTCAGTCTGCGGTTTCTGCTGGTGGGACCAAACTTAGAGTAGCTGATGGGTTTGCCCCCACACAGTCTGGCTCTAGTGGTACCATTCCTTGACTGATGTGACCACCCTTGGCTGGGTGTCTCAGGGAAACAGCATTGGTTGGTACCCCAGGACGCACTGGTAGGGTATGACGGTCTAATCCAGCTCGGGATGGGAGTCCCAGGTGTACTCCACCCAGATCAGGTAGCAGGCCCACTGCAACGGATTGAAAGAATACAGTAGCCTGAGGGTCTTGGTGACTTCCTAGTTCATTTTCTTCATGATGCAATTCATCTGAGAATGGTAAATGGAAGACATAGAGGGGTGCAGAAGGCCCCAAAGACCCTTGCAGCAAATTGTGGCCCCCTGTCTAACATAATGTCCTCAGGTACACTGTAGTACCCACTCAAGTCAGGAGGTCGGCTAGCTTGGAAGTGGTTGGGAGCATAGAGAGGGGTACCAGCTGGCACATCCATGAGAATCGGTGGTGTTGCCCTGGGACGGGGGTAAGATTAGTGATGAAGTACATGGCCTGGAGCTACCAGCAAAAGTCAGGCATGGGGATTTGCTGAAGTACAGAGGCACGCTTCTGATTGCTGACCTTGTGTTGGGCACAGACAAGACAGGACAACTCCTCCACTTCCCATCTCTAGTCGAGCCACTATTATCCATTTGCTTTCCATTATTTTTGCTGTTGTCACAAGTCATCAAATTTGTGACTCAAATCTAAGTCGAGTTGTGAGTCATGTAACTTGTCCCTTCTTACGTTGCAGCAAAAACCCACCACAGTATATTGTTTTCTTTACAGCCAGTGAGAGGTTGAATAGAGAGCGTCTACTCACAGTTGTTCTCACACAGTTTTTATGTCTGTGAATAAACAGGGAGTGATGCATCTTTCCAGAAAGAGACCTTACATTCAGCAAATTGAAAATGCAGACAGCAGAAAATTAATATACACTGATATTATAAAATTAACTTTATGATATCCAGAGGGGCAGCCCTGACGGAGCCCAACCCACACTGGGAACACGTCCGACTTATTACCGGCAATGCGGACCAAGCTTCCGCTCCGTTCATACAGGGACCGAATCACCCACAACAGTGGACCCCGGACCCCATACTCCCGAAGCACCCCCCACAGAGCAC
>JAODJW010000106.1:26380148-26400224 GCA_026777045.1 Hyperopisus bebe | reverse complement strand
GGGTATCCCTCCTGAAGCTGCTACCCCCGCGACCCGAACCCCGGACAAGCGGACGATGATGGATGGATGGATGGATGGATGGATGGAGTTAGCAAAAAAAAATGAGCTTCAATTTACAAATAAGCAAATTATACCCCCAACTGTCGTAAGAGCTCTTGACCATCCGCAGAATAGTACATCTTCAGAGCATAATCTGAGAATCTTAACTCAGGTAATTTCATGGTTTGAGTTACAGTATGAGTATCTGTCAGTATGCTTACTTATCTACCTATGAAGCACATTCACTACCGGTTAGCACTGATTCTTCCCTTATACAAAAAGCCTCCCCATCCAAGTTACAAACCCATTTCATACCAGGTCTTGATAGATAATTGTTAAATTGGAAGTTAACATATGTATGACAACAAACACAACACGACAAAGAAGTTACTTATTTTAAAAGCTAAAAATGTCTAAATGTCTATTTACATTAGGTGTTTATACTGAAAGGAAAATCTGATTGATTGCTAAATACTCTTTGTTAGGGGAACAGGTTAGGAAGCCAACCAGAGGTTACTGGCTTGCATGACAGAAGTGAATGAGTAACATTTCTAACCATCTAGTGCTGGGGTCCCCAACTATTTTTCCCCAAGGGCCAAATTCAGCCTCACAAAACCAAGGTCCAATAAGCCCTGGTTGTGGACTAAACTCCACCAGTAAAGGACCCCAATCAAGGTGAGTCTTCACTTTCCAAGAGACAGACACCTTGGACCTTGTAAGGGCAGTAGATGCAACTCATTCTGAAATCACTCATTTCAAATTTTAGTTCTGGAATAGGAGAAGACAAAAGTACCCTCACTGCTGGTTGTTGGCCTAGATCAGCTCAGTCTCCATTGAAACGCTGTGGCTGATATAATTTGTAGCATTTTACCCAATACGTTAAACATTTGAAATATATCTTTTACTCTACTGCTAATTGTTTAATAGCAACATTATTACATTTACAAAAACTGGGTTACTTAAAAACATCTTTTGTCCTCAGAGCTATTCTAGGACACTTTTACAACTTGAAAATTAATGTATACTCAGCCATTAGTAGATTAAATATTATAGATTTTAATTTTATTAATCTATCACTTTCACAATTTTCAGCTCAACCAGACTAAAAAGAAACAGGACACCACTGTTAAATACATCAGTCATTCTTCCATAACTGCATCACCCATAGAGGTTCGGGGAAAGCCTGAATCCTATTCCTGGAATCAAAGAACGAGGCCACCAGGAAAGTGATGGTAGTCCACTACAGGAGACAGACATACACTTTAGGCAATTCAGGATTTTTGACAGATTCAGCGACATTTCTAAGTATAGTAGAGTTTATACATTGACAACATTGATAAACTTTTTCTGAAACTATTTTATGCTATTGTGTGCAGGCACTTTTTTTGAAGTGCACATCATAGCTCTAGCATTAATAGACATGCTAGTTTTTGATTCTCCTCTGTCGCAGCTTAGATCTGGCGAGGCAAAACTATAATTAAGTTCCCTTACTGCAGTCACAAATTATGGCTTACAAGTAATCCAAACACCTGCAGACAGTGTGGCCTTCCACAGAAGAGGGATTCCCATTGCGCCTGACAGGCCTGTCAAGTAAAGCTGCCCACACACATGGAGCTTGGCATTCCTACAAGATTCAGTCTCCATTCTACAACCCTAAAAGTAGATGGTTAAAAACAAACAACTGACCTGGCATGTTGCCATTTTAATTGTTAAATGCCCATCACTCACCTTGGAATCTGACGACATCCATTAGAAATCTACAGACCGCCATTTAAAATAGATTCTCCACTTTTTTATTCACTCAACATACTGCCCTACATTTCACTCTCCTTAGATACAGATCACACCACAAAGTGAGCAGTGATTTATTAGTTCTGTACAAAATTAAATGAATCATATAAACTGTACATTTCTTAATCATGCACACAAATTCCATCAAGGACAAAAAGGTTTTAAACAAATATATTTACAGTATCCAGTTGCAACAGTGACCTCTGCTGCCAAACAAACCAAACTTCTTGTTTGAAGCAACATCAAAGAATAAAGTAGAAGAACTTCATTTTATTCCACAATCTCTCATACTAACAGTCATTTCCTTTTCTGGGTGCCGCTTTTTCCATCCATGTGTGATTTGAGGGCAGATGGTCAGTCATGGATGTTGAATACTGCCAAGTGTCACTCATGACAGCAACAAAAAGAACAGTTCCACTGCAGGTCTGATTACTGGGGCACTCCATTTTGTAGAGGGGAGGAAAGGATGAGGGCAGATATAATGATCACTCAATCTCAGTGAAACGAGCAAACATGGCCTTCCGGACAGCATCTTTGTAGGTGTCAGATGCAGACAGGCTGTAAGAGCTGCCTTTGGTCCCCAAGCCGGCTCCCTTTGTCCTTAACTGAGTCTAGAATGGGCGAAAGCAAGAAAGCGGACAAATCAAGACCACGAGACGCCACTGGGGAACATGTCATAAAGAGGTCTTCCCCGAATGTCACTGCACGACTGACCTGTATGGGCGCTGTGATGCCTTGCTGGTTGCGGCCTAAGCCTTTGCCCTCCTGCCAGCCCATGGCCTGTAGCATCTTGCTTCCAATATTGTCACTGTTCAGGCCATCCTTGGTGGGCTGTTCATAATTCCTGCATATACAGAAGCCACATCTCTTTTAGGTAGAATTCTTAATTACTAATGAGAGAACACAAAACAATCCCGTGAATCCAAGATAATACATAATTACGGGTTTTGTAAGCTCCTAGCCACGGTCCCAGACAATCACTTACACAACAGGAGGCTGGCTAAATTTCTTCTTTTTAGGAACAGGAGGCTCTGGGATACCATATTTCTCCCTCCTTTCAGCTGCCCGGTCTCTGTACTTCATCTATACAAGAATTTGACTGGTCAGAACCGAAACTGTCTCTCTTCAATGAACTGAAGATTGTGGTTCACACTAATCAACAACTAGTACCTCAGATTCTTTTCTTTCCAGATCTTCCAGTTCTGATTCAGTCAATCTAGATCTTCGGTAAACTTCCAGATTTTTCTGGAATAAGAATGAACAGGAGTAGAGAACACCCCATCTTACTTATGGAAACCAAAGCAGATAAGCTGGAACAACAGTATTTAGAACATGCAGGCCATTCATTCTACAGTTTAATTAGAACTCTTCATTGTGCACACAATCCTGGCTCCTGCAATACAGAGAAACCCCAAATATGTACCTTGTGCAGATCTGACAGCTGCTGGTGTCGCACCAGTGCTTCCTTGTTGGGAAACTGCCTCCGGCAAAGCAGACAGGCCATTTTCTTCCAGTCAGTGAGCCTGTCAGTGCCCTCCTCACCTCGGTCAGACTCCAGCTCCTCAGGATCACTGTCTCCACTGTATGCAGCTACTAGACCACACTGCCCAAATAAGTCATTTTTTGTACAGTGAGACACTTTTACATACCCAGTAATTAACACAATGCCACCATGGTTTTCAGAACACCAAGCATTACACTACAAAGAATTCATTTGGATGGTTATTCTTCAGTGGAGGGCAGAACCTTCAGATGACACCTGACATCCTCATTTTTCTAAGCTTCTGAATATAACACACTGCAACTGTAATGCCTCCAATTCATACTTCAGAACCCCATTCTTCACCTTCACTGAGCCGTCCTCTTCTCCATTCTTCACCGCTTCTGCCACCAGCTGCTGCTGTTGCTGCGGCGATGGCGAAAGCTGCTGCGGTTGCTGTTGTTTCTCCAGTGTCCCAGCCTGCTGTAAAGTCCCCACATCATTAACTTGATATATGAAAATGTTTATGGGGTTCATTAATACTTACTTAAAATAAAATAAAAAATCATACAATTTCTCCCATGCTTAAACAGAGCAGCCGACAGATGTGTGCCACTACTGAAGACTTGTTTCTCTGCAGTGGCACTACAGTAAAGAATGCAGATACCTTCTTCTCAAAGAGGGAATAGCCAGCATCTGCAGCTGCGGCCTCCTTCCTCTCCTCCTGGCTCACTGGCTGAAAACTGCTCTTAAAATTCTCCTTCTGCTTGTTGAGACTCTTTGCCCAGCGCTCCATATCCTTGGCGATCTAGGAGAAACATACATCCGATTGACCAAACCTACATAAACCGGCAAACCTCCAACTATGGAATTTAATCCCAGAACTCAGAGGCACTTTAACCACATGGATGTATTAATAGCGCAGGAAAGGAGGCAGCTTTTGAAGGCCTTGCTGATCTTGAGGTCAGACTGAAAAACTAGTCCAGGCACCAAATCCTGTCTTAAGTGAGGGGATTTACTGAGGTCACACGTAGCATAGCCTCAAATCTCACCATGTTATAGTGGGAAAAAATAAGTATGGAGTGAGTAACCTGTTGGGCAGTCTTGTTCTTGGGTTTCTCTTTCTTCTCCTTGGGTTCTTTGGTATCCTTGCTTGCTGTGGCTGTTGCCATGTTGGAATTTCCACTCTGAGCACAGTTATCAGCTGCTGGTATGTAAGCCTGTTTCTCACTGTCCCAATACAGGTACTGCTGTGTCTGGGAGTTGTAGTAATACTGAGGAGAAGAAAAATATGCTCTGTAACAAAGAAACACCACTGGCCAGGATTTGGTGCAACAGATAAATACTAAGTAATGGGGAATAAAAGGGTAAGCATTTTTGTGTGTGAAACGTGAAGTATTTCGGATAAATGTAATTGCTTTAACAGCAAGCCTGAGTCTACATCTGCCGACTTCAATCTTAAAATAATTGACAGGCACAGAACTAGGTATAACTGCCAAAGGTGGAGTTGATAGGATGCACTTACCTGGCTATTTGGATCATAGTATAGGCCTGACTGTGGGTCATAATAATAACCTGAGGATTCATCATACTGGTAGGTTGAGGTGTCAGGAACGGCTGTAGAGGACCACCACACACAGCCATTTTAACATACCACAATGAGGTCTGCACAGCAAAAGCATTTTGCCATTTGCCTTACAGTGCACTGGGTTCCCATTCAAAACTGGGATCAGAATGGTGTTTGTTAAGACAGGCCTCTCTCTAGGCATTGGGACTTGCAAGTAGTAGCTGCTCTAACCTGTCTTGCTCTCTGATGGAGCTGCAGTAGTTGCTGTTGCTGTGGTTGCAGCAAATGTAGGAGGAGCTTTTATGGTGGCTGTGGCGGTGATGGTTGCCGACTGGGCTGTAGCCGTCTCTGTGCTCTGAGAAGCCTGTGCTACCTGGAATGCAAAAAAAATTGAGTAAAAACCTTGAACTGCACTACATTTTCATGGGTTCAAGCTACAACTCGAGCTGAACTTCAATGACGTGGCCCAACTGAAGCCTACTTTTTTTTTTTTCCTGCCCAAGTTAAAGATTTACAGCATAGAAGTAAATTTTGTCTACTGATGCTTCGGGGCTGTTAAACTCCAGCTTGTGATGGGCTCAATACTCACCTGGGTGACTGGCTGGCTGACAATATGGGGCTGAAAGACCTGAGCGCTCGGAGAGACCACCACTCCAGTGACAGCTGGAATGCCGGGGGCAGCTGCAACGGTACAGTGCAAATCAGCAAACCTCCTGCTGCATCTCCACACCACTCATCTGTGCCTGACACTGATTCATACATTCACTTCCATCTGTGATATTGAGTTGTCTCTTACCTCCAAGTAACCCATCACCACGTGTGCTGTCCAGTCCTCTTTGCTGTTGGTAATATGCACCGTACTCCTGACCATACTAGAAGTTATGCAAACCATTACTATTCAGCATTTGAGTAGTTTTTCCCTCTTTTCGGCTAACAGCATTGGCATTAAAAAAAAATCCAAAGCAAAAAAGGAGCTTTCGGGAATTTTAACATTGAGACCAATCTGAGTAGAGACCAATACAATAGTGCAGGTACTCACCTGTGCATACTGGGCAAAGCCTTCCTGCAGGTAATTATAGTCTAGTGCTCCCTCCCCACCCTGTTGAGGCTGATAGAAATTAGATGTTAGCAACCTGACAGCCTTGGGCTCATGCTATCCAGTTCCAAGAATGATGGCCTAATACCTGGCTAGAGGACCACTGAGCGGCAGCGATCGCAGTGCTGGCTACGGAGAGGGCACTGATACGATTTCCCTCCGGCGTAACCAGGTCCCTAGCAGAGGCAAAAGCATGGAGTCTCATAGTGCATTGTGATTGCAAAGCTGAAGAATTTACTAGAAATAAACTACCTGGGTTTCCCCCCCCCCCCCAACCAAAAAACACTTTCACAAATCAAAGTACTACGAGAGGTCACTGGTCAAATGGATCCACCATCACTATTAATACATTTATTTCTGCAAACTGACTTGTAACTGATGAAACTCTTGCCTTATGGGTACTTTAGCTGTACTGCACTCAAAAAGGTGCTGAAATCGAGAGAGCCAACTCACTTCCTAGTGCTTTTTGCATAATCCACACCAATGGTCTTGCCATCGAGTTTGAGTGGGGGCTGAAGGCCTTGGAGGATGGTGAGAAGCTGAGAAGCTTCCTACAAAAAGAGAAGGAAAGTTTACAAGGAACCAATCACCGTAAGACAGTCTGATGGTCTGTTTACCATCAAATGACATTTCCAGAAAATTACTTCGTTCTGGGTATAGAAAACATTTCCAATCAATGTGGCAAATCAAACATACATGATCCCAGCCTACCAGAGGGGAGGAAAGCTGCACAAAGGCAAAGCCACGGTTCTGTCCAGTCTGCTTGTCCTTGATCAGTCTAATATTGCTTGCTGAAAGGTTGGCATAGGGTGCAAGGGCAGCCATGATGGCCTCCACCGTTGTGAGAGGGGCAATGTTTCTCAAGATGATTGCTATCAAGACAATGAAGTCACAATGCAGTGAGACAATTAAGTCATAATGCGGTAGCAAATACAAAACTTGCAGCAGCTACAGCTATAATCAAGTGCTCAGTTATTCCATATTAGCAGGCGACAAAACACAGTAAACATTTTTATTCAAACCATAAATTATTAACCAATTACGAAAGCAGGCCATGCTTACTGTCACCATAGTAGTCTCCACTTTGCTGGGGCTCAGTCACTGTGCTGGGTGCAGCAGTCTCACCTTCTGTTAAAACGTAAAGACAATTCGTAAAAAATTAGAAAATAAGAAACCATGAGGGTCAACTAACAATCAGATCTTCCGAGAACTAAGAACAGTGACAATGCAGGTGTTTCCATCTTGGAAGTTCCTATAATACATCACCAGGGAAAACCCAAGAAATCACGCCTCGGTGAGAGGGAGCACTGAGATCCATCAGGATGTTAGGGTATCAGGGTGGAGAGCTGTCCAACTATTCACCTCTGCCCAAGGGACCTAAACGACTGCACACAACATCACAGCAGCCTGTGTGCCTGGGGGCCACCCACAACACTACTCACCAACTTTGGCTGCTCCACACCTGAAGCACTTCAGCCTCCTTCGGAAATTATACAGTCCACACTGCAAGCAATCGGTTACATCATTTTTATTCATAAAACCACCAAGCGGCTGCATTTAGCCTGCTAAAGTCGCAAGGGAACACCGTCCTGAAAGCAATCCTTACTGTGCATATTTTTTCGGCCACAAGATAACACAAAAAAAATAAATAAATAAAAATCAAAAGCGGTAATTTGCAAAACATGCAAAGGATGGACCCAAAACCTGTTTGTGCAAAGATACCTGGCAAGTGAGCCAGCGTGATAGTTGGGGTAGAAGCAGGTACTCACAGTGTTGCAAAGCCAGTCTTCAAACTTCTGTCGTGGGGTACTGTACTGCATGACCACATTCTTACCCTGGATCACCAGCTGCTTCTGCAATATGAAGACAACGCACACAATTATTTCGGTTCATTGGGGTAGGTGGGCAACATGGGCTGAGCAGGTCTGACAATTTTCACTGCAAGAACAAGCCCAGTTGAGTTGGAAGGGGAAGTCAAGGAGTCCCATGAGGATTTTAGGGATGAGGTGGAAGGTGCTAGCTGAACAGGTTGTGTGCATTCTAAAGAGAAGTCTAATGGTGTATCGGACCCGAGTGCTGCCGGTTTGCCAGAACCTGGCACCGGAGCAGTGTGTGAACAGAAGCCAAGGAAGTCTTCATATGCAAGTCAACTGTGTGAGAACCTAGAATCAAGGAATGTCTCCACAGACCAGGAAATATTTCAAGACAACAATTAAGGATTTTGAAACAAGTTGCTCAAAACCACACAGCTTCAATATTACACCTATCCGTAAACTGAGGTAGTAATATATAGCAAAACAAGGAACGCTAGAGCTTAATTTTCACTAAAGATTAAAAATAAAAATCCAAATTATAGTACCACGTTTTTACATTAACCCTGTGTTATATAAACCCCACACTGCTTAAAATAAGAAAAAAAAAAAAAGTACGAAACAGCTATAGCAATGAAGATATCCAGAAAAACTGCTTAATTTGCCTACTTAACAGCAAAGCTAAACTACTGTTCCGTAGAACATTCTTTTCCACCACAGCAGGTGCAAAATTCACTCAAAACGTTTCCGGGGGGGGAAAAAAAAAAGACCGAAAACCCTGAAGCAGCATCAGAAACAGGATCTTCCAGAAATGGGGTTTAAGACAGTTGAAGACGTGCAAGGAATTTAAGAGGAGACTTTTGCAATCCCATTGAAGTCCACGTTTAACCTTCAGCAATAGACCTTCCAGAGAACATCTACAGAGTCATTGTTACAAAATGACCCATTGCTCTTGGTGCCCTGAGCTTTATTTTCTTTTGAAACCATGGAAGTTCCTCATGGTTTATTCTTCCCTTCGCATTCTAATTTCTGTGTTCTGATCCCCAAGATACAATCTAGACTTGGCGATTGTGAAGCAACCTGATTGGTCTCCATCCATCGGGTAGCATCTTGCAAGTGATAAAACTCCACGAAGGCGAAACCTCGGCTTATACCTAGAGACAGCATTCAGATATAGACGGGAGTTGTGTTAGTCAAAGTTCGTTGGCATAATAATCAAGCTGTCACAAACTGCTTCGCGACTCAGATACCCAAACAACAAAATGGGGGTGACTTGATCTGGGTATATCACAAATTTTTGCCATAGCAAGAAACCCATTGCAAAACACCCTCCGCCATACAATCATGCAGTTATGCAACAGGTTTCCCTCAAAAATAGGATGAATATTTTGGGAAAGCATAAACCTACTTACCTCATCACTTTCCCCCCCCCCATCGCTTGACACATAAGAACATAAGAAATTTACAAACGAGGCGGCCGTTCGGCCCATCAAGCTCGTTTGGGAGCTATAATACAGATTTTTAAAATGTACATTACGAGGGAAGAAAATGACCATTCCTTTGCTATGGCAAAAAAAGTCTGAATGGAAGCAGATTGGCCCTGTGGTGTCACACTGGGAAGAGGACATGTCTATGTTCACGACTCTCACCTGTCCTCTTCCTCTTCAACCGGACATCTGCAGGCTTAGGTCCCTCCAACTGATCTATAGCTGCCCGAACCTGATTCAGAGAGAGAGAATGACATTTTATATACAACATTAACCAAAAGTTAACCCAAGGCCAACAGTAAGGAAAGAACAACTTACGTCTGCCTCAGTGACCTGGTGGGGCAGGCCCCTGAGCATAATAGTTTTGCTCTCCACTTCCTCTCCAGGTTCATCCCTATAGTCCTGGTCCATGTAGTCTCCATCAGAGTGGTACCCATCTTCAGACCTATCACTGTTACGGCGTTTCCTCTCTCGCTGCAAGTGGCAAACACAGAGATCATCATATAACGCATAACGATTATCAGTTAAACATGCGCTTTTACTTTTCTTTACAGCATAAACCCAATTTTGTTTTCAATCCTATTGCGAAGTTGATACAACAGCAATCCTGGCCACAAAAGAATACAGTTCCAATCTGACATATACCAACCCCAACACACAATAAATCACAGAAATTGAGGTTCTCACCTCAGGGCTGTCCTGCCTACTGCGCTCCCCGTCATAGCGGTCCGCCCGCCTCTCATCACCCCAGCGTCGTGCCTCGTACTCTCGTTCCAAGTCCCTGTCTCGCCTCTCTCTCCAGTCGCCATCATCCCTGGATTGGTCCGGCCCATATCTGCCACTCCGCTCTGTGCGACTGACTCTGTGTACATAAAATCATGCAGATCACTCTCCCAGGGTTGTACATGGGGACAACTACCCAAATGTCACATGTACAGACTCAAACGACAAGTTAAACGCTTTGGTTCACAAAGGTTTGGACCATAAGATTATCAGAATCATCCATCATACTCAAAGGTTTAACCAAGCTGGAATCATGATAAATACATATTTTAAAAAAATACAGGTTTACAATCTGGTATAATTGTGAGATATACATATTTCCATTCAACATCCATCAAAATGGCTCCCTTATTAATTAACCATGATACAGATAGCTAGCTCGGTGTAGAATAGGAATGAAGGATCATAGCAAAACCTTTATGCAGGTGTTGGGAAGCATTTTCCCTTTTCAGCTAACCAACTGGGAAGCAGCTGACAAAGGCCAACTGGTAAAACTCTGATATTTTATAGTAAAATGCTATACAATAATGTCGCTCAGATCACATACTCCTAAAAACTAACTGCAGGATTTAATGCGCATTATTGTATTTTCCAACAGCAGCACAATACGTACATACCTTTTATCGGCTCCCATTTCAGAAGATCCCGAAGACTCAGTCTTATTTTTCCACAAGATTCTGTGGAGACATTTTACAAATAAAGATGGCAATAAAGTTGACTATTCCTAAAGAAAAGTAGTCAAATTAACGTAGCTAACCTACACACGCAAGCATGACGACTTGACTTATAACCATCACCGTTTCTACCGGCGTCAAAACTTGGCCTATTAAGGTTGACCAAAAACCGGCGAATTTCACCTGAATTTTTAACAGACGACGACAATAACGAACATTACGAGTGATAAAACACTAACAGACATTGGAAAGAAACCGGGGAAACAACTGTCCTCCATTTGTTTTATCGTCGCCAGTCGCTGCTAACAGTTCCGCGCTAACGATCAAATAAAGCGGTCAGATACTTCAGCTAACTCCATACTCAGTACTCATTTACTGAGAAGGGAGATAAAGTAAAACGCGCTTTAAGAAGTATTGTGAGATTTTATATACATTTCCAGCAGTGTTTCGTGGGATATTATGGCGAACTGGTGACCGCCAGCTAACTAGCAAGGATGCTACGTTTGACAATTGTACGCGTCGCCGAAAATACAGCCAGCAACGGCTAGCATGGTGCATAATTCATCATTTTACTTACTCAGCTGAGCAACTTATTTTTCTGTGAATAAACCAAACAAAACCGACTTATTTTATAAATCTCAACCTGTCGACGATACATAACCACCGTCTACAAAATGGAGACTGTATTACCGTAATAAATTAAAAGCAAATATAATTTGTAATTTGCACCTATAGTCTTTAAACAATTTCAGAACTTACCACTATTTTGTGAATTCGTATGCTGCTTCACAAAAAAACGAACCTTAAATTGGATATTTGATAATACTTCTAACAGCTGGAGTCAAGGTCCTCCCATACTAATCAACTGAAAATAAAGATGTCTGCCATCCTCCTCGCCCCGCAGCGATGATTTCCGGTTTGCGGTGCTTGTCTTCCTCGATGAGTTTCATGTGGAGCTGAAAGCAGCTGAAATGTGTGAATCGCCATCTACTGAACTGGAGTGTAACCTAAAAGTAAATTACCGTAAATGAAATGAAAGTCAAGAATGTGCAGCGAGGATGGTGAAACAGCGAAAATTCACCCCCTGGAGTTGTTGACGGAACATCCCATCTCCCATTTAAAAATAAAGGCGTAAATATTTCATTCAGCATTAGTCAATATCAGACTAACATTACCTCATCCTCCCAGCACTGGGAAAATAATATACTGTTTCTCTAAAAGAAATTCCTTCCTCATGTTGTCTGTGATGCCAAGGAAATTAGGTTTTAGACTGTCACTATACTTAGTGAGACATTCAATGCAGAAACATCCAAAAATTCTGATCTATGTTGCTGCTATCATATTGCAGTCTCCCCGGGAGGTATGCATTCAGGTCCCACCTCTAACACTTCTTTATAAGGCAGCATGTGAATGGCTCTGTGTGTTAGGACTCTCTGGCTGTGATTAGAAGGTTGCAGCCTTTGTCTGTATGTTCATATTATGCTATTTTTAGTAACATAAAAATCATGTTGCAGGCCAATAGAGTGATGTGCCAATTGGGCCCTTGAGCAAAGGCCTTAATTCCAATTGTTCCAGAATGTGCTGGCTAGACCTTGTGCTGTGACCCCCAAATTTGTTCTCACCTGTATATGAATCCATGTGTCTCACGGAGAGCAAGATGTGATAAGCAAAAACACCAATTCCCTTCAGGGATGATTCTATTAATCCCCAGAGCTGTCATCTGTTGTAGGGAGCTCCTGGTTGGGGCTCCTGGGGCAAACAAGACCTCCAACAAAAGATACCGTCATGTATAAATACCTTTGCTGGAATAGGGTTTCCAATACCTACCCCTAGACACAAGCTTGTGGTACTGTTCACCGGTGAGTCCCTGGTAGCCAGCCTGCCCACGTAACCTGGCTGGGCTCAGCCTAAAATACCTATATGAAGCCACCCTGTGAGGGTGGGGGTCAAGTACATTGTTATGTGGAAGTCAGGTATGAGGGAGAAAGAAAGACCCAGTTGGAGCAGACTGTGGCAATGGACACTGACTCTGTGAAGGTGGAGCATTATCACTCAGATGGGGAAGGACCCCAACTGCCCCAGGGATGGGTGGATACTGCTTTTTCAGTTTGATTTGGATAAAAGTGTCTACTAAATAAATAAACCCCTATCAGCCCCCCCCCCCAAAAAAAAATACCCTTCAGTTCCCCAGTACCCTTCATTCTGTTATTGCACGATATGCACAAAATTTACATTTTTGCAAGCTCTTTATATTGTATTGTTATATATTTGTTTGTTTGTATTTATGTGTAGCACCATAGGGGGGCAAAGGGAAACAGAATTTCAATGCAGTGTGTACTTGTACATGTAAGTGTTGACAATAAAGAACTCTTTAGTCTTCATAATGTCTCTCCTATTCTGAAGTTCCCAATGGTGAGAAATCTGAGGTGGATGAGGGGATACTGACAAGTCCAATCCTGAGGGGTGTGCAACTGGAGTTTTTACCAGTGGGCAAGTTGGCTCTAGACGACTACAGATTACTTCCATCATCCTCCTATCATAATAACTCTGAGCTATTAGTTAAATGGCTTCCTCTCGTTTGTAAATTTATGTTCTTAAAAGGAACGGATAATTGAAAAGGGTACCATCCATGGACTCTGTGGTCCAACTGGCGGACTTCAGTGTTCACATAGGGAAGGATGGAGATCCATAGAGGGGTAGGACTGAGAAGAGTGGCCTTGTGGATCTAAGCCTGCATGGCAGATTGTTACTGAATTTTTGTGTCATGGATTGTCCATAATTACCACCATGTTTTAACACAAAAAGGTTCATAGATATACACAGTACTAGAGCACACTAGAATAAAATACTACATAATACTTTACCTGACATTTTTTGCACTGTTATGGTTTATTGTTGTCCATTATTTGTTACTATTACTCTCTAAATGTGTGTAATATGCTAATGGCAATCTGCAATTTCCTTCAGGATAAAAAAATATCCATGATCAACTTTGTGGTTGAACCACAGCTTTCATCAGGAAAAATGGCTGGAAATGATGAATATGAAAAACTATTACTAAACAAGGGAAATGATCTGATCTTGTTTTAATCAGAAAATCCACATTGCAGAAATGAAGGCAAAAGCCTACACAGATGAGCCACTGAAACAAACAAAAAAAGAGAATTTTCTAACCCATGAAATGAAACCTTTCACTCAAAGCATTTTCGAGTTTAAGACTGGAACATAGTTTACCACAAAACAGCCGAGATATGCATTCATTATGCAATGCACACAACAATAAAAGTGTTCAGTATATTAGAGGCAATAAAGATTATTATCTTAAAGAATTTAATGGATATAGACTTAACTGTGTCCAATACAGCAAATGTACAAATAAAACTACCAAATTCTCATTATGTTATATGAAACAAATTTAATGTAAATGTTTTAAAGTACCATGGCTATATTAATGCTTGCACATGACTAACATTAAAAATACTTTTTAATACCCTTTATTGTCTCAACACGAAATCCAAAATACAATGGTAAATGTACACATACATATTAAAAATCAAAACTGATGTAATTTTTGAGATAAAATCGTATCAAGAAATGTGACTTGGCACTCATTCTCTTGTGTGATGCACAGGTGCTTCTTCTGATCTTCCATTGCACACGTATCATCTTAGGCCATCTTAAAAAGCAGTGAGCCAACGTTCCAGAAAACACAAAACGGCAAAACAGAGACAAGATTTTCTTTACCACATGTAAAGCCACAAAACACTGCAATCAGCATTTTCTATGGTGGCATTACAGCTTTCTATGCCTGTTTGGTTCAATCCAGCTGCGTTTCATATGTGCTTTTTTTAAACAATTCAAAATGTCAGCTCTATGACATTAATAAGGTTTCAAAATAACCATTTCCACAACAGAACAAGTGTGTGTTTTAAAAAACACACACGGAATGATGAGTAAGTACATCGGATTTACAGTGCAGTATTTCAAGCTTTCACAGCAATTTGAAGCTTAAGAAACCATTACAACACAGCACAATTTGAAAGTGTTCATAAGTGGTACGAAGACTCACAGACGTATGTTAAAAGAAGCAAGTTGCAAAGTGAGCAAAAGAAATTCTGGTTGTCATTTCTTTAAGAAGACATAAATCCAGTCCCGCTACTGGATTTAAGTTAATGTCTCTCCTTTAGTGACCTGTGAAACGATAAGTATTAATAAGTATTTATTTACTATCAATGTCGAGTCGTTTCAGAATTTTGGGCACGATATATATATAATATGATATATATATATATATATATATAAAATCACCACTTACTCTGGCCTCGATATACTCAATTCTCCTCTCCAGGGCAGTCAGCTTCTCATTCAAAGTGGCCAAGCGAGATCTACAGGACATGTCTAAAGAAGACAGTAATGTAATCATGAAAACAAGCTACACACCTCACATTCATCCACCCATCCTCCAGTCGCCATCAAGAGTACTTTCGGTACCAGCATAGTAATAATAATAAAAATAACAATAACGGTATCAACAAACAACAACAATAATAATATCAATAAATAACTATTAAACGTAGAAAAATTCACGTCCTTTAACAAGCCATTTTTTACATTAAGCATCTCTGCTACACGGTTGGGCTACATATTTAGTCCCTCGCCTTCGCTGACAACCGCTGTTTAACAATGTTGGCATTTATCTTCCTACAATGCCGTAAATAACGTTAGTTTTAAAACACCGCGTTTCTGTGAAGCTAATAACGTTTAACACTCTTCCGTGAATCTCGACCTTAAAAAACGGACGTTACCAGCTACCGTTTGGGCGGCCTAAGAAATCAAGCGGAGAGGCTAATAAATAAAATACCCACGAACCCTGTTCGACCAGGCATGGAGACTTTGATAAAAAAAAATTAGATCATTTAAAACACACTCTTTGAAAAATACAACATTTGCTCGCCGGAAGACACAAACACTTCGACGGCTAGCATCCGCTAGCTATCTGGCTAAACTTGCTACGTTAGAGAGCCTGAAACTAGTTAAATGCCATAAACCGTGCTTCGTAATATACATGATTGTCATCCCTACCGAAAGAATTTAGAAAATCTGCGATTTTCTTGATGCTGCTCGTTATAACTTCTATATATTCCCGATTAGCCCAATCCTGGTGAATCTCTCTTTGCACTGGATCCTCTTGACCGGCCATTTTCTTCCAGGTGTTATATCGCAATTCTGCCGCAAGGTGGCGCTAGTAATGAGGAAAGCCTCATAATCGGCGCCGCCTAGTTACCGAGAGACGGGACGCAAAAGAATAACTAGATTTACGCTCAGTTTATTAGCTCTGTTATTGTATAAAGATATTATAACCTGTAATCCATTCATTTTGTTTTTTTTGTTTGAAATGTACCACGAGTACAGTCAATTATATTATAATTTTGTTAATTTGCACGACCTATGAAACACATTTAATCCTTAATGCAAAGTAGTCTTAACCATATATAAATTGTAATGAATCTGGAACGACATCTCCACAAACCACAATTAAAAAATACAGAACTCAAACCAAAATCAAGCTAATCGCCCAGCCACTTTCGGCTATCATTAAAATTTAGACTTAATTATTATACACCGCGATGTGGTGTGTGTGGCATTATAAATTGTATGTGCCTTGGATGCCATTTTAGGAAAGCATTTCCGAAATCTGTGATAATTCACATTAGGGGCAACATCTGCGGACAAGGGTCTTAATTAATGTTGGACTTTAATATTGCCGCCATATATGGCCTTCGGAAATGATACGGTTAATGGTGTAACTTAGTATAATTAATATTACGACGTGGGCTAAGGAACCAAAGAGATAATTCAATAAAACCTATAAAAATCTAAATTTCTGAAGAAAGCTGGGAATCCCACTCGTCTGCAAACGTTTGATAAATAGGTTTTGCAGTTGTTTTGAAATTACACCTGCGATTTGGTATTTCTTGCTTGGGGGCGGCAGAGCCCCCGGCGGCCCGGTACCGGCGCTGCCTGCGCACAGACACCCGTGACTCATTCGCATCTGAGCCGCGCAGCCCCGGCGTCTCCACCCTTGGCGGCGGGACGATGGCTGAGGGAGGCGGACCCGAGCTGGGCGGCGGGATGCGGGCCGATCCGGAGCCGCCGCGGCCTCGCACGGCCATACCCTCAGCCGAGGATCAGAAACAGACCGTCGGGGTCCTGATCAAGACGCCGCTCAGAAAGGGGGACGACTGGTAAGCATGTTACCGTCATAAGCCGGGAAATCCCGGCGACTGCGGTTCTCGCAACTGGCCAAAAGCGGGTCCTGTCAAGCAAGGTGTGCCTGTGCATCTGGCTTTGCAGGTGGTCGGCTTTGCAGTATATTTCTCCGGGGCGGGGGGTTTAAACGTTCATTGCGGGACAGAGAAGCGGCAGCTGCAAGGGGTCTCCGCTTTGGCTCCCTCTGTGTGGGGAAAGCAGGGGATAGCTACAGCTAGTTCGAATTACCTGGCTCGTTTTAATGAATGACGGGAGTCACGCCCGTCAAAACGCCCCTATTTCGGGGTTTCCCCGCAGGCATCAACAGGACGGTGCGGACGATGCTAAGCGATGGTCGCCCCGGTTATCATCCAGTTGGGGAGCCGCATTTGCCCTGTTATCTGGCGGTTCTCTTGGCACCGGCTGTACCTACAGGTTCATCCCGGCGTCCAGGCCTGTCCCTAAGCGCTGGGTGGGCATTAGGACAGCCTCTGCCCGGCTTTGTCCTCTTCATATCTGGCAGTGAGACAGTGGAATAAGCATAGCTGCCACCAAGCTATTAATTTGGTTGCATTGTCCAGTAGGCCAGCCAGCATAAGGTTCTAAGCAGTTACATTAATACTGCATTTTGTTTGACGTAATCATAGCTGTTTATATAACTAACACCGTACTCAATTAATTGCCCAGCTGAGTCACCTGCAATTTTTAATTTCACAAACAGAGTGTTTTGGTATTGTCAGTAGATCCTTAATTTCTAGGCAGTTAGGACATACTAAGAGTTACTTTACTGGCAAGTTTAAAACCATTTTTCTTTTTTTTTACTGTGTGAATTTATAGTGAATTCATTTCTGTTGCTACAAACATTTTTTGACAGGTTCCTGATTGACACCAGGTGGTTCAAGCAATGGAAGAAATATGTTGGCTATGAGAGCTGGGATATGTACAATGTTGGGGAACGGAACCTCTTTCCAGGTCCTATAGACAACTCAGGACTTTTCTCGGGTAAATTCCATGTAAATTAGCATGTTAAGGTTACGTTGTTAACTTGATAAATGATATCTTTCAAATGTAATAAAAATCGTAGCCTCGAACCAATGTCAGAAGCCAGCAGATCTGCCACAAGTACTGCCTTTGATATTTTAACGTATGCATGGTTGAAATTTTACACCATGAAAAATGCCCCCAAAAATAGTTGTTTAGTCCCTTATCATAATATCTGGGGAAATTCTGGAAAAGCCTGAGGCCAGGTTGTTAAAATGGCAGCATGTTTTATCTGTGGATTGAGGGATGTGAGTTTTAAGAACCAGAATATTTGTCTGGTGGAAGACAAATTACATTTGCCTGAAAAGGAAAACAGCTTTTTTTTTCCATTTGTTACTTGTAAGGAGATGCAACTCGCATTTGTTCTCACAGACCATGAGGCACAGTCCTTGAAAGAACATCTAATCGATGAGCTTGACTACATCTTGCTGCCCACTGAGGCCTGGCAGAAGCTTGTCAGCTGGTATGGGTTCCTAGAGGGTCAGCAGCCCATTGTCCGCAAGGTAAGCTGACAGGACATTTGGCAAGTAATGCACAAATTTGCTAATGCAGGAGGATAATGAGAAATCCAGCATGGAGTGCAAACACAGTTTAAAATGTAGAGAACAACTGAATAACCAACCCACACAGCACACATGTCTGGCCAGGATGCAAAAACAGTGTAATTTAAGTCTAGACAAGGTAATGCCAAACTTGCTTGCTAATTCTAACATCTATGCGAGGGCAGTTTTTGATCTGCAGCCAACTCTAATCTGAAGTAACTACGGCTTGTTCGCAATCTCCCCACGAGGTATTTATGCTGTCTAATACATCACATGCATGTGGCTCTTTCCTGGAGATATAACTACTCGGAAAAGGTAAAAAGGTAAATAAAGCATGACAACTCTTAGTGCCAGAATATGGATAATTAATGTACAGTTCCAATTCACCACATGTTGTCTTAATTTGGAGTCTGGAGCCTCGGGTAGGATATGATCCTGAAAAGTATCTGGAATATTTTGGGTCTGATTGTAAATGGACATATTTTGTAAATTCTATTAATGGACAAATGGCTTGACAAAAAATAGACCTTTTTAGCATTGAAATGCTTCTTATTTTTTAGGTTGTGGAGCATGGAATGTTTGTGAAGCACTGTAAAGTGGAAGTCTACCTCTTGGAGCTCAATCTGTGCGAGTTTAACAACATGGACAAAGTAGTGACTAGGCACTTCAGTAAGGCTGATACTGTAGGTGAGAGGAAAGAAGGGGGCGTTTCAATCGTTCTGAATATCCTGTTTTGTGGGTTTTTGCATGTTTTATATTTGATCTAAAGGTGATGAATCTTGTATGTGAAACAGGGAAGTAACTCCACTTATGAAGAATTAAAAAGAAATCTGCACATTGAGGCGTCCTTTATATGTACGTCATTGTCACTGTATAGGTACGATTGAAAAGGAGATGAGGAAGTTGTTTGGGATTCCCATGGAGAAAGAGACTCGCCTGTGGAACAAGTACATGAGCAACACGTTTGAGCAGCTTAACAAGATGGACAGTACAGTGCAGGATTCTGGACTTTTCCAGGGCCAGGTGGGGAAGTAGACCAAGCCGGACTTTGCTAATCTCAAGCTTACTTCTGTTCCATTGTCTGTAAGCTGAGGTGTTAGGGAAGGTTATTACCTGTGTTTGCTGTAAGTTAGGGTGGCATAAGATCACTGTGTGGACGGCATCAGTGTGGAGATGGTTCAACTTCTTAAGCTTGTTGGAGAACACCAGACAGTGTTTTCCCTAGGTTTAAAGTTTTGGGGGTGGGGCAGACGGGCACCGACAGGATTCATGGTGTTCATGTGTTTTTTTTAAAGACAGCAGTAAAAAAAAAAAAAAAAAAAAACTCAGATATTTTTGTCTGCTTTTCAGGCGGTTGACGTGACATATTTTCCAACGGGCTCTCTGTCCGCTGGTGGGAGTGTGCTCACCTGTGTGTGTGTGCACGTGTATCGGGGCGGAAACGCGTGACTGTGTAGAGACAAAAATGACAAGCTGTTGTGTAAATAAGATAAATAACATAAGGCTATTTAGTTTG
>JAODJW010000106.1:26350517-26380121 GCA_026777045.1 Hyperopisus bebe | reverse complement strand
GTTCTATAGGAAAGGTAAATGACTTCTGTTGTGATCTGGCGCTATATAGAAAATAAAATGAAATAAAATTAATTTGACCTTCAAGGGGGGGCTAATATAATGGTAGGGGAAACACTGTCAGATTTCCCTTTTTGTGTCTGCTATGGGCCTGCAGATGCTAGTTATTGAACAGAAGAATGAGGATGGTACGTGGTCCAGACAGTCCCAACATGCCAAGTAAGTGTTTTCTGGTTCTCTCATCCTCATTATTGTGAAAGAAACTTTTTTTATACCCAAATTTCCCAGATTGCCTTGTAATCATTTTATAATTATTTGATTAGGTCCAGCACCACCCTGTCCCCGAGCTTCACTACCTCCTCAGCGCTCTCCTCTAACTCTTGGGTGTCTTTGACTATGACCAACGGGGACAGCAGTATTTCTGGCTACGCAATGAACAGCAGTGCCTCATCTGACAACAGGTAATAGGTTCTCCTTTTTGCCATTTTCAGTCCGATGCATTAAAAATCGTCTCTAGATGAGGTGAGTCTGTGATCAGTCTCTGACGGGGCTGATCTTTATCTCAGGATTGGAGGTTATAGTTCATACAGCTCATCGTACATCTACTCTGAGGCCCAGACTCAGCCTGGTTTATGTGGCCTCAGCAACCTGGGCAACACCTGCTTCATGAACTCTGCTCTTCAGGTACACACGCCAACAGTCCTGATTAGAGGAAGCCCTCTTTATAAGCTCTTTATACGTGTATTATTAATTAAACTGAACTGGAATTGAAGCTGAAGCCCCCAAACCGATAGACCCCATAATGCCAGCACTGTTTAGCGTATACCTGAAATGTGCCCCCTTCCCAATCCAGTGCCTCAGCCATGCGTCCCCGCTCACAGAGTACTTCTCGAACGACCACTATGAAGCTGAGATCAACCGGGAGAATCCATTGGGGATGAGAGGGGAGATCGCTGAAGCTTATGCTGACCTGATCAAGCAGATGTGGCTCAACTGTAACTGCAGCTACTTGGTTCCTCGCACATTTAAGGCAATGACTAACTTTCTTAAAGTCCATAAATAAAGCGTAAAATCTGGTGTCATTGTGTAAGGTTACAGCATAAAGCCTTTGCTTTGTAACAGCCTCCAGTCTTACATGATAATAAAACATAATAAAACAGGAAGCCATTAACCTTAGGAGAATCTTACAAATCCAGACAGTAATATGTAGCTTAGAAAAATATATCTTGCATCCATTTCCTCTATGGTGTTATGTTTCTGGAAGTATGAATTGTGGTTGTTTTGTATGTATTTTACAGTCAGACTTAACAATCACGTGCCAAACCCTAATACCCTCCCGTTCACAATTGATTTCCAGACCCAAGTTGGCCGATTTGCCCCCCAGTTCTCAGGCTACCAGCAACAAGACTCCCAAGAGCTGCTGGCCTTTCTGCTGGATGGGCTCCACGAGGACCTTAACCGTGTCAAGAAGAAGCCTTACCTGGAGCTGAGGGATGCTGATGGTAGACCAGATGAGGTACGTATAACACATGGAGGGAAAAACTGCCCTATCTCATTGTTTTGTACAGCCTGCCAGCTATATATAGATATATTTATTTAAGTCATCTTCATGCACGTTACTGGAGCCTTTTATGCTGGCTAAACGCTAAAGTTCTGCCTGTTTGCTTTAGACTGTAGCAGCAGAAGCTTGGAGAAACCACCAGCTGCGCAATGACTCCATCATAGTGGACATCTTCCACGGTCTCTTCAAGTCCACTCTTGTCTGCCCAGAATGTTCAAAGGTCTCCGTCACTTTTGACCCATTCTGCTACCTGACGCTGCCGCTGCCGATGAAGAAGGACCGCACGATGGAGGTGTCCCTGGTGCGCACGGATCCCCAAAGCAGGCTCATGCAGGTAGGACCAGAAGACTTACGAACCTCCAAAGACATTTTTCTTTTTTAAACGCTCAGTGCCGGAATTTTCAAAAGGAAGGACCTAAAACACATAATGGGAAAAAAACTTAGCAGTAGGTCTTGGTGCATGAACTGTTTGGAAGAGTCTGCACAGCTTGGTAACTAAGACTATTGCTTCTATTTGCTTTTGTTTCATTCTTTTTCTTTTGTCCAGTACAGGGTGGTGGTTCCCAAACTGGGCACTGTTGTAGATTTGTGCAATGCACTATCAAAAATGTCAGGAATTGCTACAGAGAATGTAAGTATACGGGAACTTCTCCTCTGGCAAAGCTTAGAATAGTTAAATGTCTGTGAAGACTCTCAGTCATCCAGGTCATGGTTATCCCAAGAAAGGTTACTCAGGGCAACTGGATTTATTTAGTTCTTTGAAAACGTTTTACCCTTCAGAAACGTTTTCAAAGACCTTGGCATAGTTATTTTTTACTAGTCCTTGGATTTAACCTTTATCAGATTGAACAGTGTTTAAAAGAAGCATGGATGAGGCATTGACGTGCTCGTTTCTTCTCAGATGATTGTAGCAGATGTTTACAATCATCGGTTCCATAAAATCTATCGGAAGGAGGACGGCCTGAGTGACATAATGGATAAAGACGACATCTTTGTGTAAGTGATTTAATGCGTTTCTTGATCTTTTCGTGCAGGTAAAAAGTATCAACCAATGAGGTGTTCTGCTAATTATAATTGGCAGAATTTTTAGAGTATTTAATGGTTTTAAAATTAGCGGAGGTGCTGAATCTAGTCTCAGATCAGCTTGACCCAGTGTATGAACCCATGAGAACTGCATTTATCCCACATCCTTCCAAGCAAATATCCAGTATAAATTAGTAATGTTGTAGCCATTTCATACATAAGTCTAGCCGTAGCAAAGTTATCGTTGTGGTCATTTCTTGCAGACGGCTGCCTCTTCTTCCATTCAGCTAAAAGACGACTGTCTTTGTCTCTTTCTCCCCTTCCACTTGTTGCGCTTGTCGCTCCTGGTCATCTCACCGGCAGCTATGAGGTAGAAGCGGAGGAGGAGAATGGCCTCAATCTCCTCATGTATTTCAGAGAGAGGCAGACAAAGTCCATAGGAAGCTTCCCAGGGACGGTGCTGTTTGGCCAGCCCCTGCTTATCACCGTCCCCCGGCAAGGCCTCACTGGAGATCTGCTGTACACAAAGGTGTTTGATCGAATCAGGTCAGAACGGCTTACGAGGTCATTGGGATCAGGTGCACCACAATCTTGAGTTTTAGTCATTTGCATTTCTAAGCGAGGTGCTACTTAAGACTTTGTCCAGTCTCGTTAAGAGTCTTGGCCAATCAGCAAGCAGCATCACTCTTAAATTCTTATTTTGCTCTTTATCATATTTGGAGGGGTTTCTTAAGAGCTTAAATGACATTAACACACATGGCATTTCGTTCTGTAGCCACGGATGAGGAGAAAGGCCAGAAAATCGCACAAATTCACTGTTGTGAGCATCCTGACATAACATGATGACTGCAGTGCCCACCCACCTTTATTGTAGGCGTTACGTGAAGCGGCCCCAGGAATCTGTCACCGAAGGGAAGGACTGTTCCTCAGCAGCAGTTCATGGAAGCTACCATGATGCTGAGGACCATATGCTGCATGGTAGCAATACAGACAGTCGGTGTGTCAACCCTTTGGCAGAAGTGATGCCATGTGGATCAGAGTCAAACGGCAAACCGCACTCTGGGATCTGCAGTGGCTCCAGTAAAGTTTGTGAAGGTAAGAACAAAGTTCAAAATCAGCTGTTTATTTTTGTACGGTAAATGCCTTAGGTTTGAATTGTTAGAAGCTAGATATGGAGCTAAATTTTTACGTTGTTGTGGTTTGGAATTTAGTTTCTAGAAGAGGAAATTCCATTTTTGTGACTGTCGTCGGATGGTAATGTAAGCAAGTTCTTGCCTTCCACCTGGACCTTCTCGACTTTGCTTAGATTATGGTAGCTGACAAATCAGGAAATGCTGTAATTAATGCCCTCACTAATCAAAGGTGTGTTTGTGTATATTAGAGGAGGAAGCAATGGATCATCAGGCCAGCTCGGAGCCAGAGTATAGTGCGTCGGAAGCATCTGTGTGTGACGAGGAAGATGAAGATGACGATGAAGATGAGGAAGGAGATGGGGAGGTGAAAAAACTCCTCGCGGCTTGCACATCCAAGTCAGGGTTTGGAAGCTCTGAGGCCAAGCTCTTCTCATTCAGTGTGATCAACTCTTATGGGTCAGCCAATACTGAACTGCTGCCTGGAGATGGAAACCACCTCAAGCTCAACAGCAAGTGTCTGCCCTTTATTCATGTTTTACAGCATGACGTGGGTTGAAATTCAGCTTAGAAGTAATTTTAAGACAAACCTTCTTCTTATCAAGTCAGAAGCATGGAATGTGGCACAGAAATATTCTTATAGAGGAGAATAAAGTAAATTATGTTTTGTCAGTGCTATACTATAATCTCATCCCTCATATTTATCGTCGTCTAAAATGTATTATTTGCAGACTAACCCTGACCCCGTTCATCAGCTCTTGTTGATTGCCCATCTGTGTTTACAGAACTTTCCACAGTGGCAATGGACTGGGATCCAGAAATGAAGAAACTGTACTACGATGATCAGGAGGCAGAGGTCAGAGTGGCCTCTTCTCAATGTACATGTTCCTAATAAATAGCCGTAAACGTAAAGGAACTGGGAATAGGTCCCTGCACTTGAGGCTGGCCTTGAACATGATACGGGGGTTTGTTTTTGGACCACAAACCAGGCCTACGAGAAGCATGAGAGCATGCTGCATTTGCAGAAGAAGAAGGTGACCGTGGCTCTGAAGGAGTGCATTGAGCTCTTCACCACCATGGAGACCCTGGGAGAGCATGATCCCTGGTGAGTATTCTGCAGGCAACATGCTCAGTTCTGAATCTGCTTCTTTAAATATCGCTCCATCCCTTTGCCGTTTGCTTATCCTGCTTGGGGTCACGCGGATATTCTTTAAATATCATTTTAATATTTTCTAACTCCAGGTCCGGAAAGTATATATAGTGGATAAAGTGCTAGCTTTAAAAAAAAAAAAGAAAAAAACAATCGATGTCGTATAAAGTTCCTACTTGGTAGTTCTGTGCTGTTCTGTGTTTGTTTTTATGACATGACCACACAGGCTGTAAGCTAACTGAAATGTTCTTACTTTTACTTTGTAACCTTGTGCCAAGGTACTGCCCCACCTGCAAAAAGCACCAGCAGGCAACAAAGAAGTTTGACCTGTGGTCCCTCCCCCGCATCTTGGTGGTGCACCTTAAGCGTTTCTCTTATAACCGCTGCTGGAGGGACAAGCTGGATACAGTAGTGGACTTCCCCATTAGGTACTTCAAAGGAGACTTTAGCTCTAAGTGTGTAGTAAAGGTTTGTGAGGAGAACTTCAGACTTCCCCCATGATGTAAAATTCTTGCTATATGGATCATTCAGTTTGTAAAGATTCTTTTCAAATGCCCAGTCACTTCATGCCAATTTAGCAATATTGTAGTTCATTAATCAGAAGCCTGTAGGAGTTAGTAGGAAAACTGAAATTGTTGCTTAAAAGTTGAAGTTTGTTTACGCAAATCCCAGATGAGAGAGTTGCGGAACTGGATATACTTAAAATGGAATTCAACTAAAACCGGATGATTTTCGAGTTCTGTTTCGTACGTTATCTGTGGAATCTGTAACAATGATCTTTATAATCTTGCCACAAGCCCCAAGTACAAATATTGTTCTTTTTTGGCATTTACACTCATTAGTTGGCAATTGGTTGGCTGTTTGGCAGTAGTATTGCTGCAGTTGTATTGTATTTCCCATGAAGGGTCAATCTCTTGGCATTCGTTATCTTTGGGACACTGGATTAGAAAGTTTGGGGTAGGTGACCCTTTTAAATATTGAAGTATAAGAATGTTAAATGTTGATCAGATGTATTCACATGAATACAGAATCCTCATAGCAGATGTTTTCTGTTAATGTTGCAGAGAGAGAGATTCTTATTTAAAATGTCCCTATTTTTAAATGACACTACAGCTGTTGTCAGATCTGCATTAACTAAAATGCCTAATTTATTTGGTCATTGTATTTGATATGTTTACCTTACAAAAATTGGCACTTAATTAAAAGAATTGTTTTACTTTAATAATGTTTCCAAAGTATTTACTAATATATGAAATGCCGTATCAGTTGAGCAAGTACCTGTTGTTGACTAATATTCTTTATGTTTACTCTCCAGAAATTTGAACATGTCAGAGTTTGTGTGCAACCCAAAGGCCGAGGGTCACGTTTACGACCTCTTTGCCGTGTCTAATCACTACGGTGGCTTAGGCGGAGGGCACTGTGAGTAACGTTTTCTTGGATATTAGAAAGAGAAAAAATTGTGTTTATCATAACTCCATGTTTGTTTTCAATGGCTCACATAATATATATTAATGTACCGCAGGTGTAGCGTTACACACTTCATGGTGAGGCACAGAACTGAATTTGGGTTTATGCTTCAAGGCAGTTTCAGTATTGTAGGGAAAACAGAATTTGTTTTGAAATTATTCATTATTAAAACTGCAAACACAATTGGTAACGGTTGTAAACCAAAGGCGATACATCTGTTGATCTGTCTAACAAAACTGCTTATTTGCACATAATGAGAATAAATATCATGTCACAATGAACTAAATCCTGTATAACTCCCCTGTTCTCTACCACCGAGTTGCATATCTGCAACGATAAACACCCCTATAGCCATAATTAATTTTTTTAGCTCTGTCTGCTTTTCCTGGCAAAAGCGTCTTCTGTGCCACGGGGAGACTAACTTCTGCCTTGTTCTGGTCATATACAGTACAGGCTGAGCTGATGGCTCAAATTAGTTGGCACACGGGATGTGTTTCCAGCAACATATTCGAGTTCAGTATAACATATCAACATATAGCCTTGGTCTTATCAACTACTCTCTCACTCTGCAGTGGTGCTGTAATTTATTAGCAAACCAAAATGTTGCTGTAGTAATGAGTACAGGTCTACTACACAGAACAATTAATAAAATTTACAGTACAGACTGACAGTTAAATTTGCAGGTAGTATGGCTTATAATCAGCCCTATGTAATAAGCAGTATACTCAAACCTCTTATGTGAAAATGTATAAAAAAGGGGAAGAATAGGATTGTAAAGTTGGGTGAAAGCCAATATTTAAAATCAAATATTTACGAATCCATTAAATCTGCCACTTCATATGCTCATAATATTGGAGAATGGGACAGTAAATGTCTTAAATTCTTTGTAGTAGGAGGATTTCTCATAACTGAGTCACCCATGCCTTTAACGTCACTTTGTAAAGTTTGAATTATTATTCACACATCAATTGTTGGGCTTTTATAATACAAACTTGAATGAAAAGTGGGTGTAGTTACTGTAGTGTAATTGTAGGGGTACTGATTTTGGTAAAGCACATTTCTGCTTATAATTTGGTCTTACATTCTGTTTTAGACCTTTTCAGTAACACTTCAAAGAGTCGTACATTTCACAGGATTTCTGCTGACACCAAGTAATTGAACACATTAGTGATTTATGTTATGAATGAGCCGATATAATTGTTGCATGGTGCGTAATTTAGGTTTTCCCCCCACAGATACTGCCTTTGCCAAGAACAACATGGATGAGAAGTGGTATTATTTTGATGACAGCAATGTTTCTTCTGCTACAGAAGATCAAATTGTGGTAAGTGAGATTATCTGGTTTTCTGGATAATTTGATACCATTTTTTAAGTTGCTGCCAAGGTGATCTTGTTTCAGTGTAGGGCTAGGTTTACTTCTCACAGTTAGTTATTAATGTGGGACACTGTCTGATGTGACTGAAAATGTGACAAATTATTATAGTACTATATCATTGTCCTCTCAGACCTTAGCTGAATTTGGCTCTTGGTGTTGGTGTACGTGACACTGTGTCTGCTTCTTCCTCTTTGTCATTCCCATTACAGACAAAAGCTGCTTATGTTCTGTTTTACCAACGCAGAGATGGGGACAGCCCCGCAATCTCATCAACAACCCTAACCGCACCAGACACTGAGACAGGAGATGACAATATGGACACAAACTGAGTGAACTTGGTGCGAACACATCTTGATAAAAGCCAATAGAAATGAATACACAGATCAAGTCAAAGGAAAAAAATACTCCCCATAACAAAACCACTATATAATGTTGAGATGTGTGTATGCGAGTGTGTGTCCAACATTTATGATCACAAACAACCAAACTTGACCCTTGGATTCAATTATAAAGTCCCCCCAAAGCCTCCAGCTTCTTAACACTTTGTAACTTAATACTTCTCTCAATAGCTTACCTCATTCTTAGCTTGGCAGTAAAACTGCGCCTGCAGATCGTGAGTTATCTTATGGGTAAATGTACACACGTTTTAACCAAGATCTTAGGAGAACATTCTGTCTGTGGTGTGAGTAGGTTTGTCAGCGGAGTCATCCACCTGTCCATTTGTTTATATAGTACCTGTGATTATGCTTATTGTAGGATATTTATTTTGAACCTTCTATATCAATGTGCACTTAATGGACAAAAAGATGCTAATGGTGTATGTGGACTTCTACCATCTGATTGGAAGGACAACTCGTGCTTCTTTTTGCAGTCATTCTTCCTCCCTGCGTCATTTTGAAACTCCAGATGTAGTTAATTGGTAACACTATCATCCAATCATGTCTTTCCCCTCGTTGCCGTACCAGATTGCACTCTCCTAGAAGCAGAACATTGTGGTTTAATTCTTGCTTGTCCCTCCTTTTTAAAAATTCCACAACACAGTACTGGAAAAGATTCATTCTTGGCCACTCTGGCAAAATGTGCTTCTGCACCAACAATCTTAAAGCAAAACAGTCATTTGAATTGTCCTAACATTATTGGAGTAACCCAATGACAATACATATTACTTGAATCCATTTTGATGCTGCTGTAATCGTCTTTTTGATTTACAATGGGGTTGTGTTATAGGCCATCTGTGTTAAGCCCGTCTTGTGTTTAGGTTCTGCATTAACCCCACCCCAACCCAAATGCAGTGCCTAGATTTGCACTGATGAAGACTGCCATTTCTTAAAGTGGCATGAAGTTTATGAAGCTTAAGGTTGCTGCGGTTTGCTGGGGGGGGAGGGGGGTGTAACCTGGGAGCCTGACATTTCATTTCATTGTTAAACCATTGAAGTATCTGGTTGTACTTCTTTAAAGCACTGGATTTGTAACCTACAGTGGCGTTTTATCCTGAACAGTGAGTCGCCAAAGGAAAGTGAATAATCTCCAAGTGTTTATGTCCAAAGTCTGAGTTGGAAAATATTATTCACCCCACAACTAAATGTTCAGTTTAGTGTGCTTGTATCTATTGATTTCCATCTAATATTGTTCAAAGCCCTGCACGTTTGAAGCAAACCAATGTTTTATATATATATATATATCTAATATATATATAATTTCAGTAATGTATGTACTATATGTGTACTATATTTGCATACAATAAAATGGTAATATGACCATTTTATCCAGTAACCCATCAACTCTTACGTTCTGCTGGGTTGATAGGGTTAAATTGAAAAAGAATTTACATTCACCCTGTAATTTATATTGGCATAAAACCTTGTGAAGTAGTACGAGTTAACATGTATTAAAGCACCAAATTATGATGGACATTCAGCCTAATATCAGTAATTTTTGTTTAATTGCATAGATGGATTAAATGTACTGGAAACAAAGTGCTTTTATCTAAGTTGATGAGGCGTAAGTGATGTTTTTGCAATGTGGAATAAAGACATGTTCACTGAAAAACCAAATAATAAGCACTGATTAAAAGTAATGTATATGTAAGGACCTGCACATTGATTCTGTGTATTGCAATACCATTTATAAATTTAGGATTGACTTCATTCTCAAGGCCAATATTTGACACTGGAAGCTTATCCCCGTAAGTACAGTGCAGGCGACAGGTGCACACTGATGTATACTACAGGCAAAACTCATGGGAAATTACAACAATAAAAAAAACACAAAAGCAGAAATCTGTTTCTTTATTGATCCACTGATTACAAAAATTCAGACATCCTTCACGTGGGCCAGATGCTACAGTCAAGTGAAGACTTTTACAGTTTTTTTTCAGACATCTTTTTTCACTAAGGTTTTAAAAGGATGTCTTCATATAGTAAAAGTGCTAAACTGCAGCAGCATCTTGCACAAAAGAGGATGATTTAAAGACAGTGGACATTAGCAAGAAGGCTGGACTGGCAACAGGCAAACAGGAGGGAAAGGACCGTGCAGCATGCAGCAAATATCCTTTCCAATATGGCCATATTGCCCATACTGCTATAGCTTACTTCTCAAGGCCAAGAAGCTTCTGGATGTCACGTTCAATGTTGATTGTCAAGAAATTTCTGCTGTAGCGTTTGAATGGCTCCCCATCAGAACCAACAAGAAACTTCTCAAAATTCCAGGACACATCATTTCTACATACTGGGCTCCAGATGATAAACTTTGGGTCAGTCATCAAGGACACTGCATCATCGCTGGGGCTGGGTAGCTTCTCCTTGAGGAAGACGAACAAGGGGTGTGCGTTCTCGCCATTTACTTCAACCTTCTCCAGAAGCCGGAATTTGGGCTCAAAGCCATTTCCTGGACGAACATACTTAAGGCATTTCAGGATTTCTTCATTCTTGCCATTCTCCTATTAAAAAGGTAAATATATAAAGGAACATATTTAGCCTGTTAAATATTTCAAAGTATTTACTGATGAATATAAATGCATATACTGTAAAAGTTAAGCCATACCCAGCTTTCTGTGTTTTACATGTACATATAGAAATTATAGTTCAAAGTTTGTCATTAGGCTGTTTCCAGTAGCAGGAATGGCACTTTACACTATCTTTAAATTTAATCTTTTACAAAAAAAAGCCCAAACTGGAAAGGTAAAGAGACAATTCATGAACTGACGATCCTAATTTTTTCTAAAATTTAGTACAGAAATACAGCTTCCAGTTTTCACCAGTCATGTAGCTACGTGAGCATGTCGCCGCCCAGTTTCATCATATCTATATAATCAGGTAAAAACAAGTTTTTCAAGTGTAAGCTGAGTAGTCTAAAATGACAATTTAAGGGACACCTCCATAGTATAACTATACATTGTTGTGGGTTTACGTGTATCAATATTGGCCGTGGCCTTTTCCAACCATATTTTATAGGAATGAGTTTTTCGACGGGTATATAATAAATGAATATATATAGAGCCTATAATAAATCGTGAACACAAATATTGCTTGGATAAAAAAATATATACGTTTATTATTCTGATATTAACACTCGCCTGTAAACTTCGATCCTTTTTTAAGGAGATTAAAATTCTACATTCTGGATTGAAGATTAATAACAGGTTTATTACTTTTACTGTGAGTCATTTACAAATGAGTTACGAATTAACATATAAAGGTTCAAATGGACGGTAATTTCTTGTCATGTCGGCGCAAACGCACATAAAAAACATACGTATTCGCGCTATTACATTAATCGATTGCCGCACGTATCGCTTTTAAAGGTGAATGCGTACTTGCGTACCATTTATGTCAATCCCTGCCTATAATCGAGCTGAACCTTGAATCATGTTTAAGATCTGTCATTGTGCTCCAATTAAAATGCAAAAAACAACAACAAAAAAGTTATGGGGGGGAGGCGGGGGAGTGGCATGACTTCCGCTTAAACTCCTCACGACCTTTTAAGCCACATGACGGAGGTTTCATTGCTATTAACGCAGGGATCATCACCTTCATCACCACGCATATGTATGACAAGCAGCCGACGGCCGGACAGAGGCGCTTTACCTGATGGCCGAACTGATTGCAGGGCACCGCCAAGACCACGAGCCCCGCGTCGGCATAGCGCGCGTGCAGCTCCTGCATCTGCGTGTAGTCCCTGACCGTCGTGCCTCAGAGCGAGGCGACGTTCTCGATCAGAACCACTTTGCCCTTCAGCTCGGAGAAGCTGAACGCCTCCCCCGTCAGCAGTTTAGCTGTTAAATCGTAGAATTTCTTAACCCTGCTCGCCATCTCGACCCAAAAAGCAAACCTCTATCTCCTGTCCTTGACGAGTGGCCACAGTTTATAACCCCGTGAGGCAAGGGGCGGTGCTGAAGGTGGAGTTACGTACACTATTTGTTTTAAACTAAAAAAAAGATGTGCGGAATTTTCCGCTCCTTATATATTGTTGTGGAAGTTACTTCATATTGTTTGTTGTAGCAAGCAATTTTGTTTTTAAATACGTCAACACAATACTAACATTATACACAAATCTTTTTGTATATGGTGCGTGTTGTTTTAACGGTTTGGTTGTGTATTATCGATTTTTGATATAGCCGTTGTAATCCAATATTGTGATCAAATACCTAATTTTTAATTATGATATCTAATGAACACTCCAAACTAGTGTTGTGGAAAGTTTAAGTTGCCTGTGAGGCACTTCGATCGCTGTCCTACATTAGCAGCATAAAGATACGCAGGCGTTTTTGCCGCTGATTATACTCCACCTACAGTATAGTGTTTTATCAGTTTTGCACAGCGAACCGTGTTTTTCTGTTGCCTACTGACATGTTTCAAGTTGATTTTAAGTATTTCTCATATGACCTTTTTCAAGGGGATTTATATTATTTTTCTTGGTCATATACTTCATTTAAAATGCACTATAGAAAGACCGAAGAGCATAAAAAGTGTTCCCTTCCTGTCATATACTTATGCAAAAACTCATCGTGTCTTGCCTAGTTCCACTTCTTGATTTTTTTTTTATCCTAGCAAAGACTACAGTTTTGCTGCTGAAATGTATTCAGATGGCTTCACATTGAAAGCACTCTATTCTCAAAAGCCAATAATCTCTGTCAGTAAAACAGTTTCTTGGTTCCTGCTTCATATTTCTGTTGAGGTAGTCCTAGTTAACATAAGGACTGTGGGTAGGTTCTTGCAGTAAAAAGAGTAGATTGTTTACATTGATGAGCATATCGTCATTTACACTCATGGATAGTTATTTTACCTTGACTTGGAGCTGTTTACTGAACACCTGACAGCTGGTTTATACCAAATGTTGCAGCTGAAATAATGCTAAGTACTGGTATGACCCAGTACATAATTAACTTCATATATAAAAATTCAGTCTGAGAATAAAGTTAAAGACAATTTATGTGGCGCTACTGCATATAACATTTATATCCTAGCTGTGCTTGATCCTTTACCTGTGACCTTAGATCAGATGTGAGGTTGAAAGATGGATGGACAGAATGTTTGATGGAGTTGTGAATATATTGGAAAGTAGCTCCAGGGGTCTCCCATATACTCGTGGGTCTCCCAAGTTTGATTTCAACTGTCTGTGTGTCTCATGCAGAGTAAAAGGAGATAGGTGAAGAGACAACTTCCCGATGGAGATGAATGAAATATCACTGTTGTATTTTTATCAAGTACATGACTATTTTTTTCTTGTTGTAGTTCTGTATTAATGCATGTGTGTGGAAAAACTGGATAGTAATGCTGAGAAACATGGGAAATCTATTTTACCAGCAGATAAAGCATAGGAAGGAGCATAGGTGCCGTATTGCCTAGGATCGGTACTTGGCCAAATAATGGGCTGAAGGCACTACAGGATTAAACATATGGACTAATAACTTCAAGTTTGCGGTTTCAAGCCTTAAAAGTTGGCCTTGTATGGTACCCATGAAGAATGAAAATTACTCCAGAAAAATTACAAGCCTTACACATTGCTTAAAAAGGGACAGTTCAGCACACAACATAACATAATCCAGTGCTACTGCAGAAAGTAAAGTAGATAAAATAGAAAACAGATCTCCCTTTATAAAAAAGGTTTTCTTGGCATCATAATTATGACTGACATTTCTGGTATATGTTACTTTCCCAGAATGCATTTCTTTTTTGTGGCAATATAAAATTTTTCATCTGTAACAAACTATGGCACACAAATATTTACTTTTGTTTTATAGTTGTCTTGCCCTGGTAGTCTTTATGAAAATGAAGTGAGGAGAATACTTTTGACTCTACATATTTGTAGTTCACATAATTGGCTGTCCTTACCCAGAGCATTGTATAATTTGTATGTAATTTACACATCCCTATGTACAGTAAATATATTACATAATGTGATGAGCGAGTACGTTTCTGAAGGATAAAAAAAAAGTTCTGTGTTGCGGCTCAATTTTTTTTTAACCAATCTGCCGCCTGCTGGCCGGTCGAGGTGTGCACCTCTGTTTTAATGCTTGATATAGAAGATAAAATCATTAAATATCTTTTCGGTTCTCCATTGTGTGTTTTTTAACCTGTGAATAACGGAACTACTGGCCTATTTTAAAAGCCTGAAATAGGCTGTTCTTCTTTAGATTTTGCCATTTAGAGTTTCATTTTTTTACATTTAGAGCATTGAATGCAATCAAGGTTATTCAATGTATTCATCCTTATTTAAATATTTTCTTTTCTTGACTTTAATAAACCATTTGGTAATCTAAAAATGGCAAAGAGTTTAGTATATTTTGTTATAATGTAACTGATTGTACGTGAGACAAATTTCTGCTTCTTCGAGGAAGACAAACTGAATAACACAAATATTCCAACACTCAAAAGCATTATACTTTTTATTTAATTACCAATTAACGCCAATGTCCTAACTTACAAGAGCTTGATTTCAACTTTTGTTTTGTGAAATACTCTTCCATCGTTGCCAGAAGCCCTGCATTTTCAAAGGGCAAGTCTTTAGTTTAAACCCTCTGCCAATGTGCTAACTACAAACTTCCTAAAATATGTACGCAGATTTATTCTGCAAAGTCCTCCTTTTAAATTAACGTCCGAACTCCTTATCGTAATAAATCTCGGTTCCGTAGACAACCGGACCACTGCAAACCTATGCGAATGGGCAGCACCAACAGAAGAAGGGATATGTTTCAACACACGGGCGAATGATTTAAAATGATATATCATTTGTTGAGACATGATTTCACATTTATTTAAAAGACAAAATCGTACTCGAAGTTCCTCTATTGTTACTGTGAAAATTCAGACTTTTTATCAATGTTGTCATATTTGCTTTTAGACGACGCACCCCTTACCGAACAGGCGATGTATATAGAACCGACAGGAAGCTGTAAAGCAACATGGTCTGTGTTTAGGGAAATGGAACAGCCTTAGCCTGCTGTGAGAAGCTAGCAAGCAGCTAAATACCTTAACATCCTGCTTACAGAAAGTACCGTCTCCGTCAACAGATGATGTATTTTGAGAACCTGTACCGATAAATATACATATATCTATCTCCAGAAACAGTTGACAAGACAAATCCGTAGTTGTAGATAAAGTTTATTCGATTTACGTAGCCGTTAGCTTGATTGGCATTTCGGAGAACAATTTTAATCAAAGCATTATAAATTCTGCCGAGACAAGCACGGTAACGAACTACCTAACCCCGTCCAGTTAACGACCATGTCTGAGCTTGTCATTTTGGTACTCATTATCTTTCTAATACTCTGTTTGTTGGTCACAATAGTGGGGTATGTGCTATACTCCGGGTTGCTCTCCGATATTAACATCAAAACAGGTTCTCCTCCAATCAAGAATATAACCTTTGCCTACAGATTCAAACAGGGACCTTACAAAGAGTGCGGAACAGTCTTCACCGAAAGTTGTAGTATTGGGCCTAAGCTCTCCAGCATTGGAGTGTTCTATGATGATCCAAACCAGGTGAGATCATTATTATTATTATTATTATTATTATTATTATTATTATTATTATTATTATTATTATTATTTCTTAAGGATCTAATATTTGTATAGGATTTAAATCAGGCCTCATCACAGTTATCTTACTGTCCCGATGGTTTAGCCTTGATTCATTTCTTTAACACGTGGCAGTGTGATTCATCGCTGTGTGAAGCAGGGTAAACTGAGTAATGGATTTACTTAAGTTGACCTTCAAAAGAAGAACAGCTACAGTTGGGACATTGACAAAGCAAAAGTCAACATATCATTAACACAGAATTTATGGTTCACTCTGAAATAAATTTAGTATGGTTTTCACCTCTTTCACGTCTTTTTTTTTGATGCAGTGACTTGGTGACTATTTGTAAAACTGTTCACTTCTGCTAGTAGCCAGGGCGTAAAGACTTACAAAAGCTAGGGTATCATTCTGAGGAATAAGAATGCAAAGTTTCATCGCATCGATCGTATAACCAGCGTTTCTTTATGGCTTAACCAACAGGTTTTATGAGATTATCAATGTAGATTTTACTCGATAGTGATATGTTTTCTTAACCGTTATGGTTTTATTGCCTCGAGAAATAATCCACATATGTAGCTCAATGACCGGCATGTTTTATGATGTTATTTGGTGTTTATGTTTTAAAAAGAACCATTTAACATAATGATCTCTTAAACACTACTTCCTTACCCTTTAAAATAAAGTATCACGTTGTTATTTATATGAGTTGTATATTTACCAAAGCATTTATCAGTAATACAGTAAGGAAGAAAAAAATATTTAAGTGCCTAAATTTCGTTCTGGTGTCCCCAAAATTTTCAGTAAGGAGCACCAGTGCTATTGGTGGAAAAAGTTAGTCTGCAGCTCTGAATGTGCTATTTGCTTTGATCACTTGTGTCTTGCTTTGGACAAAAGCTTCTGCAAAATAAAAGCAAATGTGAATGTTGTACTTATAACGCTTATCATGGAAACACTTGCAACTGTAATTATATTATCATCCTATCGCCTACCACCATACACCCTTTTATTTATCAGTTAGACTGGTACCTCTTTTATTTGTATTAACTTAAATGAAATGCTATCTGTAGTTGCTAAGCAGACTTGTACAGTGGTTTTGGCCCATTTTTTCTATATAGAACTGTCACATAGCCTATTTTTTAGGGTCATTTACATGTAATTTTCATATCACAAGGACCCAGTTTGCTGGGTTCAAATCATCAATGAGTTCTGCTAAAACATTTTTTATCCATCTCTGCAAACAAAATTTGGAGCTTTGCAATTTTAATAATGGTTCCTTTAAAAAAAAAAAAAAAAAAAAAAATCAGTCAAAGGTTTACAGTTTTTTTTCCCCCCCATGAGCTCTGCATGCGCTCTATGAAACAGTCATTCACCTCCTTGCTGTTTGATTCACTTACAGACTGTTTGGAACATTCATGAGAAATTAAACAAAAATGAGTGAAGACGAGAAAAGCGAACAGGAACTGGTCATGAAAACACAATTGTCTTCTGTTGTATGGAAATATTTTGTATTCCATAAGGACGATATTGAGCAAAAGCAAGTGATTGTTGGCACTGCTTTGTGCCTGTTGGCACAACTAACAGCGATACTACCAACTTATTTGACAGTCTATGTTGGTTGATTAGTTCTATTTGGCTACATAGTTAATTTTCAACTCTTAAATATCTCAAAAACTCAGTGTCGCAATTTTTTACCTTTTTTTTTTGGTTCAGCGTAAAACACACAATATGTGCACAAAAATAACTAATATGGTTAATATGTACCATCTTATGTAAGATGATTTAACTAAGCCACGGGGCTAAACTTTTCTTTTTTTTGACAAACAGGAATGGTAGAAAGTAAATTAAGCAAAATGATTTTAGTCAAAATGATGAAAAAGACAGGCTAAACTACTCTGAAATGTTGGGTCATTCTGTAGAGCTCAGCGAATTCAAGTGTGGTTTTGTCATAGGATGCCACCTTTGCAATAAGTTAGTTTATGAAATTTCTTCCCTACTAGATATTCCACGCTTCCGCTGTAAGTGGTATTATTGAAAGCGTTTAGGAATAACAGAAACTCAGCCACAAACTGGCAGACCACATAAAGTGACAGACTGGGGTTGCCGAGCTGCATAGTGCATAAAAGTCGCCAAGGCTCTGTTGACTCAATAACTGCAGAGTTCCAAACTTCCTCTGGCATTAACCCCAGTACAAAAACTGTGCCGGGAGCTTCGTGAAAGAGGCCTACATGGCCGTGCAGCTGCATGCAAGCCTCACATCACCAACCTCAACTGCAAGCGTCGGACGTGAAAACGTGTCCTGTGAAGTGAAGAATCACACTTTTCTGTCTGGCAGTCTGATGGTCCAGTCTGGGTTTGGCTGATGCCAGGAGAACGTTACCTACCTGACTGCATTGTGCCAAATGTAAAGTTTTGTGGAGGAGGGATAATGGTATGGGGCTGTTTTTTCAGAAGTTGGCCTAGACCCTTAAGTTCCAGTGAAGGAAACTCTTAATGCTTCAGCATACCAAGACATTTTGGACAATTCTATGCTTCCAACTTTGTGAGAATAGTTTGGGGAAGGCCCTTCTCTGTTCCAGCATGACAATGCCCCAGTGCACAGAGCAAGGTTCCTAAAGACATGTTTGGGAGAGTTTGGTGTGGAAGAACTTGACTGGCCTGCACAGAGCCCTGAACTCCACGCCTTCAAACACCTTTGGGAAAAACTAGAACGGAGATTACAAACCAGGCCTTTACATTCAACATCAGTGCCTGACCTCACAGGTGCTCTTCTGGATGAATGGGCAAAAATCCCTGCAGACACACTCCAAAATCTTGTGGAAAGCCTTCTCAGAAGAGGAGCAGCTGTTATAGCTGCAATGTTGATGCTTATACATATAGAATGGGATGTCGTACAACTTTCTGTAGGTGTAATGGCCAGGTGTCACAGTACTTTTGTCCATCTAGTGTATCTGTGGCTAACCTTGCATTATTGGGTGAGTCTGGCAAACCTTTTAAGATGCATTTGCATTGCAGTTGTGCTGTGGTGCAACTTACAGTAAGTTCTGCTTTGTAATACTGAGTGACCGCTGCATTTTTGTTCACTTTTGATGTGAAGTGCTTCCACACGACTCTGATGGTATCGTTCTTTATTTGGATCCTCATCGGCTATGCAATGTCTTCCTTCCCCCGTATTGGCAAGTAATCAAGAAGGAAAATTTTAATCAATGCTTTTTACTAATTGAGTAGTCAAGCTTAATTGAGTAATCATTACTGGTGAAGTGTATTATTTGAATGTGTGTAATATATATTCACATTGATGGGGTTTCATACTATAATGTAGTATTTATTAAGAGATTTAAAAAAAAAAAAGAACTCCGACAAAAATTATGCATGGCATGTCATTCAGCAGTTTGTAAATGAATTATCAAAGGTGGGGTGAGGAACACATGTATTAGTGAGCAGTGGTTGGGTTGGCAGGGTTTTGTGACGGTATGTTTTTGTCCTTTTGTAATGGTGGTCAATAAAATATTGTTATATTCTTCCTGGCATTAGCACCTGGAAGAGAGAGTTGGCTTCACATTCTAAATAATAGGAACTAAATTGCATAGAACCTCACTAATGATATACTTAGACATCAGTGATAAAATGTTTAGATGTGGGTGTAGCTTGGTGTCATTCATACTCGGTGCTCATGAATAGCCCTGCCTTGACAAATTTTCAGATAGTGGACGATAAACAGGGCTGTGCTTATTTGGTACTTGAGTGAGAGAACACTACAGCAGTTTTTCAGCACTGGTAGCAATGGATCCGTAGCATTTGGATTAAATGCTTATGACAGATAGCAAGGACATGTCATCCATTGCTAAATTTTTAGCCAGATGGTCAAAAACACAAAAAAATGAAAATCATTTGAGGTATGAGCAAAATATATAAATGATATACATTCTGTCATCTCTTATTGGAGAGCCTAGATCTTTGTAAGTGAAATGGCGATGGAGAATCTGAAAGCTGTTCTGTCTTTGATTTTTATATTCATGATTTTTTTAGGAGAGCCCTTTGTACTGTAATGTTGGACTGAGGCTGTGGTCACCCTATTTGTGACCTTTTTGTGTTCTTGCACTTGCTAAACAAGGGTGAAATACATAGACAAGTCAAAAGCTTGCTTTTAATGTTACAGTACAGGGTTAGACAATTCTAAGCTTGTGGCTTGTTCTAGTAATTTCTAGTATTCATCAGGAGTTTGTTTAAATGATATTGGGTATTCCATCTAAAAGTAATGTTTTTACTTTTCTGTCATTTTTTAGATGCATGTAAAATCTCATTTCCATGAATCTTAAGTAGAAAACTTCAGCCAATCACTTTCCAAACAGTATAGCTTCAGGAACCAGGAGCCTATAGGAAGCATCATTGGCCGCAAGGCTGGGGACACCCAGGAAGGGATGGCGGTCCGTCGCCGGGGGGGGGGGGGCACCCTGGAAGGGATGGCGGTCTGTGGCCAGTGGGGGGGGGGGCACCCTGGAAGCAATGGCGGTCCCTCACTTGGCACATTCATGCACACTTTCACTCTAGGGCTGGGAAACTCCTTTGAAAAGGCATTTGAGTTTTTATAATATATTTATCATTTGAAGAAACTTGAATAACAATTATACAATTATGCTACGGACCTTGTCCATCATTGTACAGTAGCCTAAGCCCATTGTGTGCAATTGACTGTAAAAGGTGAAACCTGCAACGTTAGCCTTTTGTCTTAAGTGAGGAAAATGATGAGTAGGCAATAATATATAACACATTATTTATTTAGCTACCCACAGGCAGAAACGTCAGCAGCAGCAACAGAAAAAAAAGATCTAAATTGTGGCGTGAAATTAAAATATCAGATGTTTGTCATTAGACATCCAACAAAGGCTTAAGTGCATGAAATAGCTGAAAACTTGAACAACATCGTGTTGCCTTCAGTTTAGGCTACATCTGACTAGGTTTGGGGGGGGGGACCTAATTTTATATACTGTCCAGACATTAACGCAAAGTATATGCTATTTGGATTGGATTTTCCAAAGCAACACTATTCCGGTATTGTGAAATCTTGGCGATTAATAGTTACGACAATCCAAGCAGTTACCAAACTGTACTTTTCGGGTTATTGGAAGTTGGTTATATCATAGCATTCTTCTTATGAATCACACATTATATCTCTAGTTTCAACATGTCAAAAATGTAAATATTTTTGAAATTCAAATTTTATTCAAATAACGAAGTTTGACCTCCCAGGCATATTCCTCCCTCTCTCACTCACTCTCACTCACACACACACACACACACACACACACACACACACACACACACACACACACACACACACACACACAGCTTGCCTAAGTGCAAGTCTTGGGATTGCAGGAGGAAATATGCTGCTCTGTTTTCCAAAATCTCATTTGCTTTCATGATCAACAGCAGGTATTTTCCTGCAAGCTAAGAGAGTAGAATTTACATGCTCTGCAAATTGTCTGTATTTTTTACGCCCATTAGATAGATGCTGTTTTTGATTGCCTTGTTTCAGTTGATTTGTTTCCCTTGTAATAAGATGAGGCATCATGTTTCATAAAGATGGCAGCAACTTTTCTACATTCTTAACATCGACTTCGTATTTCATTGCATTTTAAAAAAGAAAAAGCTACCACATCAATCAGAGGCAATAACATCTGAAATTATAATAATTTGATGTAGTTCCATTTAGCTATGTCACTGATTACTCATATCTAAAATTAAAAGGCTGGTTGTAGTATATAGTAGTTCTAGTGTCTCGAAATTATTCATTTAAAGATTGGTGTTTGGCTCAATCAGTTTTACTAGGGACTCTCGCACCTACCTCTTCTGGGGGAGCAACCCACCCATATTCTTGAAAATAACTGGAAAAAAACTGATTATAATATGTGCATAAAATAAAAGAACTGATTATCATACCTTATTATAGGCAGTGGTGAAAAGATACATTTTCAGCCTAATGTTGAAAGGACTAAGACATTTTGTAGCTTTCAGCTTTTCTGGGAGTGAAGTTCCAGAGTTTGGAATCATAGTGACTAAAAGCTGCTTCCTCTCTTCTCAGCCAGGTTTTTAGAAATAATATATTATTGTTGGATGATCTGAGTGATCTGCCTGGGACATACTTTACAATCATGTCACTGAGGTAGGACAGAGAAAGACTATTATTATATACATTTTAAAAATTTGCAAAACAATTTTAAAATCAATCCTAAAAGCCATACAAAGTAGGTGTGATGTGATCCCTGTGACAGGTGTGTTATTCTGCAGCATTCTGGGCCTAGCTGGGGTTTGATGTAGATTTCTTGGGTATATATAAATGTGCCTTACATTAGTCTATTTTACTTATAGGTATTATTACTGTATTCATTTTTCACAGTCAACATATGACAGCATAACCTGGGATTTGGCACCATTTCAGAGGTGATAGTGTGGTTTGCAGCCCTTGCTGATGTGGCTATTAAAGCTAAGATCACAATCAAAGAGGAATCCCAGGTTTCTGACTAGTTGTTTGGCCTTCAGAGACATTTATTCTAAGTATACCAGTATATACACTCCATCTGTATTTCATTCCCAGTAGCGAGAAACTCTATTTTTTCCTTGTTCAGTTGCCGAAACTTTTGCAGCATCCATGAGTTTGTCATCTATGCATTCAAGCAGGCAGCGGATAGACCCATGTGTATCAGGAGCTAGAGAGAGATATAACTGTGTCGCACGCATAATGATGAAAGCTAATTTTATGTTTGCTTATTATATTTGAGAATGGTAGCACATGAAGGTTAAATAATATAGAGCCTAAAATTGAGCCTTGGGGGACTTGATAGCTTGATGCTATGAGATGTAGGTGCCAAGTGCAACGCAATATTCACACCCGCTTAGGTATGAACCAATCTAATACTGTACCAGAGAGGGCAACCCAACAATGCAACCAGTTCAGCAGAATCTCTTTGATTACTGTGTTAAAGGCAGCACTGAGAGTTAAAAGAACAAGAATGGAGAGGTTACCTGAGTCTGTTTAATCTTAAATGATTTAGCACATTGAGAGGAGCTGTTTTGGTCCTGTGGCATGCCTGAAAGCCAGTCTGAAACACTTCATGGAGGTTATTAGTGTTAAGATAATCAATCAGTTGAATAGACACAACTTTTTCAATTATTTCACCAAGAAATTGGACGTTAGAGGTTGGCCTATAATTACTAAGTGCTGTACCATCAAGATTACTTTTCTTCCACAAAGGCCTGACAATAGCGGTTTTAAGACATTGTGGAAAAATTTCTTCTTTCAGAGAAAGGTTAACAATATTCAGGACATCTGCTTACAATGAGTTTAGAACTTGTTTAAAAATTTTCTGAAAAGGTGATTGAGTGCAGCACAATGAGTTTAAAAGGTAATACAACTTCTGATTCGTGAATTAAGGTCAATAGGAGAAAACACAGACAGATGACTTTAAAGAATACAGTATGATGGATTGATGTCCATGTTTGGGGGATGAGTCAGCCTATGTTTTCTCTCTTCGCACCAATTTTATTAATAAATAAAGCTGCGAACTCCTTGCATTAATCCACTCTAAAAAGCTCGGATGAGATATGTGGGGAGAGGTTAATCAGTCTATCAGTAGTAGTAAAAAGAATTTGAGGTTGTCTTTGTTATTTTTTTTTATCAGATTTGAGAATAGAGCTTTCTGGAATGCTTCAGTTGTCTGTTTAAGGCTTTCGGGTACTTTTGTGTACATGACAATGAACCATTAGCTTTGTGATCTTCAATTTCCTTTCTGCAAGTCTATAGTCTTGTTTACATAAATCCATAACGTACAAATGCATAAATTACGTTATTTCTCTCCCTCTTTGTGGTAGGGCTGGGAAAAATCTTTAAAAAATTATAAATGGCAATAAAACGAGTGTGCAATATTTCCATAAAAATATGGGGATAGATGATATTACGTAGTCCAACACCCCACACATACATGAATGCGTTATGGGTGGGAGGAGCTAATCATTGTGTTTAGTCTTTGTGGAAAATGATCGATTAGCAGGTAGATTTAATTATGATTACCTTTGTAATGGCTGTTTGTATTTATGGAATATGCACCTCATGCATATATACCTGTGCATCTAAAAGGATGTTTTTGTGTTGCAACCCATTAAAATCTTTATGCTACCCTCTTGTCCTACCCCATACAGAATTCTCTGGTTCAAAATATCTTAAGATTACTAAAACTGTTGAGAATGAACGGTAGCACTATTTTTGACTCTGGTATAATCATATAACCAGTTATTTTTTATGGGAGTTCATACTGGCGAGTGTTCCGCTTGGGCCCCTAAGGATACATGGACTTTGTCCAGGTGCAAACACACCAATAATTTACTGCTACAAAGGTGTCTGAATATTCGTTTATTCAGAATATTTGGCTTTATTCCTCAAAAAGGGCCGTCAACTTTTGGATGTATCTTAAGGGTTTAAGTAGTGTGCAGTGTCTTTAACAGTATTTTAAATTATAAGCACACTAAAAGCTACTCTCTGTTGGAAATGACAGTAAAGTATTATTGATGTAATTGTAGGTCGTCTTGGAAGAAGACTCTCCTAACTCTGTAATTGACGAAGCTTTTAACGATCATTCAGAATTTCTGCTGCAGGAAGGATTTTTTTTACTCGCCACTAGATGGCACTAATAATATACTTTATGTCTAAACTGGTCGATTCGCGAAACAACTTTCAATTCCCCTGGTCGGCAGAATATAACCCCACCGTTTGGCCAATTTGATCTTTCTACAATTTTGATTATCTTTAAAAGTAGCTCTCGCTGTAAAAATGGTTGGAGTCCACTGCTTTATGTACCTTTTTTATATTGGGGAAAACCGCGTAGGAATTTATTACACGAAACCTGTAATAATGAATAATACATTATTTTAATAATATGTATGTTTACATTTTCTGTGCAGGGCATTAGGATCTGTATAGACAAGGATGCCCTGAAGGTGTTATTACTGACAGAAAACATCTGTCTGGGAAGAATACAATTGTTTGTCTTTCACTAACAGCCATCTGGCAGTGGTGTGTCATTGGAAAATGACCCATGTTATTTACCACAGAACTATCTTTAAATATTACGTCAGCTGTTAAACCTGCTCAAGTTTCAGAGGTAAAGTTTTCTTAAACACTTTTCTTCAGGAGGGTACCATTACATAGGTCACGTATACTGATTACCATTCCCAGTACCTCACCCAGTATTGAGTAGCTAAATAACTTTCTACGTCTTATTTTGACACCGTATGTTTTTATGTGATTTGTCGTTTATCAATAACAACATTTCTAGTGCCCAATTTCGGTATAAGTACTCAAACATTTAAACACTTTTATTTCTAATATACCTTTTAAGAAATAATTCTTAAGAACTTTGTTGTCTCTGAAACTTTTTGTCTGAGACACAAATATTGTAGTTCTGTTCAAAGGCCAGGGTTCCTCCATGTGGAGACTGGAAAAATGGCGGCCACTTCTGAGCGCACAGTCAGGTATGTTATTGAGAACATTCTGCTCAGCAGTCCGTGCGTAGACCCCAGGTGTTCTTGCAGATGCTGTTTCACAGCTCCTGCTGGGAGTCCTCCAAAGCCTCCAGAGCTGAGAAGAACATAGTGGACTATTAATTATAAATAAAAAATTACATACATGGCCATGGTTATAGGAGCAAACGCCAAGAGAACAAACCCATTTTGAACATCGATAATATGACACGGCTTATTGATAACTAAATGTAACTGACATGTTTATATGTATGTCGTATTAGTGGTAAATTTCTTGAATTGAAGTTCTAGTAATATTGAGCAAAACTTTCTGCCATGTGTGTGATCACAGATTGCTCAAAAAGGCATAGCTTTGGTGATGCCCATCCATTTGCTTCTTTTTCTGCAAATGACTCTCTTCAGCATTCAGTCACTGTATAAGAGCTTCCTTATCATCACATTTAGTAGTTGGAGTCCTGATAATGGTCTAGATTTAATCCTATTGTGCTGATCAATGTGAGTTAGCTTCCTAAGTTTGCAATAACATGCTTCTATGCCAGTTCTCCTTTTCCCAGGCCTCCAATTAGCAACAGACCTTGCTCTCCTCGATGGCCAAGTCCTCAACCCTTCCGCCTAACTGGCAGCCTATTCCTCTTTGGTTGAGCAGGTTCTGATGTCGTCTCAAAGGTCAGAGGCCTAAATAGAGAGCGTTATTTGGTTTCTGCCAGCTGAAATACTCCCACACCGTTGAATGATTTCCTCTTTTGAGGCTAATTTGAAGAGGATAGAGAGACTTTCTTGAAGACAAGGGATCCCTATGTGATATCATTGTTTCTTTACAAGAAGGTTCTTCTGTTGCCTGATTTAAAACAGGCAACTTGGTTTAATGATGGTAACCATAGATACAGGATCATAATGTTCTTGAAATGGTTAATCCAGCATAATCAAAACCTCAGTGAATTAAATACAGTCGTCATCCGAGTGGGCCTGGCTCCCTGGGCCTTCCTGATTGGTTTACAAATACTTCTGCAGGGGAAGGACTTAGGCTGGTACCTGCTGAGGTTGAAAAGTAGGTTGTGTGAACCACCTTGTGATCAAGGGATGTCACTTGTGTTACAATTTGCTACTTTGTTTCATTGTCTCAGAGTGAAGTTTAAAACAAGTGTTACCTCCTGCTTCATTCTGAGGAGTCAATGGCAAAATCCAAGCCCACTGAAGTGGTTTTTTTAGAAGCATTAAAATTTGACCTGTCTTTATCTTGTGATTTCACAATACAAAACATGGAACAGATTTCCAAGTTCTTTTCTGAGATCCATTTATTAGCATTTCTTTCAGCCGGCTGCCTTTGGGTGGCAGGGACATGAAAGGCTGGATTTCTTTGACGAGTACAGCAGCACAGGTGGCTTTTAAAGTGGATATGGAATGATGAGTAAACAACCGCACGTTGAAGGATGTTTTGAAGTCAGTTGCCAGATAACTGGCAGAACACACTGTCTTTTCCTGTCTTCATGTTTGGCAGATTCAAATGGGGGGGGCTTTCAAAATTCTACTAAAGAATTAAACTAGTTTAACTAACCTTATCTCCTTTCTGCTGTTTAGCTTATAGCCTTTTGTCATTCTAACTTAGGTTTTTCGCAGAACCCCAGGAGATACTTTTAATGAATCTGTGCAATGAACTTTGACTTTGAACTATTATGGGATCAGACTCCAAGCTTGTAACTAAGGGATCAAGTACAACACTCCTTTTTCTGGAAGTAAGGTTGTGTATCGAGGGCTATTGTCCATCTTGCACCTGCTGGTTGTTTGCCAGAATATGTTTTAGTTGCGTTGCTGTCATTGATTGGACAGCCTCGTCACATGATGAGGAATAGGGGCACAAGTGAAAATATGTGTTGTGATGTCTGTCATCCATTATGTGGGCATCCTGGGAAATTACCCGAATGTACCCGCCTTTAAAAAATGAGACTTCCTGCTGAAAACTAACAGGCAGATATTCTGACTCTGGATGCCATAGGCCTTCTCAGGACATCTGTTGGCATTTGGTGTCATCTGCAGCTGTCCAGTCACTGACATCTCTCACAGCAAGACCCAGAGGCCAGAGCTGCAAAGTTACTGCTGTCTGATGGTGACCTTCACCTTCTCAAGCTGCAAAGTTAGGCTCCTCAATTATGTAGGTACGAGGTGCCATTGGTGTCATAGGTTGTGGGGTATGGAATCTCTCTTCATTCTGCATTATGGCCATGTCATTAAATAGCTACAAAACATGGTATTCTTAAAGGTAACAGTGAATCAAATTCTTTTCCTGTCTCCATCCTTTGTGAATGAAACGCTTACTGCTGTAAGGTCAAAATGATGGGTCTAGCAGCTACTTGACTATTCAATGGAGGCAGAATGATGAGTTTGCCTTTAGTCTGCAGCTGTCAGTAGTTCTGATAAGAGGTCTGCCATGGTAGTATTTTGTACAATAATGGTAGCTCAGCAGAGTACACTGTTGCCTTGTGTTCTGTGGGTTGGGGGTGTGGAATCCCACCTCCGCTCCGTATGTGTGGAGTGCGTGCCCGTTCTGCTCTCAGTGTTGCCCTGGTTTTCCTTGTCTACTTTGGTTTCCCCCTCCATTCAGAGACATGCAGTTAGGCTAACTGGTGTTTTTTTTTTTTTTAACTGTCCGTGTTGTGTGTGTCTGCATATGTATGTGCCCTGTGATGGATTAGCATCCCATTCGGGGTGAATCCCCCACCTCGTGTCTTAAACTGCCTGCAATTGGCACCCCTCCATCACCCTGGCCGCGATACACCGTTAGAATACAAATTACTTTATCTTGCAATATATTTCCCAAGTTTTGATTGAGGGATGGACATTGTTTGTCTTCAGTTTATGTTGTGTTTTCTTTTGAATTTCAAGGTACTAAGGCTGTCAGAAGCTTGCTGCGTAATGCGTTACTGCATGGTATTTTGTAAAGGTGGTCAGATAAATGACACATCTAAGCTTAATAGTGTATATAATTGTTTCTATGAAGTTCCTATTCACATAGCATGTATTATAGTTTTACAGCATATTTGTTTTTTTGTTTGTTTTTTTGCCTTGTAGTTTTAATTACAAAGATGAAAATTAATACATTATTCATGTACTAGAGATTCATCGACAAAAAAGAGAAGATAATAATAATCTATAATGCCAAAAACTGTACAGATGAAAATGTCAGGAAGAGATTTAAAAGTGATCATATCAGAAATAGTATCTTTAATTAGTTCTGATGGCATTTGCACATCATTGGATCATGTTGATCTAACCAGCTTTAAGCACATGATAAATGCATCCTTTTGACAACCATTCAGTTCTGTCTATAAAGTCTGTTTGCAAATTGTTGTGCCAATACCTCTGTGCTACAGTCGACTTTAGGTGTGATAAAACAAATTTCATATTTGATGCTGAAGAAAACAAGACTCGGTGTAACCCATGCAGGGCGGCAGTAACCAGTAAAACACCTCAAAACTGGAGAGCCTTTTGCAGTCTTGTCACCCAGAAATTCTTGCGTGTAGTGAAGACACCTGAATTTTGTTTCTGTGAGGTAGTGTTGTTTTAAATAATATGAATGGCGTGTCATAAGCAGAGATTAAATTTTTGTTTTGTTTATGTATTAATTACTGAAAAGTTAAATGAAAACCATTTAACATTTTGTGGAATAATTTGTTACATCATTTTCACATTTTTTGTATTAGACTTTGACTAAACCAGTTAGATTTCATTGATCAAATCTAATGTCAACCAAATATCCTTTGATTGTTGCTGACTAAGACTAGGCTAAGAAAATAGGAATTCTGTCCTCTAATAGACTGTTAGTGAGGTTGTCATGGATACTGTTTCTGGTAGGAAATAGAAAAATAATGTAAATTGAACATTTGTTGTTAATGGATAATAATCATTATTTATATAGTGCATTTAATGGAAATTGATTGTTTTGTTTCCTCATAATTCAGTTTTATTTAGAAATGAAATGCCCCTCTTCATGCATTAAATTTAAGGAAAATGTACTAATTTTGACCAAATCTTCTTCAGTGCTGTCTTTATGCAAATATATGATGTTTCATTTGAAGTTGGTCATGACTGTATTGAAACATTTAAGTGTATGCATTGATGTTTAATGAGGAATATGAAATGAGTTTTTTTTTTTTCTTATTCAGTTAATTGGTTCCCGGCCCCCCAAAATTACACCTAAATTTTTTTAAAATTTTAAACTAAATTTTATTAAGTCCGCGTTTCAGTTTGTTTCCCGAGTCCGGCCATTGGATGCCTTCGACTTGCTTACAGTGCTGGCTTAAAGCAACGCATTCTGATCCTGACGCAATGCATTACGGTTAGATGCATTGCG
>JAODJW010000106.1:26324539-26347135 GCA_026777045.1 Hyperopisus bebe | reverse complement strand
GGGGGGGGAGGAGGGGCGCACATGGAATTCACGGCCGCTGGGAAATAACAAGCTCCTTCCAAGTCCCTCCCATAAGTTGTCCTCTCTAGTGACTCCTTCCTTTGCCAGCCAGCTCCTCCCACATTTTTTTAATTGCATCTTAGAAAAAATTGTTACCCCCCCCCCACCTTTTTTTATGAAAGTAACTGAAACATGCCAAGAGCCTGTTAGACATTAAGTACAAATAGGCTTGATGGAGTCTGTGACTGAATGTGTGTATATATATATATATGTTTTCTGTGACTTGGGATCTGGAAAGACAGACAACTAAGAATATTCAGCTCCTGGAACAATCCCTCTAAAATGGAATCAGATGGGGTTAAATGGAGCCTGTCCAGGAGTTCCTACTGCCTGGGACCGGATAGTTATACTTTATTCAACATACTGTAAGACAAGTTCTTAGGAATTCTTTACTTTTCAAATATCCAATCCTTGCTCTCACATGAGAGGTGTGTTTGCAGGTTAAGCAAAGGCCGGGCTTGAGTTTCGGGCGCTGGGCCAGCCATCTGCCTGGTACCCCGGGACTTTGGGCCATGTGCATGGGCCCAGTGGCAATATGATCACTGTGCCAGCCATGAGATACAGCCCAGAAACAGAAGTGCGACACTAAATCACAGTACACGTTTGTGACCATTCAATTTGTGGAAATAAAAGAAATGGACCTCAAAGTAGCTCAAATCATTAATAGGCATTAATATTGCATTATTTAGACAGTAGACGGCACAATATCTTGGCCAGCCCACTAACAGAAACCAACTAATTTAACTGGCATAAGTCACATTACGGAATGGCGAAATGGTTAATTAGGAAAAGGCCTATTTCTTATTAATGTTTTTCATTTGTAATAAAAGGAATATTTTAGAGAATATGCTACTATATTTTTCTCCAACCGTATAAATGTTTGTGAATAATTATTGTTGGTTATTGAGGAAATGAAACAAAGCATATTTCATTTAACAAAAGGGATATTTAAGTTGATAAATAATTGGAAAATGTTGCACTTTTGTTTTTTTTTTTCTTATTTAATTTTTCTCCTGAAAATATCATTGAAAAATCAAATCTAACCCTAACCCAGTATTGAATCGAACAGAATCATAAATTGGGTGAATCGTTACATGTCTACCCGGAAGCCTTCCCATACTGCTACCAAGTATCATTACTTCACCGGCAGAATCACACACTACAGTACCCTGTTAAATCTATGGTGCTTCGAGCCGGAGCTAATCCAGCAACATAACGATGTCCTTCCATTGGCTTCTACAATCACTAGTTTATTCTCATCTAGGGAAGTTTCTCAGTTACAGCGGATGCATCTGCATGCGCGCTTTCGTACTAATTCATAAGTGATGTTTTTTATAAGATTTCTGTTGTTTGGAGAATGTCTGTTGCCTCACGGCATTCTAAGAAACAAGCTACGGAGACGACTAGTCGATGGCTTTCGCACCAGCACAAATGTGGGGCTGTGTTTGTCTAGATGTGGATGCTGGCCCTCATAGGTCATTAATGCTTATTATGCCGTTCATGGCCTAAGGGTCTGCTGAGGCCATATGGTCTGCAGAGACCTTTCCTCGGCCTGCGGGCAGAACAGTTTGGGCCTTTTAAGATCTCTAAATCTGAACAGATCCTCTCTCCCCCTATCCTGCTATAGCTAATTATAAAAATAAGGTATACGAATTGTATACAGTGCTGCCATTCAAAGGCACAACAACTTTATATTTTATGAAAACTGAGTTATGACCAAAATCAGGTCTCTTGCGCTGTTTGCTTTTGTGTCAGAATATTTGCTGAGCTGTGCTTGGATTTTGAAGCACATGCAATGTGTAAATGATAGAAACTAAGGCGGTTTCAGTAGCAGCATTTTTGCCATGCTTTGCCTTTATGAGGCATATCTGTATACAATAATACCTCACTTCATTGTAATGTTACATGAGTTCACAGTTATTTAAGCAGTTGAGAGACAAGATTTCCCCCTTTGGTCGTGATTTATTGTGTTTATTCTGTGCATTAATGTATCTTCATATTGGTGCGTGTGTGTTAGTGAATGGTGTGTGAGTGTACTCTGCGATGGGTTGGCGTCTCATCCCTGCCTTGCGCCCATAGCCTCTGGGATCAGTTCCGGACCCCCTATGACCCTGAATAGGACAAGCGGTTTCAGAAAATGGATGGATACATATTCACATAGCATATTTAGGCAGATTAATACGGCATTTGTGTTTTGTTAAAGAACCATCTTCAGAGGTATAAGCAACAAAAACCCTTTGGAACGGGAGCCCAACATTAGTTACAAGTTAATTGTGTGTAGTTTCATTATCCATTCGGATATTTTTACAGTTCCAGTTCGCCCACTGCCCACTAAAAATTCAGAAATAAACTGGAAGCTCTTGAAAGGTAGTGATTGTAACAAAGAACAGCTAGCCGAGAGCAACAGTTTGGTGTCACAAGCTGTAATTAAACACTTCCAGGGTGACGGTGTAGAGTGATTGGGGAAGGAGGGCTAATCACTGTCATCTGAGAGGATGAAGCAGGTGCATTTGCTCCCTCAGCCTCATTCCAGAGCTGCCGGGTAAACGACCTAATGAGGAGGGCTGGCCATGTCGCTGATGAGGTTTAATTATCTGTGTCGCCACATGCAGGTGGCTACACAGCGGGCAGTGAGACTGTTTTCCTTCTAGCAGGAGAAGAACACACGCTTCACAGACTGTCATTGCAATGTTTCCTGGCGTCTTCCCAGCTCACCCCATGCTGTCAGGCTGGAAGGCGCCCCCTACTGGTGTGGTGATCAAATGCAGGCAGACCTACACATTTTTTTTTGTATTGATATCCTCCCTGCATTGTCCTCTGCATTCCACTCTCCTTTATTATTAGTTTGCAGAAGTCTTACTTGTAGCAGAAAGAGAGAGCGAACAGTTGACACATGAAAAGGTAAAGGAGAAAACTGATGAGCATTTCTTTTGAAATTTCTTTAGAGAGGAAAAATCTTCCAGCTCAAAACATTTTAGGCTCACACAAAATTGAAATTGAAGGAATACAGCGAATGATTTTGCTAGACTTAATAAATTATACAAGCTAGAAAGAAAATTCTTCAGTTTGTCCAGATATGACCTGATCCACAAGAGTGCACTCCTTACTAAATTTTTACATGCTAATGAACGGCAATCTGCATAGACAATGAGCATGTCCACTATGAACATCAGAATGAGTGACACGTAATCAATAGTCTGACAGATATTTGCTGGCTAGAGAGATGTTCAGTTCATTGATGGATTTTCGATTCAAATTCCTGGTGTTTGAAGTTTGAATGACATGAATTAATTCTAACCAGGCCTTGTATTCAACTCTCTTCCCTTCTTTTACATACTCCCCTCTGCTTTACCTTCAACATGTTACTGAATTATTCTCCAGAATTGGACTTGCTATGTATTATTCACTACCCTCTCCCCCTTCATCTGGGATGTTATTATTTTTTTAATTAAACATAGGAAATTAGTTCCAGTTGTCCAAGACATTCATTTTTAATATACTTGTATGACGAGTGGGGGTGAAAGATGGAACTGAATGGTTTTTGGACATCTGGTGACATTAGTGGGAAGCTGAGATCCCTTGTGGATGTGTCTCTGTATGGTACTGGAATTCCCCAAACTGACCTCTAGACATGCTTTTCCAGGAAGGTAATGATTATATTTCCAGTACCTGTAATCAGTAACCTGCATAAGTCACACTACAGAATGGCAAAAAGGTTAAGAAAGTTTTTGTAAACGGTACTAATTACAACTCTTGTGGAAAAATAACTTAAGAATTAGAACACTAAAAAATATTGCAACGAAATGAGTTTATTTGTACATGTGTAATACCACTTTTGCTACTGGTGAACAAAGTTAGAAATATTCACTACAGATATCTATACAGTGGGAAGCACAGCGTGACCTAATGTGACACTGTATTACAGTGGTACAGTGGGAAGCACAGCGTGACCTAATGCGACACTGTATTACAGTGGTACAGTGGGAAGCACAGCGCGACCTAATGCGACACTGTATTACAGTGGTACAGTGGGAAGCACAGTGTGACCTACAGTAATGTGACACTGTATTACAGTGGAGGATACTCTCAGAACATTATGTCCTCCTCCAAAATATCCTCCTATATACCAAAGTAGTACAGCTAAAGCTACAAAAACCTAGCAGTGTCAAGGTTTTTATCTGTGAAGTCCTTGGCATAATCTTTTCAGTTTCTCTGTACCCTACCTTCCTCCATATAACATAGTCCCTTACTCAGCCACAGGATTTCTTGTTTTTATATTGTTCTTCTTTCCAAAGTATCATTTTGACACAAAAACACTGTATATTTAGCTGGGTGATATGGCAAAATATTATATTGTCGATATTGATCAATGTTACAATATGATTCAAGTCATTAATTCTTTAGTTCAAGGCTCCATTTTTGTATAAAATTTCCTTTTAGATTACAGCTGTCACCCATCCCAAGTTTCGTGCATGAAGCCCCCGATGTGGTCTGTCAATGTGCATTGAGCTTTTGATCTTAGATTGAGTTGTGACATGCAACTAGGTTTAACACAGAGAAATATTTTAATCAACATGTGGCAAGTGTCTGGTTATTCTGAAGCTGATTTTTTTTCCAAATCAAAAATAGTTCCACCAGTTTTTCTGGTGTCTGTATCTGTGAAGCAAAGTTTTCTTGCAGGGGATTTTCTAGAGCCTTGGTTACACTGCAGCCATGCACTGTACACCCATAGGGATTATGACCCATTTAAATCTGTCAAATCTCTCAAAAGAAACCTCAGTTAATACTCCTGACACATGTTTCCTTCTCCGGACTAAGAATCTGATCAGATATCTGTACAGTCTGTCTCTGCCCTTCAGCACTCCTTAATTTTTTATGACTTCAGTGATTGCATGTGTGTGTGAGCAGGATGTGTAAATGTTCCTGATATTTGTTTCTGTAGCTGGACTGTGGAGAATTGTGACATCAGCCAATAATGGTAGCATCAGGATGTTGGTGAGTGTCACTTCACATTCTGCAGACCTGCCCAATGAACTTAAATTGTCCCTCAACAATTAATGTCACTCAAAAGCATCATTCCCTCCATTATAGCTTTATTGCCTCACAGTGAGTCCTCCTCTCAGGGGTGCAATTATTGTTTGACTTATGGCCTCTTCAAATTGGAAAAATTAAAGGCCCCCAAAGCAGCTGGGCCTCATTTTTTATGTATGGAGGTCCATCTATATATTTATGCATGCTTTCTGTGCTTTCAGTACCTCATAGTTTTCCTCAAGACTGGAGGAAAGTCGTCTCATATATATGACAATATCTGGACACTTAATGTTAGCTTTAAACTGAAGACGACGTATGGATTTTTGTGCCTTCAAAAAGGCCGTCCATATTGCAAACAATTGTTCTTATGCTAGGTCCCCTATCAATGCTAAAAACAAGACTGTTTAGATACCAGATGGGAGCTGAGTCTTCAGACCCTTTCAGCTTGAGGGCCGGATGGACTGTGCTATATTTAGAGGCTTCTTGTAGAATCTGTCTTCCATAACAGTGAAGACGCCTTGTGTTTGTTCTTTGAGCCTACCTAGTGTTTAATGGGGCTTCAGCTCATAATGGTTTCTGGGTCACATGACTCTCAATGCTGCTGTCCTCCCCATAAACTAGACAGCTGTAGCAAGAGCTTTGGTTTTTGAGTTGGAGAACTTTGTGCTTTTTAAGGCAATGTGTGTGTTTGTATGAAAAAAAATATGTGTGTGTGTGTGTGAATACTGTATATTGAGCTGGACGATATGGCAAAGTATTATATTGTCGATATTGATCATTGTCACAATATGATTCAAGTCATTAATTCTTTACTTGAAGGCTCAATTTTTGTATAAAATTCCCTTTTAGATTACAACTGTCACCCATCCCATAGTGAAAAGTAAAGCACTATGCCACATCTTTAACCAATACAGGACATGATTTATCCCATATTTCTCCAGATTGAAAGTGGAAACCCTAATTGCTGGTGACTGTAAGTGCTTGCATTCTGTATATTCAACTGGAGGGTGGTGCTTCAAGTGGGAAAATACGTTTGTAGTATTTCCAGATTTTGGCAAAGTTTACAGTACACAGCGTCAGTATATTGTGTTGGACATTAAATTGCCAAAGTTCCGCCCCTCCACCGACATCTTTTTTTTGCCTTGTTTTTCCACAGCGTTTCCTTTTGAAAAGGGTGGAGCCTTCCTCACTGACTCTCGGTCTCCTCTGAGTGAGCGCTCACCTCTTCCACGATACCTCCACAGCAGCTCGTGCTGTGCTCCACTAAATCAAGCTCTCTATGCGTTTGTTGGGCCTAGGTTATCTGTTCCTAAGACTGCAATTTGATTGGCTGGAATTGTGTTCATTTCTGTGATGGGATGTGTGCTATCAAGCAATGTTCCTTATTGACAATTGATCAACATTTCTCATTTTCGTATCATTGAAACGTAGAAAGGTGATGATGAACAACACCTTCCCAATCAATCGATGAGGAATTTTCTTGGTCAAATCTGATGTAGTAACACCTGAATATTGTATTTGAAAAGTCACAATATTGTGAGCAAAAATCACAATTTATGATCTTTAGTTGGTATTATTGATGCACTGAAATTATTTTTTTTGCCAAAACACTGAAACTAAAATCTGTTTTTCTCCGGCGGAATTCCAAAACTGAAATAAACTATGGGTAATTACTTGATCTTTTATGTACGAATTTGTTCATATCAATTTATTCATTTAATTTTGCTTTTGAGCTTCAAGTAAAAGAAACTAAAAAAAAAACAAATGATGAACTTCAGCCTCTTTTAGTCATCAAGCAATATGTAAAATGGCATAAGCAGCCCTTTGGTGTTCACTAATATGCTGTTAGTGTTAATAACAGCAAGGAGTCTAATGCCCTAAATCAGGGCTGGGAAGTCTTATCCACAAAGGGCTGATGTGTATGCAGGTTTTTGCTGCAACTCTCTAATTAGATTACTAAATAGGGGACTGATTGGCTGAAGAGTCCTCACACCTGGGTTTCAACAGCTGACCTAAAGGTTACCCCAAAAACCTGCATACACACCGGCCCTTTGTTGATAAGTGGCTCCTGTCAAACTGTAAAGCTGAAACGTTTTTATAAGATACAGACTACGTTTGAAATGTCGAAATGGATAAATGCAGTTTTAACAACTATACTGTATAAAGCAACGTTATTTTTGTACACTTTAACCCCGTTGAAACACTTTGATTTGAAAAGTGTGTTTTTATTGAAATGTACTTGGATATTAGGCCTACATAAAACCCATGGCAATAAACAAAGCAAAACAAATAACACACACAGGCGCTTCTCGCAGTCCATGCATGTCTTTGGCTTTTTTGAACAACTCCCACACACATACCACTTTAAATTTCATTTTGAGTGCGTTTGCCAACTGGAATTGAGTCGTTTTTCCCAGTGGCAGATGAGGATACAAAGCAGAAGTAAATGTATAACGTAAACATGAAATTATAATGAGTTTTACGACTTTTTTGGGGGGTAACAGCAACTCTGCAGCTGTTAGAATTACTGACTCTTCCATTACTTTCTTGATGGAGAAATGTTAGGGAAACACAATGGCCCATTAGTGGAAAGAAAAGGCGCCTCAGTACTTTGCTGCTGGGTAAATGAGGTCAAAAAAATGCAGGTGACATCACAGTTTCAGTCGATGATTTTGGCCAAAACCGAAAATTCAGTTTTTTATTAGCGATTATTCTCGATTTCTCGATTTTGGTGCGTCGTTACTTAGTATCTGACTGTGAAATATGGATGAATGTAGAATGTAATGCCGAAGCCCTTTAATAAGAACTGGCAGATTGAATTTTCACACTTCTTTCTCTCGTTTCATTTGCCTAGTTTTCTCTCGTGGTTCGTCGTCTTCCATTTGGGAAAAAAATTTCCAGCAGTTCTTTAGGAATTTGTCATAGATGTACTAGAGCTTATGCTGTGCTAGAGTCTGAGGAGTAACATTTTGGCCTACTGAATATGATGTTAGATGTTCGTGACTGAGTGGATCTCTACTGCTGTAATATCAAGAATCAAACCGGACTTTTGGAAATTTTTCAGTGTATTCTGCCAGTGAGCTGAAACCGTGTAAAGTACCTTGCGCAGAGGTGCTTTGCAAAAAGAATAAATTACGTAATAAGGTGAAATGAATCAGACTTGCCTCAGGGGGCTTATTTAAGACTTGACCAACCTTCATCGTGCTATCGTGCTGATAGCATAGTGTGAATTTGACCAGATAAATATCTAGCCAACTGCCTCTGAATTACCTTCTCCTGCTGTAGGCAGAAAGCAAATCAGTGTTTTGCAGTTCCTAAACTACGATGTAGTTGTAAAAGAGTGAGGGGTGATAGGTAACCTTTCAGCTTGTATTACGTGAATCGTTTAAGAAGGGAAACTGTATTGTCTTGAAGGCCACACCATAAAACTCGCATCTGACAAGGGCAAGACGCTGAGAGGTGATCATTGCAGGCCCGTTAATGAGGGCAAGCAAATCCTTCGGCACACTGAGCCAGAAGCATGCTGTATGTCTGCATCCAGAGCTGTCAGTCTGTGTTAACGGGAGAAGTCGAGGCTCAGTGAAACAAGCACGTAGCTTTCTATTGTGAAATGGGCAGGGGTGCTTCAAGTGTAACAGTACCTCGTGGAATGTGTCATTTCTGTGGATTTATGGAAAAGTTGAAAGTATTTCCAGAGATGTAACTACAGTAATTCCTGGTCTGTTCATACTTGTGGTTCAATCGAGGAATCAATTTTCCGTATTATTTATGCTGTCCTTTGCGTGTCCTCCTATATCATTTATAAGAGGGAAATTTATTTCTAAGGGGGAAATTCATTAATTTCAATATTATTTGCATTTTTTGAACTTTGCTTCCGATACGCCTTTTAGGGGCTCTTTACTGAGTAACTTATCTCAATAATAAAATATAATTTCACCCTCCTGATTTTTTTAAATTGCACTTGAATCATGAGTTTGTGACTGATTATGGGAAGTTTCTCATTTTCAATGCATGTGGGATATATACTGTACAGTATTTGGCAAAATCAATTGCTTCACATTGCCTCTGTTACAAATGTAATTATCTCTAGTGGTTAGTCAGTCACCCAGTTACATTTGGCGTATGAATAATTTATATCCTAAGTAATATTTTCTTTCAGAAAAATGAAATAAAAATACACATCCACCCAGTTTTCATAACTGCTTAGCCAGTACGGGGTCACAGTGAGCCCGCAGCCACCCCCGAGGTCACTGCGTACAGGATACCCTGTTTGAAGGTCAGCACAGCACAGCACATACTGTTTTCAGGCATTTTTGAGACACTAGTTCCCCTAACTGCATTTATTTGGACTATGGATGGAAAACCGCACATTTGGAGACAAGGACTGAACTGACACCCCTGGAGATGTAAAGCCATAGTAATATAACCCCTAAGTCACCATGACCCACAAAATAATAAGACTGACACTTGCAGCATAAAGGCATTTTGAGTAGGGATGCAAATTCTAGGAATATTCAGAAACTTTCCTTGGGAATTTATTTGGTAAATTATTGGGAAATGTATATTTTTCTGTATATGCACAGTTGCCAAACATACAAAAACGATGTATATTAGTAAGAGAGAGTTGTGGAAGACTTATATTTAACTTAGCACTTTATTGAATATAAACCCATGGTGAGAGGCATAAGGAATGATGATGAGAGTCAGTGTTTTTCAATCTAGAGCCTCTGGCTCAAAGTCATAAATGCTCAATCAGAGTCAGAGTCTGCACCCTCAGAGTCAGTGTCCACATCAGCTGAGGTGTTGCATGGGTTGGGTTCAGGCTTAAAGAGCCTCATGTTTGCTCCAAATGCCACCAGTTTCTCCAGCTGTACATTTGTGAACCTACTTTTGTGTGCATATTGCCAAAGAGACACTAGTTGCGCTCAGAAGCAGCTGATGTTGGGGGGATTTGTAAGATTATCGCTGCAGCTAATGTCAGGGCTTTGGATGAGCAAAGACCCTTCACCAGGTGGATGTCGGTTGCATCATCACAGAATAAACTCCACTAAAACATCAGTGACATCAGTTAGCTTGCAAGCTTGCTAGCAAGAATGGATTACTTGATGGGGTAGCTGATTAGTTTTCTGAACATTATCAATTTTTGCAGTTTTATTTTACTTTTAAGAAAAACGATGACGAAAAAAATACTTAGCGTAGTTTGGCCTTTCACTTCATGTGGTATAGACTTCATGTGGTGTGTAAGCGGTAAAAAGTCAAAATCAAAAGTATTGTAGTAACAACTGAGTTTTCCAATATGACCACCAGTTGGCGGTTCGTTATATATTCCCAAAATATACCTGAAATTTTCCACCCATTTGCAACCCTAATTTTGAGTGTAAGGGTGCATGTAAGAGCATGAATATTTGACAGCCAAAAGCATCATCATATGTGCATGCTGTCAAGCAGTGAAGTCTCCTCTGTCAGGGGCTAGTGCCATGGTGAAGGTCACGTAAACCTTCCTCCAAGCAGCATGTCCCTGGTGGTGAGACCTTTTCATAGAAATTCATTAGCATTTAACGCACCTCAGCTGCCACTCATGAGCCATCTGACTGTCAGTTGAAGTAGCTACCCTCAAGCGGGGTCTGATATTTGGCTGCTCCGACGCTCCATGGGTCCTGGTGTTTGCTGTCTGGGTCCAGAGATGACGGGCTCGCAAAAGGCAATGGTGTCTTGAGATAGGGGCTGGGGGGTGGGGAAGGTCACAGTGTTGACATTTGGAGAGATCTGAGAGATGGCCAGGCCAGAGTGCTGGAACATGTGTTTGCTCTTGGCGATAAAGTCATTCTAGCAAAGAGCCAGCCAGTGAAGTGTTTGTGGTGTGGAATTTTAAGTGGGAACTTTTGTCTTTTACATAAGAAGTTTGATTTTCACACTGGGGTCACTAACTGTCATGAAACCTTTTCAAATTATTTGTTTCTCAGTTGCTAATTGCAATTTTCTTTTGTGTTTTGTGGTACAGCTTTAGTTTTGCGTGGCAGTCTCAGTGTCTCATTTATTAATTTAAGGTGCTGGTGAGATTGGGATTCCTGGGGTTGTACCTGAAGGTTCCCCAAAAATAAACACACCAATATTTGGTCTTATGAACAGTATGTTACAGATGGTAAAACCCCTTGTCTTTTGAGGAGAAAAAACCTGCAATGCGTAGTTTTAAATTATTTACTTTAATACTTTATTTACAACTACCCCAAATGTAACATCAGAAAAATCCTTCAACAATAGTAAATTATTCTGAAATGGCATTCTGCAACTTCAAATCTTTTAAAACTAGTTGAAGGGTAGACAGCTGAATTACATTGTTTGTTTCTTTTTTTAAATAGTAAATGTACTTCTTAAATATGTTCGATCATATCACTACCTATGAAAATGATTTTGAAGGGATTTCTGCTAAATATGTCCATCACATATGCCTGTTTGTTCCAGCAGACTAACCTCTTTTCTAAAGCCCATATGCAGACCTTTATACACAATGCAAAGCTGGTCAAAATGAAAAAAATGATTCAAATTTTAATGTATAATTTTAGAACAATTAACAAAGGATTAACTGGGTCTCCCTTTCTTGTGGGAAATTTACTATAACATACTTCAGAAACCTTTTTGTATTGTTTATCAAGACAGAAGACTGTCTTGTTAATGTAATTAATGTACATGTTGCAAATTATTTTGTCAATATGTGTATATACGGGTTTTCTAGTTTTTAAAGACACAATTCTCCATATGGCCGTACAAATGGGTACAGATATTAACCCTTGAAAGAGCAAAGTTTTTACAAATTATTTTTATATATTGGTGCAAATTAGTAATTCCATGTACAGTAGCCCTAAATGACAAGTACAGTTGCATTAACATGTTAGTGTGTATTTGCATTTCCAAGTTGAACATTCAGAGATGTTATGATAAATTATGCTGTAACCTTATTTATTAAATGTTAATATGGTCAAATGTATCACTTTTTTGCAGATTTAGTTTTTATGCATCATACTCTTCTCGGTAGATTTTCTTTGTCAAGCTTGTTTCACTGTAGTAGGTTTGTTCCACAATATCTAAACTTTATCATCTACTTTAATTACTATTTTCTTAATTATTGCACCTGATTTGTAATCAGGGTTTGCCCTATAGTTGAATAAATAATAAACTTAATTTCCCTTGCTGCCATGTAGCCAAAATTCCATACTATTAGGATTTCAATAAATGTCAGAGTAGTACTTCAGAAGATACTTGTAAGTTATCTTTCTTTCTTGCTGTACAAACATGTAGAAGGATGAGGCCAGCTGATTGTCAGCACTGTGAGCAGGAAGTTCAAGGTCATAGCTGCCCAGTCCATCTGGGGACATTAGACCACCAGAGCCCAACTAATTGATGCCTCTTTGACAGTTTGCTGTCAAGTATTCAAATATGACTTTTGTGTCCAAGCTTCTGGGAATTATGAGGTATTTATGAGGGGTAAATGTTACATTTGAATATGATTTGTCAGATTTGAATGGGTTGAAGGAGACCTTTTTAAATGTTTCCATTGGCTTTGGGAGAGAGAGGGTCTGACGCGAGAAGAATTAGATGGTGACGTAAATCGACGGGGAACATTGAGAATTTTCTTTTTATGCCAGTGCAACTTTAGCTGATTCTTTGAAGTTTGCTGTTTTGTACAATATATGGCCAGAGTGTCACTCTTGCAGATTTAGTGTTGTCTTAGCTTGGTATTTTATGGCTTGAATGGGAAATTTTGTTAGGAATATTGTCCAGCATGGTCGAGGCTGCTGTTTCGCAGTTGTTCTCTGGAACAAGAGTTTTGCCCTAAATAGTCCAATTCCCAAATTTAGTAGGGTAGCAGGTGGTATAGCAATTAAGAAACCAGACCTATTGTCCGCAGTGAGGTTGGTTCAGGTCACAGCTGTTTGACCCTTGAGTGTGCAGTAATTTATCACAGGTCTGTCTCTTCAAGTGGAGCTAGCCTGAGTATGAATGAAGGGGGAAATGAGAAATGGCAAACCAATTTACCAGATTTTTCCCTTGTGTCTGATACATCTTCGTGGCTTTTGTGTTCCTTTATCGGCATTAGGGATTTAGGAACAAGCCAGCTCCACATTGGTTTGGCTCATTATGAATTTTTCCTGATATTTCTTTAAGCAAATTAGCTCCCTATTGTTATATTGAGAACATATGAGTCTCTAAGACACTTCAGTGGGTTATTGTTGGAAAGAATAGATCAGATGAAAAACAGCTGTAGCGGAAAGATTTATACATTATTGCTTTAAATGTGTTAATTTTCTTAATTATAGGGTTTTCATTTTCTTTAGATGTGCTAATTATGACTGACTATATGTCTCTTTCATATATACATTCACTGGTCACTTTTAGGTACACATGTTAAAATGCTTATTGAAGCACATATATCTAATCAGACAATCACATGTCAGCAGCACAATGTAAAAATCATGCACATGCAGGTCAGAACTTTCACTTAATGTTCATATTAAACACCAGAATGGGGAAGAAAGGTGATTTAAGTAACTTTGAGGGTGGCATGGTTGTTGGTGTCAGACGGGTCAGTATGATTGTTTCAGAAACGTCTGATCTAGGATTTTCCTGCGCAACCATCTCCAGTGTTTACAGAGAATGAGCTGAAAAGAAAAAACCATCCAGTGAGTTGCAGTTCTCTGCATGAAAATGCCTTGTTGAAGAATATGGCCAGACTGGTTCAAGCTGATTGAGAGACATCAGTAACTAAAATAACCACTTGTTACAACCAAGATATGCAGAAGAGTGTCTCTGAATGCATAACACATTGAACCTTGAAGCAGATGGGCTATTGCAGCAGGAGACTAATGTCAGGTAGGAACAGGAAACTGAGGCTACAGTGGACACTGGCTCGCCAAAATTGGACAATGGAAGATTGGAAAAAACGTTGCCTGGTCAGATGAGTCTCAGTTCCTCCTGCGACATTCGGATGGTAGAAGGTCTGAATTTGGCATAAACCACATGAAAGCATGGATCCATCCTGCCTTGTATCAGCAACTCAGGCTGGTGATGGAAGTGTAAGGGTGGGGAATATTTTCTTGACAAGCTTTGGGCCCTTTAGTACCATTTCAGCATCATTTAAATGCCACAGCCTACTTGAGTCTTGTTGCTGACCGTGTCCATCCCTTAATACCCCAGTGTATCCAGTGCTTCTAATGGCTACTTCCAGCAGGATAACGCAGAATGTCACAAAGCTCAGACTGGTTTCTTGAACCCGACATTGAGTTCACTGTACTCAAATGGCCTCGACGGTCACCAAGTCTCAATTCCATAGAGCACCTATGGCATATGGTGGAATGGGAGATTGACATCATGAAGATGTGGCTGACTAAATCTGCAGCAACTACATGGTGCTATCATGACAACATAGACCAAAGTCTCTGAGGAATGTTTCAAGCACCTCGTTGAATCTATGCCATGATGAAGTAAGGCAGTTCTGAAGGAAAGGGGGTCCAGCCCGATACTAGCAAAGTGTACCTAATAAAGTGGCCAGTGAGTTTTCATCAGTCTATCACCCTTAATGGCCTTGCTGTGTTTAGATAATGCATCTTAATGGTATTCAGCTTCAAGCAATGTCATATTTTTCTTCTCTTTCTTTAGTGATGCCTTTAACTGAATTTTTAACTTGCAGGAAACTGAAATAATGGAATTCTGCTTAAGATACACATGTATTAGCTAGAGCTACCCTTACTTCCTTTATAATAACTCCTGAAGACTGCAAGGAATTCTGCATTGAATTACATCATGAATACAGTCTTTACAGCAGTTCTTGCCAAGGATTTAGCTCCTGCTTCACACAACTGACTTTGGCTCTATAGGCCAGCAGATCATGATCCTTGGTTTTGATACAGTCCCATTTTGCAAGGTGCCTGCCAACTTACAGTGCCTAAAGAAAGCAATTAGACTGTTAGAGCTTCTTGGAGGGAAATTGTGAGACTTTTTTTTTCTTTTCTCACAGCCCACATCTTTTCTAAAGTTAGGAGAACTGCTCTTTATGTCATTTTGCAGTCTGTTGTGGAATAACTTTTTGGTACACACCATTAAATGGCTGAAAAGTGGTTTTATAATTACCCAAGTGACAGGTACATCTGGTATGCCGTCAAATTAGTAATACAAAGAATGTCTGCCTTTGGTGCTTATTTTTATTTTTTTTTTTCTTTAAACATCAGTAACCTATTTTCAATGTTATTGCTGTACACAATTCACTACTCGTGATATCAAAACTATGTAAATCAGAGTCTCGGTATTTGGAGAAAAAATTTCTTTGTTATAGACATCTTCAGATATTTTTGCTATACTTCTGCATCTTTCTATTTCAAAAATTAAGTATTTTTTTCAAAACAGGATGGATGGGTGGATGGATAGATGGATTGATTCAACTCGGATCAATAAAGTACATAAATTAGACAGCAGCATACTACAGTACACATAGCTTAAGTATAAGAAAAGGAAAAGTTTAAGATAATTAAAATAACAAGAAAACAGAATGTGCAAGTGAAATAGATCCCATAAGTAATCATTCATCAAAACAGGACAAACATCAAAACAGGATTTTTTCAAAACAGGATGGATGGATGGATAGATGGATTGATTCAACTCGGATCAATAAAGTACATAAATTAGACAGCAGCATACTACAGTACACATAGCTTAAGTATAAGAAAAGGAAAAGTTTAAGATAATTAAAATAACAAGAAAACAGAATGTACAAGTGAAATAGATCCCATAAGTAATCAGCCAGATAAGTAGAAGCTTTTTAAATAATCACACTATATGCAACAGTATTTGGAATAGCCATGTCAGTGGTAGTGCAAGTGTAGAACATGAGTACTGTACAGTATGCAGCCTGCAGTGTCAACAGTGTGCAAATATGCGAATGGAAATGCACAATGAAAGGCATTGAAATACGGTATGTAAGATGGGGTTCCTTACTGCAGTAAATCTGTAATTTGTGTTTGTGTGAGTGGGAGTATTAAATATGTAAATTTAATGCAGTTAGCATTTGCCTGCTTCCCAGTACTACCTTGCCTGTACTGAGGGGCGTATTTTTGTGCAAATTATTGCATTATTAATTGTCGCATGAGCTTTTGCTACCCAGAAATATTGAATGCATTCTTTTTCAGTTCACATCTTACTTGTACCAGCAAGTTTTCTAGGATTCCTAGGAACAGACCTTTTCCAATAATAAAAAAGTCTTGGATACTTAAACCTTACATAAACAATCAGAAGTGATGAGAGTGATTTAACAAAGAACAAAAAAATAGAATTTTAAATAAATTGAAAAGGGTTTATGTCTTTTTTTAAAGTCACTCTATTCTGTGCATTTAGAGTGTAGTGCCTTGGCATAGCCCGACATTGAGGACACATTTTTCCTTAATAAACAGGTTTACCCCTTTAGAAGTGGAAAGCCCATCTGTTACTGTGGTGGACTTTCTCTACTAGAGGTACATTATATGACTTAAGGCGTGAAGCAGAATGCTGTACAAATCCACTACCTCTTTCTTCTTCAGTACCCCAGAATATTAAAGTATCCAGTCTCTGAGGAATAGAACAGAAATCTGAAAGTGGTTACTATGGTAACTGGCTCTCTTAAGCCGATAGCTGGAGGCTGGGTGGGAAAGCAGCATTTGCCCACCATGAGGGTCGTACTTAATTCATATCAGTTATTAGATTCATGGATCGCCTGCAAGGAAACATTTTGAGAGACACATTTGGCACGCCACATGAATGTGAAAAGGACGTGCGTCTTGAATCAAATGGAGAGCTGTTGCAGTTAGTTAAAATCTATATGGGGCTGAATTAAGAATAATCTAAGTGCTTTGTAATCACTGGCTAATCATTTTCGCATTGATCTTGTTCGTGAAAATGTGAAGTACTCTTGTGTTATTTGGATGGTTCCCTGATATTGCAGGGTATTCCATGTCTGTTAGGAGGTTTGAGATTGTAATTCTAAATTGGACTGGTTTCACATTGCCTTTGAAGCACAAGAACGGATATCTGTCTGCAGTTATTTTAAAGTACTTTTTATTTCTCTCAGAACTGCTTCCAAAACATATCTTCACAATAGGCACACAAGTGTGAGGCTGGTTATCATCTGATTTTTGATGTACAGGATTTGATTAGCATTTGATGAGTTCTTGGGAACCCCTGTCTTATAGCAACAACAGATGTCATATAATAATTTTCTGCAACCTGCTGAAGAATTACAGGTGCCTGAGGCAATTTAAGACCAAAAAACTTGCAGTATAGATGTAAATCATCTTCTGTTTTGTAGCTATTTTCTCTTCTTTTTGGCTTGTGTTGGTTTGACAAGAGAAAATGACTCCAGTGCTCCTGATAGACTGACAGACTTGTGAAGTAAATGTGATTGATCAGTCACCAGTATCCAGAGCAGAAGCCATGAGCTGCATGCTTCTCTGAGTTGAACCCTTCTGTACTCCCTCTCATTCCAAAAGCAAATGGGCAATATTACATTATTTATTGCCTCTAACCCCCTCCAGAGCATACAGACATTTGTTGCCATTAATTTTGCTGGGTATTTACTGAGGAAACACAGATTTACAGTAAACATCTCACTCCAGCTATGCACCTTGAGAGGGGCTCCTGCTCTAAGACAGGGAGGCCCTGGCCTTTCTCGCTTTGCTGAGAGTTGCAGGCGTTGTGCTCTGGTGATTCTCGGTGCATCCTCTCCAGGAAGGCTCTCTTTGTCAGTCTTGTCTGGCTGTTTAAAGGCAAGGCAAGTTTGTAGAAATAGCCCATTGTATACACATGCAGGGGTTAAAACAGTTCAGTTACTTTTTTGATGTAGAACGTTACCTTTGCCTTGTCCCAGCCCACCCTTAGCCGAGGCATTTGTCGGCGAGCATTTTTCCGTGCTCCGGTGTCAGGCTGTGGATGTAATCCTCCATCTTTTTGAGTCTTCAGGCTGTTTAAAGACAAGGCAAATAGCCCATTTTATGCACAGATGCAGGTGTTAAAACAATTCAGTAACTTTTTTTTGCAATTATTTTTTTCTTGATTTTCCTTTGAATCCCCCAATAAATAAAGTAACAGCAATAGCAACAATAAATAAAAATTCAAATTATAAAATAATAACAATCACTCATTAAAATAAGAAAACATGGTAGAAGTCAAAAGGTAGATATAGACATATAGACAAATTAAGGAGGGTTACAGCAGATCTACAAAGGATTACCATATTTTAACAAATAACTCTGTTTTTCTCATTAGGCTGTATGTCAATTGTTCCAAGTGATCCAAATGATCTCTTTTAACAGTTGGGTGAACAAGTCAAATGTTGGAGGTTGTTGCTTGTTCCAATTTAACAGAATACACTCCTTTGCAGTGTAGGAGATCAGTCCAATTCTTTTAGAAGAAATGGGGTCCCTCTTGCCATCCATGTCTGTTCCAAAAAGGTATTTCACAGGTGTGTTGTCATAGGTCATGTCCAATATCTTTTCTCAGAAGACATGTATCATATTCCAGAATGGTTGCAAACTAGCACAGCCCCAAAACATATGCATCATTGATCCCCTGGAAGCTTTACATCTGAGACACAGTGGAGATACACTGGGTTATATTGTATGTAGTTGAACTGGGGTTAGGTAAGTTCGTTGAATAAATTTATAGTTTTTCTCCACAATTTTATTACACGAAAATGAAGGAAATGCAGCATTATAGATATGATCCCATTGAACCTCTTCTAAGACTTGGCCATGGTCTCATTGCCGGACTGCTTTAAGTGAAGGTAAAGAGCAGCCAACATGATCCAGTAGAGCTAAAAACATTTCAGAAATTTTGCTTTAGCTTAGTGGCCTGTTGTATAATTATTTCTATATGTGAAATTTCTGTCGACGGTTGACTCCCTTTCGAAAAATCATTGTGTATCGAAGCTGTAAGTATTTCAAAAAACTCTAACTCTGTAAGCTAAAGCCAGTTTGTAAATTAGAAAAGGATTTAAAGTTGCCATCAGTAAAAAGTTGTTTAAAGACTATCAATCCTTGGTCCTTCCACTTTTGAAGAGTAGATTTCCCCAAAGTGTCTAATAGGACTTGATTAAGTTGTAGGGGAGACAACATAAAGACAGGAAACTTGCAGTTAGCAAATTTTCTAATATTCTGCCAGATTTATATCTTGAGGGGGGCGCCATTGAGCAGGCCATGGAGTAAGACACCCTTTGGGGAGCTCTGCTGAACTTTCTTTTAAAACTATATTAATAACGTGTAATGCTGACTTAAAATGCCCAAATAGACATTTGAAATCACATACTTGTGACCTAAGTGGAATTTTATTTGGTGTCTTGCCAATGGTGAAAAACTTACGACAGTTTACCTACTTTGGACAAAGTACCATTAATAGTAAACAACCTAGCATGGCTGACCCGGAGGCCGAACTTCTTGCCTCCCTAAAGGAAGATACCTCTTCATTACTCAGGTCAGAACTGAAAGATTTCCTTGCTGACAAATTTGATGCTGTGAAAAGCAAAATACAAGCGGTTAAAAATGTCAGAAGTTGTGAACAGTGTCTCATGGCTGTGCACCAACCTGGTCTCGATAACAACCAAAGTATCCAACTTGGAGCCCAGCCTGACGACATGTTCAGACGATGTAGCGAGCCTCCAAACCACAATGGGCAAACTTTAAACCGAAGTGTCGGATTTGCAGCAACAATGTTTGGATATGGAAGGGAGAATGAGGAGATCGAACATTCAAGGCTGGGTTTGGCTCGCCGTCTTTTGTCACACAGCTACTTAACCCTCTGGGGTCTAGGGGTATTTCATTCAATATCATAAACTTAATTCATGGCAAATAAATTATTTCTTGTATATTTGATTTGGCATTAAACTCATCTTAATCTTAGTGTACTTTGTAAATATGTCAGATTTATGTGACGTTTGTAATTTGACATCAAAGTATAAACATTGCAAAATGCAGTTTGGAACACTTGCAGAAACATTATGAAAGTTCATAGTAAGCAATGGTACCAGTTTGTTTTGATCCCAGATATCTGATCACCAAAGTCTTGGCTACATGAAGATGACTAAATGGTGTAGTTCCAACATTCATTTGAATAAATAAATAAGAAAAAGCTAACTCATGTCACTATCTCTCACTCCTTTCATTGAATATGTAGCAACTTTCATGTGTATGAATGAGCCATTGTCATCTGGCCACGTCCCTACCCCCCTTTTATGGCGCTGATGGGGACGTATCTGGATCACGTTTAACCGCTGCGTTGTTCATCAAATTACCATGCGAATGCGAGTTGAATACACGGTAACGGTAATGCGGCTATTTAGAATGTGAATAGCAATCTTCGCGTGACAGCGGTACTACACACCCCCGATGCAGGTATAACAAAGTAAGGTGACATGGTTTACTTTTTTGCCAATTTAACCTAATTTTAAAACTTCCGACAATGGACGTTTTGAAAAGAAGACAGATTATGGATTTAGTCAGAGTTTATTTTTTTCATGTTTCTATAATAAGATTTCAGCGAGTTATGAGCTGAAATACACGAGAAAGATAGGCAGCATCACCGACGATGCCGTCGACTCCACAGGGTTAAAGAAGTGTTCGGAATGGATAAAGAGGTGATGGTTGATAGATCGCACCGAACCCCCCAACCAATGAAAGCTAAGGGGAGGCCTTGCGCCATTATTGCGAAACTTCACTCTCACCAGGACTACGTGGATATACTTCACCGGGCATGGTCTGAAATACAGAGGACTGTCTATCTCCATTTTCCCAGACTATCCTCCCTCCGTGGCACAGGCAAGGTCTGCATTTACCGAAGTTAAACAACTGCTGAAAGGTCAAGCAGATGTTCGCTATGGAGTAAAATATCCTGCTACGTTTCGCATCACTTGCAACAGGACTAGGAGAGATTTTCTGGACCTAAAATAAGTGATGCCCTTTGTGAAATCAAACATCATCAATGAAGACAGACCCACTTCCAACAGCTGATAGTTGGAATATTGTCTATGGACTATTTCATCTCATTGTTGAGGTATTGACAAATGAAAATGATAGTAATGAATCATTAGACCTACAAGCAGGTAGTCGTCATCATTCTCCATTTAATTCCTCAATGTTAATATTGTATCTCTCTCTTCCTTGTGAATATGATAGACGTAAGCTACAATTTAAGTAGACACTGGTATTTATATGGGCGTCGTTTTTTCAGAGTTAACTTACAGAAAGGACTGCCTGTTGCTTTAAACTTAATGTTTAGCAGAGCACTATGCTCGAATTGGAGTTTCCCATTACAAGCACATATGTGTGGATTTCATCGTAAGGTGTTCGGTGTTCACCTCGTTCTAGGTGACAGGGAGAAGGTTGGATTTGCACCTGGTATTTGGGTGCGTTTTTTTTCTTTTGGAGGACATGTTCTTGCTCCACTTGCAATATGGAATCACTAATGATCTTGCAAATGATATGGCTTAAACACAGTTAATAAGAGACACAGGATACCCAGTAAACTTTATTAGTGGGAATGTTAAATGTAGGAATAGCCTTTCTTCAAGAAATGCACTTACGCAGATGTGATTATCGTAGATTAAGAGGGGGTTGGACAGGCCAACTATATCACTCTAGGTTTGATAGCAAATCAAGGGGAATGGCTATTTTGATTAATAAAAAATGTATGATTTACAATGTCAAAGGTGGAAGCAGACAGATCTGGGACGTATGTTTACAGTATAGTTATATAGTTACAGGCAGATTGTATGAGACTCCAGTTATTCTAGCTAATGTATGCAGTATGCACCCAATTGGGATGACGAGGCTTTCTCCTCCAACTTTTTTTTTCCCCATTTACCAGACATGAATACACATCATCTCATCTTAGCAGGAGACCTGAATTGTACTTCTTCCCATCGCAGTTCACCTAGAGTGATACCTCAGATTAGGGCAGCCCAGACTATTGAGCTATTTCATATGGCATCTCGGATGACTGGAGTTTTCAAAACCCAACTTGTAGGTGTTACTCCTTCTTTTCCCATGTTCATAAGACTTATTCACGTATACAGTGGTACCTCGGTTCTCAAACTGACTAGAACAAGAATTTCTTGAAAGTCGAACAAACCAGTTTGACCTAGAACTTGATCTGAATATCAGAAGTCGAACTGTGAACACTGACCTAATATAAATTGTATGTGCCAGGAAATGAGTCATACTACAATGCAATTCTTACTTGAATGCTGCCTTCACAGTCTGGATGATTAACCAAAATAAAGCAACGCAACATTACAGTAACTAACAATAAATAAACCACTAACTTATGTGTACTATTACAGCATTTGTCATTTATTTACGCTCTATTTTACCAGGTAAATTAACTGAAAACCAGTTCTCACTGCTTTACGTGATATTCTGGAGAAATAGCAGATTACGCATCGGAACTGCCTGGGATACAAACGTCATGCATGTAACTAAACTCTTCAGCCAATAA
>JAODJW010000106.1:26306792-26318676 GCA_026777045.1 Hyperopisus bebe | reverse complement strand
CTCCTGAGACCCCACCCATTCATTTATGTCCATTGTAGTGGACATTTTGTTTTTGCATCTATCTTTTCACTGATGTATGGAAATATTTATTCCTGCTGTACACTAAAGAGGACATGCTGTCAAATTAAAAATAAGAATAAATTAGAAAAATTCTAAATTGTAAGATGTCTTATTTCCTCCAAAGACAAATATCCTTAAATTGAAGGTCGCTTTTTTCCTTGGCTCTCAGGAGGATATAAAATATTAAATAATATATAATATAATATAATATAATGTGTGTGTGTGTGTGTGTGTGTGTCTCAAGCCTGATGCCTTGATATTGGCTGGTTCTCCTCGAATTTGTTGCCTTTTATGGAACATCCATCCATCCATTCATCCACACAAAGGCAGGATTTAAATTCTTCATATACTATTCTACCCACTAAGCCACTGTGCCACTTTTAAATACATAACTCAATGTTGGAATACAGTGTGACCTGTTGGAAGATGAAAGGATATGTACAGTACAATGAAAACATAATTATATTAAATGTAATCTAAAGCTTACACCCTTTTTATCTGCAAACATAAACAGTACATTTATACCACAGCTAAAATCTCAGCCTTTTGCCTTTGTTCAAGCCATCTTTTCAAAGAACTTACTGAGTTTGTCAAAAATAATTTCGCCAGTCATACACTTGTGCATATGGAGCAAACATAGCATCTCCTCCTGAAAAGTCCTTCCACAAGCAAATCCCAATTAATGTAGAAACCTATTATATGTTGGTCTTGTCACAAGATGAATGGAAAAAAAATCCACTTTCCTTAGAATGGAGGGCAAATTGGACAGGTAGCCTTCCACCGAAACTTCTCGAACTCTTACTGGTCTTTTATTTGATAAGTGTTTGATTTGACAGCACCAACCACTGTCAGCATAACTTAAAGCTTATTCCACCATAACAATTGCACACCTTCATTTGCTCAGGATCTGTGAAAGGTTTTTATGTTTTGCTTTTGCTTTTAAGTTCCACAAGGCTCAGATGCTGGCCATGGCTTTTATGCAAAAAAGACTTGCTGTGTTTGTTAGCTTTCAACTGACCTTGCCACCTCAATGATTTAACAGTAGGCTACCTCTTTTGTTCTCATTTTTCAATTATCTATATAGGCTAAGGTCATTATCCAAGGTTTGCACACTTATAAAGCGTAAGTGATTGCGGCAGGACTATGGTTTGACACTCATATGAATTTAAAAAGTGTACATATATATGATGTGTATGTATGATTTGTGCATATTCCAATTGTTTATAATAATGTAGATAATTTATTTTTAACCACAGTCTACTAAAATCTAACCTCAAAGCAAGCAGCCTGCTTTTCCAAATGGAAAATTGTGAAACTGTGATTGTTGATGTGATGTGTGATCGTTTTAGCACCTCTGAAATGGCAACCCTCCTGGTATTTCCACATACACTGCAGTGTCTAAAATTTATTGAGAATGGTGTGATTAATAGAAAAACATTTAGTCACTGGCAGTTTTGCTGCTTAGAATACACCTTGTTAATCAGATGGGTCAGAGGAGAATGGCCAGACTCATTAAAGCTGACACGAAATCATCAAATGCAAAAAGAACGGGATTTTCAGACACCTACTCGACAACTGTTAAGGTGGTTCTGGAGACATAAGGCTTCTACTTGGTGCTGTGCACTGAGTATATAAAACATTGAAGGAAAGTTAAGGTAACTAGATTTGAGCTGAAGACCTCTGGTATATAGAGCTCAAGCTGACCACCAAGGCCCCTGGCCCCTTCCACACAGAGGTACAGTTAACTTCCTGGGCCGTCTGGTCCCCTGGCGTATATGTTACGAGCTGATCACCTGGGGTACTTGGTTCATGTGGTTCTCCTCGTTGCATACAGTGCACACCAACAACAAGGGCCATTCAGAGATAATGATGGCAAGCTCTAAACCGGACAAACTACAACATAGTAAGTTCGCTAAAATGCAACCAAGTCCTTGGTAGCAGAGCAGAATTCAGACCCTTTACATGGTATGTGCACTAAACCTGTATGTGTGAACCCCACCCACCCATTCCTGGTACACAACTCTATAAGGGAAATTTATCTGTCTATGTATTATATAACAGAAAGACCAGATAGCTTTCCTGCTTTCTTGTTATATTTTAGTTTATGCAGAGATCAAAAAATGACCTCTTAAATCGGAATAAACCGTAAAAGTAATATGGATGTTTTACTGCCTTTTTCAAGTGTAAGTCTAGAATCCACTGTACCAGGTAATGGGAGTTTGTGGACCGTGCACTCATCCTTCCCGTATGATGCTAGATGTTTTTTTTAATATTTTTTGCATCCTTGAGTTCTCCCTTTTCATCCTAGCTGTATCTTGGTGCTAAATTGACCCCCCCCCCCCCCCCAACACGGTTCCTGTCATGACTTCAGAGGTTACCAGTGCTGTGGAGATCGCAGCTTGTGAATGGCATGTGCCCCTAAGCCTGACCAGGGCAGTTTCACAGTGTCTTTCCTGGCTTGTCCAGCTCCCTGTCCTTGCACAGCTTTGAGGGCTTCCTGCCCGCGCATTTTGCATTCCATCTCAATCTTCTGTCTTTTCGCAAAGTGTGTCTGGACTAGTGACAGGTGTCACTCACACATTACATGTTTACTTATTTAGGATGTGAGAATGGAATGCTAATAAACTTGCATTTTCTGGGAAATGAGAGAGGAGGGTCTACTTTGGTCTACAGGCAGTAATTCAGTTGAGTGTGCTTGACTACCATGGTCGATTTGACGTGCCAGATCATGTTTACGTTTCAAAACTTTTGTTGTATGGATGTGGTGTGAGGTAAGTGATATATTTGGCAGTTTAAATCAAGTATGTCACTGAAAACCCGTCAAGACGACCTTAAGCAACACAAGTCTGTGACAATATCTGTTTTTAGATTGTGTGGTCAGGAGCATGACAGCAGGGTGCGATTTGGGATGTCAGTCTGCAATCATTTCATCTAGAATTTAGCTCTGTGCGTGCTGTTGGAAGGGAATATGTCAAATGACAGCAACACATTTTTTAAACTGCTTTTTTCCTGGCATTTAATGCACCAGTGATAAATAAATAAATAACTGTTATGCTAATTTCAAATCTGTTTGTCAGTGGAGGTCAATATTCAGCTTGGCATGAGACGAGTCTTGATTGTGATTACTGCACTGTGTTCAGTGGCAGATGGTGGAAGATATCCAGGTTGTACTTAAGATGGGAAAGTTCCATGCTTTCTCAGATCTGTCTACTCATTTCAGCAACTGGACATTTTACAAAATTCACAGTCTTTCAGTATGAAGTAACAATGTCAAGGGAATTAAAAACTACTTAGGGTGCTTATTTTTATCTACGATGTGCAGTATTAAGAATTAGTTGATTATTGATGTGTGGTCCAATGTTTTTATTCGAAAAACAAGCAGCATACGCACAAGGAATTTGTGCTTAATTTGTTGGGGGTTCACTTCTGATGTACAATGATCAGCATACCCAAAATGCCCCACAAAACTCTTGATATTTCACCGCTTGTGACAGTCATACCCACTAATTTCCAATATAGAATTGGTTGAAACTTTGGCAGGTCTGGCAGAGTAAGAACAAGTTGTAATGGGAGACATGCATTGTTACAAAGATTCAAGTGAATAAATTTACTACCAAAAAACCCATAGTTTTTACAAACTTCACTCCAACTCCTGGTTTTGTGGGCCAAGAACTATAGGCAAGAACATGGAACATAAATAGCCAAAACATCAGCACAAATTAATATCCAGGACAGAGGGTATGACAGCAGGATTCAGGGAAAATATGGCTTGGCAAAAAAATGATTGAAATGAAAAGTGAAAAGTCTAACATGGGATGGATGGAGATATATATATATATATATATATATATAGCTGGCAACTGGAAACAAATGTGGTATTTAGTTCCATTCCAACCCCGACTCCAGGAGCAGTGGAGCTTGTTGGAATCGTTCTCTTTCCTCTGCCTTATTCCTAGTCTGTTATGTGCAAGTTCAAGAAAATTACTTCATTTGCATGGCATCACTTATTGGTACTCCAAGTATCACATTACTGACTTGGTACATTTTCTTTAAATGAAAGGGCATCATGGTTCCTGGTTTTTATAAGAATTCCTGTGATCAAAAAATCAGAATGAATCCTCACACATCACATGATGTTTATATTGTTGGATGTTCAGTGCATCCATCACTAAGATGAAATATTGGCTATAGCTGCTCATTTGTCCTGGATAGATGTGAGATGTTATTGGTGTTACATAAACATATGATTTCTATAATATCTGATCAGCCAGTAACAAAAAAAGTATTTAAAAAGCAGACCTAAAGCAAGTACACATTCTCAAAAAAATAACTGCAACAATGTAACTTTTGATATGCTGTACACAGGAGAATGCATGCCACCAGGTCTTTAGCGGTTTGCTGCAGGAGTCCAGAAAACTTGCACCATGACCCTCCAGGAACAGGCCTGTAGGCATCTTAAGGTCAACCTGAGGGACAGTTTCAAGAACCTGCTGGGACTGAGCATCTCCTGCAGAAAGGATAGTCAATAATGAAAGAGATGTTGCAGATTATTCAGTGATAGAAGGCTTGGAAAAGCATACATGTAAACCCTGCTTTTGTGCTAAAGAAAATGATGCAATCATACATGAATGCCCATTAATGTGAACCCTCATTCACTCCCATGTTTTGTCCAGGACAGGAAGCTCTGTGCGCACCCCTACCTGGAGATCTACAAGGGCGATCTGATCTACTACATGAGTCCATTGGCGCGTCAGAGTGACTTTTACGTGCCCGAAGTACAGGCAGCTGAGAGGAAGCCTCAGGACAATGAAGAGTCTGAGGATGACAGAGGGACAGACATCACCGGTATGATTTGCACTCCTGCTGCTCAAACTTCCGCAGCTTCCAGATGTTTATTCCTTAATACTTGTTTCTGTTTCACTTGTCTACCAACACATAAGTATTACTACCAGTATAGTTAGTAGTATTGCTTTAATATTTCATTGCAGTCCTTTTAACTGTGAAAGGCTTGAGTCATGTTGCAAGCATCACCCTTCTGTTACTCTTTTCAAAGTACGAGTCCATGTAGTCGATATTTGAAGGCCTGTAATTGTTCTGTCTCTGTTAACATATCAAGTATTACTGGCAAGAAGCAAAGGGCAACGATCAGCCTCCGGTTATTTTTTAAACTGACTGAGCTTTTGGGTAAGAATAATCCAAAGTTCATGAGCCTGGGGTATTGACTTGTCATGAAATAAATGGTTTGATAAGTTAACTGTGGCTCAGACATTAACTCAGTGACAGGTGAATGCTTCATTCAAGACTGTGTATATTTTTCACTACAATGCTATGGTTAAGCAAGATCTGATGAGGACAGAAAGATTTGACATTGAGAAAATGGGAAATCAGACCCATGAATAAATATTTCCCCTTGGTGGGGGTGAAATATACAATACAAACAGAAAATATAATACTTGTCTGGAGGAAAGGAAAGAGATTTGGTTATTTGAGATGAGACAAGCTGAATGAAGCTTGGCTGCATGTGATTTTGGGGCTGGAACTTTCCCCCTGGGTCCACACCTTTTGGGTGGATGACTGTCATTTCATTTTATTATTAAATTACCATTACAAGAAATACATAAGACAGCTGTTTTCTGTATCTGTCCAGATATTGTTCTTTTATTCCCTTCAGCTGGTGGGAGATTCCCAAGGTTTATTTATTAGAAACCTTTCCACCCATAATACTTTAGTAATTTGCTAGTATATTTTATATAATGCAACTAGCAAAGAGAAACTGTCTTCTCAGCTACATAGACACATCTCTCATCTCTCTGTATTTCCTTGGTTTTCTCTTTAATCCTCCTACATCCAGCGCGTCCAGCCCCCTCTTGGAGAATTAATAAACATGATGGGATTATTAATTCATTGTGTGCCTTAGAGAGATGTTGTTCTAGTCATCCTCTGTGGTTGTTTTAAAAAGTCCTGAAGCAAATGTATTTCACAAGGAGCGAAGAACGTGCAAGAAAAGCCAGCAGTTTCAATAGACACAAGTAATTGTTCAATAACAGTTGACTATCTAATTATTTCACAGTTCCTTGTATCTAAGTGAAGTTCAAAAAGACAGAGACCCCACGAACAGCAATGGACCGGCAGGACCAAGCTTATTCTTCTGTTGCTTATGCTGTGGTGCAGAAACATATCAGTGCACTGAAAACCAAAATTAGATTTATTGGCAATAAAGTATGACCCCAAGCTGACCTGCTGTGTACTTGTAATTCTTGGGATTGAACCAACACCTTAACCAACTTCCTGTCAGCAAAGCCATGTGGTCTTTGTGGATAACCAGTTTGCAGTTGTTATGCTTCTGGATTCTAGAATATACTTCTGTTTTACTTTGAATAATGCTGCTCATGCATGCATTGTACTTGTGTCTTTTATATAAAAAAGAATACAAAATAAAAAAAAAAGTTGAATATTTTTGCTTATAAATGTGCAGCTGTGTAACATGCCTATTATGATGAATTAAGTTTAAATCCCAGTTATGGAGTAATGTAGTCCTCTTTACCGTTCACCATTTCCCTTTACCTCATGGAATTTGTGTGGTCTCGCTCTCCATTTCGACTGGGCTGTCACAGAACGCACCTCTCAGTCTGCCGCAGGCCACAATCATCTTGCATGCAATCGTACAGATGAGCTTCTTGAGTGGGTCTGTGAGCTGTAGGACTTCGCAAGAATGTTGCTCCATGCCAGGTCTCTCTTAAGTCTTTCCTTATGGTGAGTGAGCTGCATTGTAGAGACCGAGAGAGAGTGAGATGTGAAACATGTACAATGTGTAGATGTGTGGAAAGTCTCCAGATTGACATGCAGAAAAACTACAACTCTATGTTCGTTTCCTTTGTAATTATTTTAAATGATAGTGCATAGTATAGTTAGACCTCTCTCATAAATCCAAGTAGCAGACATTTGTATGCGTGTGTGACTTGTCACATGACCATTGCTTTTTCTTACTTCCTTATTTTATGTATGCATCTTTAGATTCACTTTGGCAGTTTTCTTTGACCTACTGCATGGGCTATAAGTCGGAGAGATAAAATTCTTGGAGATGACTTGTAACTAGACTTTCTTTCCCAATTTTTTATTATCATCTCATACATCCAGGTTATAGTCCTGGATTAAAGCAGACATGGTTTCAGGACTTTTAGCATTTATTTATCAGTTATTTGGTGAAATGTTTAATTGATGTTCTCTGCTACAGTGATATTTCTATCTCTTACATGGTTTCTGTTTTAAAAAAATGAGAAGATAGTACTTTACATCATGAGTTGTAGTACTCATTGTGATAGAATAATGCAGTTCTGCAATATCAGTAATGAAAAGATTGGTTAACACTCAAAGCTTTATAATGAGTTACGTTTTACAAACAGTTTTACACATTTACAAAACATTAAGCTTTACCTGTGAGATAAAATTTACAAAGTGTACATCTGATGACTAGGCAACTTTAAGAATTTGTTTTCATTCATCTGTGGAACAATTAATCATTAGTTGTGATGATCTAACTGTTTTGGGATCACTCACATTGTCCTGTCCAACACGTAGCTTCCATTTGTCCCCCTGTTCCTCAGAATTATATTTTGATCACCTTAAACCCTCCTTGAATATGTTTCATGATGAGGGTCATGGGAGAATTGTCTTTTGAGTTGTGCCTCATTGGTTTATTAATTCAGAATATTCCCTTTCCAAATACTGGGGCACACAGTTAGAGAATATGCTGCTAGTTGATTGCATTTATATAATGCAGGTCCACTTTTACTGCCGTTTCACCTTATATCTTGGTGCTTCATATTGTCTTTTTGCGATTTTGTGCTGATGGTGTTGAGAGCAGGGAGCTCTAGTGAAATTACCTCGAATCCGATGCTCTCTTTTTCGGATTGCAAGTATCTATTAAGACAATCTGAAACAGCGTGAGCTTCCAGTGTAAACTGCAGTAACATGGTAGTTAGCAGGACCATGTTCCCTTCCAGTAGCTTCACAAGCCAAGTCCACCGTCAGTGTCACTAATCATGGTAATTATAGTACTTGTTGTAACAGCTGCATTAAAAACACGTTTTATGCTTTCAGCTCACGTTTATCAGAATCTCTGAACCTACACTTTCGAGCAGTATTTGGGGAATTGCAAGGCAGAAGTGATGTTCACTTTATCTTTACCAACATAGTGAACCGTTCGGTATGTCCACATCTCTAGCCACAGTTTCATATGAAATATCAAAAGGGATAACGTATTTATTTTCCGCTGCACAAGGATCATTCTTTATTAAACAAAAAATAGACCTGGGGGGATGTGGGTGTTACGGTGACTAATGCAGACCTATGCAGAATAAAAATTGAAGCTGAATTGGCTATAACAAGGTTATTACTTACAGCTATTTTTAGTACAGTGTAGTTCACCCCGGTCTCTCAGCATCTCACTGTTATTATAGCTGTTTTAATATTATACTTATTGTTACTTAAATCGCTGCCAACTTATTTAAAATGATGCTGTACCTGCTACACATTATTGTATGGTTGTAAATAGCATGTGTGTGCATATAGTTGAATATGTTAATATTTGCATGTCACTGGGATAAAATCATGTATTTACCGTCTAATTGTGCTTCAGCCATGATATTACTCAAATGTTTGCAAAATATTGTATTTGGATGTAAAGAAAACAAGTTTCTTGGTCGGGTAAATGTTCCCTAATTCTGGCAGTTATGTTTAATGTGTTTAATGTAATGTTTAAAGGTTAACTCAGTATTCCACAGTATTAAGTGATTGAATTCATTTTCGTTTGTTGGGGCCTATAATGGATGTGCTGTATATGAAGTATATGCATGTGGAGCAGTAAAAACTAGGGATGTAATGATACCAAAAAAAAAGGTTCACAATACGATAATTATCACGATATTTAAAAAGAAAAAACTCAGTTATTAATAATCAACATGTTTGTTTATATCAAATTAGTTCTTCCTTTTAACATAAAGTGCTTCTGCTTTTCTTCATTAGTGAAATATCCAGCTATGACCTTAAGCATTTGCCAGAACTTAGCAGTAATTGTCCTTTGCAATGAATGACTGAACAATGTATGTAATTATGAAACAAAAACAAACAGTCTGTAGTTCCTTTATAAAATATTAATTTTTAATGCAGCAGCTGGATCTTTTAATTATAACAATAGTCACACTGACTGGTCAGGTATTTTTAACAGACCAGAATAGGAACATCCAGTGTTTTAACCACTGCAAAAAAAATATGCGTTTTCTCAGCGCCACTAAATGCCACATATAACAATTAAACAAACAAGGAGATCTGACCCTGAAATAAAATGTCAAGTACAGTATAGTTTTTCAAGTAAACTTAAACAAACAACAAGGACATTAACTCATTTGTTAGACATGTTCTTTTTTGAAAATTTGAGCATGTCCACGTTTTCAGGTAGAAGCTGGGGTCTCTGGGCATTTACAATGTTCCCTGTTGTAGAAGGGAAAAAGGAGATTTTCAAGTGCTGTCTTTTTGGCTGGAGGAGACTGTTCTTCCTCGCCATTGTCGGCTGTGTGTGACAGGTCATCACCAGGCTCAAGGAGTCTTGCGGCTTGTGAAGGACTGGCCAGTGCAGCTTCTGTCCCTTGTGTTTGACTGGGGTTCTGTAGACGCAAGCAAAGGTAGAAAAAAGTTCACAAATGCAACAGATGTGGAAAATAAAAAATAAATAAAAAGAGGAAATAAATACCTGGTTCTGCATCTGTGTTGATTTCATTTTCAGCCTGTTGAATACTAGCTTCCTCTCTTTTTTGTTTAGCTGCAAGCTACGGAAACAAGGGTCCAACAGAAACTGGTATTGCTCCCCTTAGTATCGATCAGTCAAGTCCTTCAGTATGGCTTGCTTCATTTGCACGATTGTGGTGAAGTCCTTATCGCACAGTGACATGTTCTTGTTCTGTCATGTGCTTGAGGGGCATATTAAGAGAGACTGTAGGCCGCGACTCATCGTACAACACGGCGGATGCTTTTTTAAGTGGTGTGAGAAGCCTCACTACGTCCTCGGCATCTGTGATGTCGGTTGGGTCCAAAGTGTCTGTGTCACGTCCATTGCGCCTGACTTCGTCACTCAGTAGCGCTGCAGCAACTGCTTGTTGTTGCTCCTGGTAGCGCTCAAGCATGTCGAGCGAGCTGCTCCATCATGTGACCACATCCATGATCAGCTTATGTGCTGGCAGCTTTAACGTTCTCTGTTTGGTGGCCAATACAGAGCAGAGGCAGTAGAACTGCGGTGAAAAAACGATACTACCCGCCTCACTCGACCATGCGAGCAGCTAACACGGCATACGTTCAAACCTGCATGTGAAACAAGGTTTAAAGCATGTGCAAAACATTTTACGTGAGGGGACAACCCGGCCTCCCGCACTGCCACTTCGGTATTCCGCACATTATCCGTAACGACTGCAGTGCTGTGATGATTACGTAACGACTGCAGTGCTGCAGATTACTACTGCAGATTACGTAACGACTGCAATGCTGTGATGATTACGTCTATTCGTCACATCGAGTTCCCACTCCAAAACAGCTGATTTCAACATCTCTGCTATGTTTAGTCCAGTATGTGATGAGAAAAGGGGCCGTATTCGTAGAACAAAACTTTTTAATTTGCCATTTGTTGGTCATTACATGAGCCGTGACTGTAATATAGCTTTGAGTAGCTTGAAGTCTACCCATCTGTAGTTATTGAGATACACTCTGCTTCTTTAAGCATGTCTTTCACCTTAACTGTCTGTTGGTACAAAGCTGGTATCACTGTGCGACTAAAATGTGGCCGCGATGGTATAGCATACTTTGGCTCCCGCACATTTATTACATTCCGAAATCCATCATTTTCAACCACAGAAAATGGCCTTGAATCTTTTGCTTATGTACTCACTCATGCATCTAGCAATTTCCTTGGCTCTCGGATTATTATGGGCACTTGCATGGTTTTGACAAGTCGGGCAAAAAAAGTTTTTTTTTTTTAGTGTCATTTAATAATAAGATAAGATGATAAGAATGGCATGTGAGACTGTATCAAAGGCTATGCTTAAATCGAGCAAAAGAAGGAGGCTTATGGCACCAGTATCAGTTGCAACTAATAGATCATTTAAAAATTTCACTGAAGTGATTTCTGTGCTTTGGAATTGGCAGAAACCGGACTGAAGTGGTTCAAGGTGGCTATTGTTTTGCAAAAAGGAAAGGAGCTGAGAGTAGATTTGGTAATTTGGTTTGGTTGCAGCCTTTTTCTCGCAGAAGGTTGTGATTGGAGCTTTTCTGGGTGGTGATGTGCCAAATGGCTTCTCAAATTAGATGTGTTTCCCGTAATGTGCGGACCGTCGTTCGGCAATATTTGCAAATTGTGCTGTGTTTGTCAGTTTCCTTTTCACTCTTGTTATTTCTTAAAACGGGGAAACCAAAACGCTGCTACACATCAGCTTTAAAAGATGATGGAGCGTCCGCAATCTGCAATATCGAAGTAGTGTTTTCTGCCATTTTTCCATCAGGTCTGTTTTCACCACGTGAAATATAGGCCACGCCCATACATACTAACACGCTAAATCAGGGGTGCCCAATACGTCGATCGCAATCTACTAGTCGATCGCAAAGGTAGTTTGGGTAGATCGCTTGGCATAAAAAATACAGGATGGATAATAGCCAATCATCCATCTGCACTATGACATTTGTCACTTGATTGATATGCAGGGCAGCAGGGACGTCACTAGGATTGAAAGACAAGGGGGGCTTAGCCCCCAGGGTTGTAGGAAGGAATTAGCGCGTATAGAGG
>JAODJW010000106.1:26291825-26306692 GCA_026777045.1 Hyperopisus bebe | reverse complement strand
GTTTATTAGCCAGCAGCCAGTAAATGCAGAAAATTAATTTGACCATTTGTTAGGAAGAAAAAGAAACGACAACAAAAACAGGGACACTTACCATTAGGTTTTTGATCACAATAACCAATTATAACAGCAGCATTATGCGGCAAGTTAGTCAAAATTAATTTTAAAATAGCCAACAACGTCACTTTCCTTTCACTTAAGGAAACATAAGTTAAGCAATTAACAGTTATTCACACCTACTCACAATCTCTGACAATGAAATTATCTGGCCGCTTCTCTCTGTCGAACTGCGGATAAACGTCGCTACTTGCTAACAAGCAGCGACATGTAGCTTCCAACAGCCTTCAGAAATAAGTATTTGCCTATTAGGCTAATATCTGTCTTGATGATACAGTAGATCTTAAAGTACAGCCTAATTTCTGACTCACCTCTTGGTCCTGCACACTGTCCTCATCCTGCCATCTCCCTGCTGTCTGCTCCTGTGTCTCTCCTGCCTTCTGCTGACCACCACTTTCCTTCATACACATTAACAGTTTGCCTAACTGCACCTATACTTTTAGTGTAATGTTCTGTAGCTCTTAACACTAATATTTCCTACTTACTCTTCTTTTACCACCAAAAAAGTGTCTGATGTCTCCATCTTTCCTTTTCCTCCTAATGCGTCTGTGAATAAAATCTAATCTATGTTTAACAAAACAGTATCTGGGTTACCAAGTGAAGCTTCTAAAAATGTACATAAATATGAAATTGTGGAATGCAGAATCAATAACACTAAAATTCCAATAATAGGGCTTACTGTATTTGCTAGCTAGTTTTTTACGTTGCCCCTATAGGTTTCATGTATAGCAGGGGTCTCAAACTCCAGTCCTGGGGGGCCAGAGCCCTGCGTAGCTTAGTTCTTTCCCGCTTTCACCACAAATGATTCAGTTCAAGAGCTGTGTGGTAATTAGCACAAGGAGTTGAATCAGGTGTGTTAAATGAGGGTGAACCAAAAAATGTAGGACTCCGGCCCTCCAGGACTGGAGTTTGAGACCCCTGACTTATAGTAATGTTTAAGAGCATAACGTTAGACCTTCTTATGCATCACATCAACATTGGCCTAATAATAATTTATTCATGATAAAATGAGAATGAAAACATAGGAAACATGGAAAATGACCATGATCGATTTTACCTCACCAAATAAGCCTGGTTTAAATAGAGAACTTAGCTTATCTTACTAGTTAACGTAACTACTGTTGACTGTACCGGCCTCAGAAAGACATTGGCAAGTAATTCAACTTATAAAGACATCAGCTTGCATTAGTAGATGAAACACTTAAACGAATAAATGAAGGTTATAAAATAACACATTATCAACAGGCTAGACTTATTCTGGCTACTTGCATTTACCAATGTACGACAAACAGCACCATGACAGACAAACACAATGAACAGGTCACTCAATGAGAATGAATGACACAACCGACTGGCTGCTTCTAGCGCCGAGGTGGTTAAAATGGTACGGTCCACATTAGGGGTGTCTGAAATCGTTTTACATAACCTCACCTTGTAGGAAAATTTTATCTTTTTTCTAGTTTTTTTTTACAACAAAATAAAAATGTTAAGACCCCCCCCCCCCCCCCCAAACTGCTCTTTTTGTCTGGGGGGGGTCTGGGTCTTGATCGGGGGGTACTGTACCCCCCATAATTTGAACCATGGGTTCGGGGGTTCAAATCCCTCCTCCACTCTGTCTCTTTGGAGTCTGCATATTTTCCTTATGCCATGTATTCTCCTGCAGCCCAAAGACACACAATTAGGCTAACTGGCAACTCTAAATTGCCTGATATGTGTGTGTGTGTGTGTGTGTGGGGGTCGGGGGGGGGCATGTATATATTACATTGTGGGGACTAAATGTCTCCCACAATCTGATAAAAACCTGTTAGTTTGACCTTGCTGGGGACATTTTCTAAATTTAAAAAAAAATCTACGAATGCAATCAAAAACCTAAAAATGCCAAAGTCTTGTATTTTATTTGTTACTTATGGTTAAGGTTAGGCCTAGGTAGGGGTCAAGGTTGTTATGGTTAGGATTATGGTTATGCCCATAGAAATGAATGGGGAGTCCCCACAAAGATATAAATACCTAATCTGTGTGTGTTTATATGCTCTGTGGTGCACTGGCACCCTAGCAGAGTCTGTTCCAGCCTTGTGCACTATGCTGCATGGATTAAGCTTCAGGTGTCCCTGTGACACTGACCCCGTGGTTGATAGATGATTGCATGGGGCCTGTGGTTAATTTGTAGTTAACAAACCTTTGTTTGTTGCTTTGTTTTCAGTTTAATGTGTCATTGAAAATTGTTAAATTGTGTAGTTGTTGACATAATAAGTCATTATTATTTGCATCTGCTCTAATTGTGTTGGTTAAATAGTTTTGTGACTCATTTTTTTGCAGCTTGTTGAATTCCCTGTCACCATTTTTAAAAACTGATTGAGTTTTGATCAGTGTCTCAGTTTTTGATTCATGTTTGAAATAGTGAACAGAGTGATTGCCTATTCATTTCTCATGCCTATTAAAGAATGTAATAGGTTCTGTATGTAGGAGTGCTTGGTCTGAGAAAGCTCTTTTTATTAGGGGAGTAAACTAATACCATTTTAAATAGGTTCAAAAACTCATCTTGTCTTGCAGAAGAACATATTTCCTCTCTTTACTTTGTAATGTTGTACATTACCTGGACAAAATAAAGTCACCATTTGAATTTAAATCAGCAAGTACTTAAGAGCCAATGATTGGATCATTATTACAGCTCAGCGACGTTATGCAGCAATAAAGTGAAGTCAGCTGAGTACCTGAATCTACTGATTCGATGGATTTTGTCTTTCTTAAAAGCATGGGCATCTTCCAGTACAATAATGTGAAGATCCACTGGACTTGAATCGTCAAAGAGTGGTTCAGGGAGCATGAGGAATCATGTTCACACATGAATTGGCCACCACAGTCTTGACCTTAACCCCATTGAACGTCTTTGAGATGTGCTGAAGAAGACTGTACAGACTGGTTCAACTCACTTATTATCAATACAAGGTCTCGACAAGACATTAATGCAAATCTGGATGAAAAAAAAATATTGAGATGTTGCATAAGCATGGGGAAACAATGCATTAACGAATGTGCACCATAATCAAAGCTAAAGGCAGTCCAATGAAATATTAAAGTGTGTGACTTTTTTTTTGGCCAGGCAGTGTATATTAATGGGAAAGCTCAAAAATCATTCTTGCATACAGTACGTCTTTACCTCATAGTTGAAGTTCCACACACCCCACAAACATTATTAACCCAACATAAATAAAAAATACTAAACACATTCCTTCAATGATTGCAGGTATTATGGAAATTTCCTGATGTACAATTCCTGGGTCAAGGCAGGGTAAAACTTTATGGAACAAGATCTAAAGGAGAAAGCAAGTTAATAAACTGAATACAGTAGCACAGAGACTGTGCTGGAGGTGTATTGATTAAATGTGTCTTGTTCTAAATAAAGGTCCCCTAATAATCCCGCTATATGCAATCTCGTGTGGCTAATGAAACAAATTTGAACAGCCAGGGCTTGTCGAGGCACCCTGGAACTCTTCCAATTTATGTGGATCTGAAAAAAATATTGGAACAATTACATCTAGACCACAGTTAGTTGTGAGGGCATAGTAGCTCATGCAAGGCTTCAAATTGCCGTCCTCCTGCTTTTCTTGTTGTTGTTGTTGTTGCTGCATACTGTGTAAGAATAATTGGTTCATGGGAGTGTTTTTCTATAGGCTCTAACCAGATTGTGCTGGAATGTTGCATTTGCAATTTGAGGCAGTTTCAGGCCATGGTTTTTGCTATCTAGTGACAAGAGACCCTCCATGAAAAAACTGAGATGGATAGAGGAATTAGACTTTTGATGAATTGACATACTCAAGGTGTATGCTATTACTGTACGTCAAGCTTTTCAAAATAGTTTTTGACAAGCTGTAGCTGCAAGGATAAATCTTGCCCCAATCCAATGTAAATATTTTATTTCTCCTGACTTTTTATTAAAAGGCCTGTGACTATACAAAGATCTGGCACTAGGATCAGTAAACAAAGCCAAGGTACCTGTTTACTGTCGGATAATATCTGCTGTGTGTATGAGCATTAATGCATTGAGGTACATAGCATGAGCAAGTTTATAGACAGTTGTAGCAGTTGTCACTCTGTTGTCGTTTTCCTGGTATGTTAATGCAAGTTCATTAAAGATTTATGGTCAAGATATAACTTTGCATAATACCTCTAATAAAATATGTAATATTTGCAGTTTACCAGATTCAGCTGAAGAGTTTCTGTGCTGTGTGTGTTTGTGCGATGGTGTGTGTCTTTTTGTTTAATGTCAGGATGGCATGGATGGCTAAGAATAGAATCTTTTAACATTTTTGTGAGCACATGGTGGGGAATAGGACAGCCTCCTCATGGGCCTTAGGTCACCACTGTTTCAGGCCCAATAGCCATCTCCTCCTCTCTCCCATCTGGCATTCGGCTATGGCAGTAAGGAAAGCTCTCCGCTGGGACCTCACACTCCTCGGTTTTTTCCTTCTTTGTTCCTGTGGAGTTTATCTACAAATTACCGCAGAGTACTTAACAAATGAAGACAACAGTAAGACATAATACAGAACATAATAGAAGTAATATAAGAAGAGAGACTAAAGAAACCATCTATTATGGAGGAAAGAAAAATAGAAGCTTCTAACTGGGCCTTTTGTCGGAGAGCATTCATCTTTCAAGCCTCGCGTATTTTAGAATAGGACTAATAATCGCACCTCTCTAGGCGATAGAGAATGAGTAAACCAGATAGTGGTACTCCGCAGTCAGGGAGTCTTTAATACACACACAGCTGGACAGAGGACGTAAAAAATGTAGAAACACGCAGGAGGCAGTGAAATTGGAATATTTTGTAATCTGAGTAACACTTTAGTTTAAGGTCTGCTCATTAGCTGTAATAAATTGTTACTAATCATTTCACAATTTATTAGCAAATATAAATATAAAGATTCACCCAGCCAGATTTAGAGATATATTGCAAAGATATCTTTCTCCTATCTCACAAAGTATCTACTAAAGATCTTGCACAAACATGTAACTAATACAACACTTTAGTAAGCATACTTAGAAATTAGACTTGAGCCTTAACGGTCTGCTTATAAACAGTTAAGATGCAGGCCATAGTATTAGATACGTCTTTCCACAATAAAAAAATATCACAGTAACTGGTAGTATTGGTGACAATGAGAGATTTAGGACTGGATGATTCTGCTACTTGAGGCATGTGACCTGACACATTTAGAGCTTCTTACCTTGCTTTTTTCTTATTTTTTCTTTTTTTTTAAACCATTTCAGGTGTGGACTCCAACAGCGAGGTCAGCTCTGGGAGTCACATGGTCATGTCAGACAGCAGAGAGACCTCGCTGGCGCCATCCACTGTACCGTCTCTGCCTCCAGGGGAGCCAGGGGATGAAGACAATTATGGTGACCAGAGCTCTGGCGAGTCTGTGGACAGCAGCTCGTCGTTCGAGGAGCTGAACTTAGACCTGCAAGAGGGGAAAGACCTTTCCATAGACCCTGAGGTCAAAATGCCTAGTGGTAAGGTCCCCACAAACCCATTTCAGGAACGGGGAGCAGTAGCAGAAGAGGAAGAATAAGACAAAGTGAGAAGGAGGATAAGAAGCTGTCAGTAGAGAGTGTCCGTTTAATGTCTTTTGGAAATCTTTGCATATATGGCTTGAATCCTTTATTTCATGCAAAGCTGTTAATGAATCTCAGCCTGTGCTCTTACAATGAGGTGAAATGCACAATGGCTACCTCTGTGTGCCAACACCGATCAGTTATAGCCCACAAATGATGCCCTTCAGGTCTGGAGGACCAGAAATCCTCACTTCTTCTCTTTATTACCAATAGTTGTCCCTCTTTTGTGTAAAACAGGAAAGGTAAGGGTTAAATGAACAAAAGAAATTCAGTAAATAAAGAGAATGTTTAAATGTCAATGATTTGAAGTAGTTTCAACCTGTAATGTTAACTTTTTTATTTGTCAGTCAAAATTTGCTGAAGATGCAATTAGTTGTTTCAAGGTTGCAGTTAAAATTAACAAGTATTTGAAAGTGTTAATCTAAATGATTTTCTAATTTATTTTTGTTTAATGCTGATTATACATTAAATGTTAATGTTTTAAAATACATGTTAACAGCATGGTGTCATTTTGTCTCTGTATACGTGTGTGTGTGTGTGTATGTATGTGTGTGTATGTGTGTGTATATATATGTGTGTGTGTGTGTATATATACAGTATATATATATATACACACACACACACATAATTATATATATATATATATATATATATACACGCACACACATATATAATTATATACTATATGTATATATTCCCATACATATTGTAATATGGGAAAAGGCCTGTTGCCTATATTTATACATTATCCAGACTTATTTTCCACAATTCTTTTGTTTTCCAGTATCGTCAGTTAGTTTTGGAAGAATACTGGTTAAAAAAAAAAACAGGGTCCAATTTTATATTCTTAAATTCTGTCTTAATTAAAAACGGATTGATTGATCAATTGTTTATTTTGTGTACTTTACCAGTCTGGTTTTGCATGCACCTTTTCTTGACAAATCACATTTAACAGAGCCTTCATTTATAATTAGTCATAGCATAGTTTGTAAAGAAAATAAAAGAAATGCTCCCCATTTTCCGCAATATCCTGTAGTATTTCTTATGTTCCCTTCTGTTCTGTTACTTGTATTTTGTGTTTCACCATTGTAATATTGTAGTCTTAATCATTAATGTTTCTCTGTCATGACCTTTTCTATACTGCAGTTAATAGTGACCTGTACATTATTAAGATATATTTAAGTGTTTTGACTTGGGACTGTTCAGAGCTGGTTTTTGACTTGTGGTCTGTAATAAAATGTATTTCGGTTGCAAATGCAAAGAATTTCATTTTTGTTGTTTGATTTTTGGTCAAATCAGAAAAAAAGGAATGCAAATTGAGCCATTTACTGCTTTAAATAGTGAATTGTGTAACATTCAAATTATGTAGATGACAATTTAAAATTTTAAAACGTACATACCCATTAGTTTTTAGAAAATTAATTTCTAAGTGGTTGTCATACATAATACATCAGCCAATCATCATACAAATTTTTTCTTTCACATTTATTGTGCAATGATCTTAAAGAATATGAAAAAGAATGCAGATTTTTATTTATTAGCAGAAATTTTTGTCTAAAAGCATCATAAGTCTGGGATCAGAGAGCAGTTTAAATTTGTCTTTGGAGATGATAAGCAGAAAATATATAGAAGTGGGATATAAAAGGGGATTTGCTTCATTAGCTTAGTGATTTATGTGCCTATTATCAAATAAAAGCCCTGAAATCCTAGTTTTGTGGTTAAATGCTAAGCCGTGCTACATTCATATTTCTGTCCCTATCTGGATGTAGGTAGTGCAGTGAGTAGCATAAATGTTTCATACTTCCATGGTTGGGCACTGGAATCATGTCCTCTGTGTGCGAAGTTTCAATGTTATGCTGGTTTCCTACTGCAATTCATAGATATGCAGTTAGGACTTGCATATCTTGTTGAAGGTGTAGTCATGTTCCTTAATATGACTACTCGGGAATGGATAATACTATTGAGGCTGGCGGTCAGTGCCTTGCCAGCTGACCTAAACTCCTTGTGTTACTTTTACACTTTGAATCTAACTCTTACGTTTATTAATCCCACATTTTATTGTGGATTAACATGACTGCAAAACCCATTCGGTGCTTCATAATGCCACTGAATTTTCTGGCCTCAAACACTAGCAAGGCAACTGAACTATGTACAGATTTTTAAAAAATATCCTGTCTGCCTAACCTTTGAAGTCCCACATCAGGCATCTTAAAAGAAGCCTTCACATATACACATGGAAGTATTCAAACCTGCATAAAAAAATCACTGCGCAACAACAAGATGTTGAATGCATTGTTTGTATTCATCCATTCCTCATTCATCAATCTTTCAAATATTTATGGGGGGGGGGGGGGCAGGCAGAGGATAGAACGTACCTCAGGCGGCATAGGGCAGGGGTGCCCCATGGACATGCTGTCAGTCCATCACATGGAATACAAAAAAAAACGTACAATGGTCAGTTTAGCGGTGCCAGTTTACACGCATGCATTTGGGCTCTGGTAGCAAACCAGCCATGCTATGAGAAGAGCATGCAGACTCCACAATACAGAATACAGGTGGCCTTCGAACCCTCAGCCCTAGAGGCATCGATATATGTATGTATTTATCCATTTATCTCCCTGCTTGATGTGCTAATGTTTTATATACAGCAGATATTACATCAGGGTTAGGGTTATCTTCTACATTTACCCAAAGTGATACACAATTGAAAATGCAGACCTTGCAGCATTTGGGAGCTAAAGGCCTTGCTCACATACCCAACTGTAAAAATCACTCTGCTGATCCTAGGATTCAAACCTGCAACCTTCTAATCACATCCCCAGCCTCCTATCCCACTAAGCAGCACCCTGCCTCTAGTTGAGATTCTTATTAAAAATGTTTGGAATTAAAATGGACCGACCTTTCCCTTAGATTTTAGTGGTTCTAAGATGCATTGCTGTTGTCAGTTAATTTTTAATTATATCAATGGAGAAAAGCATCAGGCATCACTGTGTAGTAGAAACCGTACTCTATCGAGCAGGCTATGTTCTGGTTTCGTTAGGTTAACAGCGAAGGTATTAGCACCACACAGTGGTTAATCTCATGTACTACTACAATAAAGACTCATACCACTGTTTCAGTTAAATTCAAAATGATATTGATGATTTGGTTAGATGTTTTACGAAAATATACCAAGCATTTCTGTCAGTTCTTCACCCACATCTTCACCTCATAGTTAAATACATTGCTTATGGCTATAAATACCTTTTTAGAGTATATATTTTTTGCTGCACAATCGCACGGTATCCATATTATTTATAGCCTTATATCTTAAAATTACTTCTGTACGGTAAAGCAACAAATCGCTATGACTTATGTTTTCAACTTCCAACGGCTTTTCCTATTCAGGGTGGCGGAGACATTGTGTTAAAATCAGCAATAGATTTCTATTACTGCACAATCGTTTCCCCAATACTAATGAAATGACACGCATTATTGCAACTGTAATTTACCAGCCTTATTGCAATGGACAGATTCTGCATGCCATTACACTGGATATTCAACCTGGTGATATCTGGAAGGTGCCGATGGACGCCGACCGCACAAAGGGACTGAAGGAGCGCGCGAGGCGCGATGGAGTTTTATATGTCAGCAGGTTCCCGCCCAAATCCGCTCCGAAACCATGTGTTTGGAGACCTACTGTCGCCTAGCTGGTGGCTTGGATGCATACATGCATCAACAGATCATACCGCAGGACCTGCCGAGGACCCACCAAAAATAACCGGTCTGGTCGAAATCCGGTATTGAGTCGAAAGAGAACCTGCTGGTTTGCAGGCAGAAACTCTGCCTAATGAAAAACGGCAGTAGCGTAGTGGCTGCACTTCTTATAAGTCTCCACGGAGTATATATTTTTTTAATCTTGCATTGATAGCAGGAAAGTAAGGCGAAACTAAGAGATGCACGACTGATTTTTTAAAAAAGCATCAATATAAGTACAATTATGAGATTCCCCATAAAGCAAATAATAACGGATCGTCAAGATAGTTAAGGTGCCATCCTCTTTCCAGAATCAATCAGTCGTTCAGGACGTGCGGAAACTTACAAGAAACGGTGTTTATCGACGTGTGAACTGCGAGCAACCACGAGATAACAAACACTATCTTCTTGTAATGAAAGAATAAACACCTGCATGGCTTGTTGTTGTTTTAAAGATCTATGGAACAAGTGAAGAAGAGAGGACAGCAGACCCTGACAGCCCGCAGTAAAACCCTTCCTTGCTTACAGTTTGCCTTTCAGTAAATGGACATTCCAGTGTGTTATGCAAAAACCGCTCTAACAACTTAGCAACAGTTTCATGATCCGACGTTACTTGTATTTTAATTCTGCGATTTTCTAATCTGTCACCAACTTCTTCGCAGCGTTTATTGTCAAGACCGAGAATTGTTCTGTTGAGGTTAAGCTGGGTTTCAGAACCAAGGACAGATCTAAACCTTAGATCTGCTACCTTAGTACGGCGAAACAATCAATTGGTTTGAATAGGATTCTTGTAAAACATGCTTTTCTTTTCTGCACGACATGAACTTGTGTACAGTAACAATAAAAGCAGGTTGCATGAACCTTCTCCTAAGATCTGAAGACGACAAGGAGCGCGGTCACTGTTCCAAGGTAAGGACGTTTATATGTTTTTGGGTACTTATATTTGACAGCAGTGTTTATAAAACATGTTACTCCGCTGCAGTTTTTTTTCGTTAAAAATAATTTGGAACGTGAAATATTTCACCAAATAGACGACAACACTAGCAAAATTATTTTTTTCACAAGGCATAAGATATATAGCACACCCACGTTTATTAAATTAAAAATGTAAGTCGACAAAGATGTGGATTGTTCGGAGATAACATTTGCAACTAGTTGTTATGTAAAAAATAAGCATAATACTTTTTGAATAATTCCTTTAAGCACAATTATTTTACTGATCGATTGCATCGTGAAATTTAGACCCTGTAATGCGACCGTCATTTCGTAAGTCATTGTTTATAGGAATACTGTTTACATAATGACATTTCCTGATATGAATGGATACATTCAGATTACGAATCTAAACAAACAGACATGCATGTGATGTTGTGTAAATGCAAAAACACCACATTTGTAATGAAAACTAAAACGCCGTTGTTTGTAATTGTTTGCTGAACAATGTGCAAGTTGTTTATCATTTAGTGACACTATAAACCTGTGTGGGTTTCACAGAAGTTGAACAGGAAAAGGCGGTTTAATTGTTACAGTCAGACAGGCGGAGGAGGTTCTGTCAGCCCCAGTTATTGCGATGGACAGACGAATATCTTTTTCATGCTATGATGAAAATCTGGAAGATAATTACAAGTAAGGATAACACGATGGAATTAATAATCATTATTACGCAATATTTATGTCGCCCATTGGAAAATGAGGCGAGCAGATTCAGATCAGCGGAATTTACAGTATTATTTAAATGATTCTCCGCACAGCGGTAGTACAACACCGCAATTTCATATACAGCTGATTGCTGTGTACTTAGGCTAAATGAAAAGGTCAGTGTAATATCGTTAACTGAGGCCAACGAATCAAACTATGTGCTCATGGAGAGTATCGTCACCTGCTTTTACACTGTTGCCCTGATAGCCTTTTGAAATTATTTTCAGTCCAGTGGCATCTGTAATAAGTGTAAGTGAATTTCTGAGTCTCTGGTGTGAGCAGACCAACCTCAACAACAAAAATACATTTTTATGGCTTCTGTCATTGCACAAGTAACTTTTGTGTAATTTTTCTGTCAGTATCACAGTTATGGCTTGGTTTTTATGTTACACATTAAAAAAAACATTGAATTATATATAAACTCCCATGTACAGAAGAAGGCCATGTATCTTACTGTGTGAAATATATTATTGCATTACACTTATTCATTCTTCTTTGTTATTTTCACTTATTTCACATTTTTCAATAAAATACTGCTGGTTTTACTTGGCCATCTTTTTATTTGTTGTATAACATCCAGTTTTTGTATCATTCTCATTGACATAAAATTCAAAATATCTAGGGAGACTATATTGATAATTTGTCACAGATCTCTGAACAGGTGTATTCTTAATGTCTAATAGTTGTTCCCCATAAAATTACTGTGTCGTAAGATCCCGTGCTTACAAAATACATTCATTTCCTATATTCATAAGTGATCTAACTGCCACCTCCCCAGTGTGTGTGGAGCTTGCATGTTCTCCCTGTGTCGTGCTGGTTTCCTCCAGCTTCTCCTGTCCCCCCCCAACTAATTGGTGTCTCTAAACTTCCATAAGTGCATAACTGTGTGACTGTTTGTATGTATGTTGTCTGCGAAAGACTGACTGCACCCCAGTCTAGTGCCATGCGCTAGTTGTTATTGATGGATAATTGATGTATTGAGACAATGGATCGTAACTCAGACACATAAGACATGCATGTAAGAACCGAAGATTTTCTGAGTTTGAGCTGTGACATTTAAATCGAGTGGACAATCAGCAAAAAGCAAATCTTGTGCATGTCACATACTACTGTGTGATGTCCTGAGAGACGATTGTTGAAAGATATGAATGCAAAATGAAGTCACAATGAAATGTATCTTAATCAGCAAATGTTAGTCTACCCAAAGGAATGGCTCTGACGAGATTACCGATTTGAAAATGTCTAGTAGAAATGTTTCAGTGGGACTAAAGTGAATGTGTTACATGTTGAACGATTGTAATAAACGATGTAATCCAAATCTCATTCTCACCAGGGTAAACCCCTGCCTTATGCTCTATGTTGTTTGAGATAGAATCCACCCCCCCAGCCTCCCCCCACGCCTGACCAGGATAAATGGGTGGAAGATGGATGCTATATGGCTGGATATTAAATCAAAATGCGTGTAGTGTGGAAAATCAAAAAGCACCTGCTCTGTACCAGTACAGAATCAGCTGGGGACCAGTAAGCTGGAGTGAGGCAGCAAACTGAGTTGTATCTAGGTGACGAGCTCCACCTTTACTGTGGAACTGCTGGTTTACATGAGAGGAGGTTGACAAAAGTTGTCTGTGAGCACCTAGGTTCTGGTATCAGAAGCAAGCAGAACTCAACACCTAACTCACGTTATGAACACCAAACAACGCAAACACACTGATTCCCTACCTGCGTAATACCGTGGATGGGAGCTCATCTGACAGGATGAGAATATAACCTTATCTGTGAGTAATCAGTTGGAATAAAGAAGAAAATGCTGAATAGAATGTAAAATGTGAGACAATAGCAACTCCCTGCACATTTTATTTGTGCGTGACAGAAAATAGTGAACTTAAAAATAATAGTTTAGCTGAATGAACTTGATTATATATGGTATATGACTGAAATATGATTTCAGTGGTGATATTTAAAATAAACAGAAAACACACCTGTTACTAATAGGATTTAATTTAATTAGAGTTGTGACTGTTGTTTTACCAGAAAGTATAGCGCACAATTCAGGTTACACTCCTAGATAAGGTTCTGTCTATTGGAGGACACACACACACACATACATGCACACAATTTTATTCACAATCACTTGTGCTTTCTTTAGTGAACATTAAACAATGCATATATTCTTTAAAAAACAGTAGCTTGAGTGAGGGGGTGATGTGGGGGTGCAGTAGTTAGCACTCTTGCCTCACACCTCTGGGACCAGGATGTGTGTGTGTGTGTGTATTTGTGTGTAGTTTGCATGTTCATAGCAGTGTTGTCATTGTGGGGTTTCCTCCCACAATCCATAATCATGCTGAGGTTAATCGGAGTTACCAAATTGCCCATAGGTGTGCATGTGTGAGCGAATGGTGTGTGACTGTGCCCTGTGATGGGTTGGTACCCCATCCTGGGTTGTTCTCTGCCTTGCCTCTAGGCTCCAGACCCACCATGACTCTGAATAGGGTAAGTGGTTACAAAAAACAAATGGATAGTTTGAGTGATTAGTGATTTGTAATAAAACCAAGATTTCTGTTTAAGAATGAAAAATTTCACTTCTTGGTGGGATAAAATATATACAGTAATTATGCATGTCTGCATTTATTTATTTGTGTTTTTGTTTGGTGTTTGTTGTTGGTGTATTTGAAGGTAAACACTTATGTGTGTATGTGTAAGAGAAGGTTAGTTTGCCAGTTTACTTCTCAGTGTGGGGGGGGGAGGGGCTTGGTATTATGGGTATCTGTGAGTGAGTGCAGAGCTCAGTTAGCGTGCAAGGAAGTCAAGGAAGCTCAGTGGGGAGCTTCACTCCTGTCACAGCTGACTGCCCCATGAATAATGCAAGCAAAACAGAAGCTCAACGAAACCGAGACATGCAGCTCACTGCCCCCCCACTTGGCCTGACAAGACATCTATCACACTGCTGGCTGTCTGGCTTCTGATTCTAATGAACTCATTAAGGTGTTTTCCTTTATGTGGGGGGTTCATTGTTCCAACGATAAGGGAAATGTGTCATTACTATTCAGAATATACAGGTGATAGGAAAACATCTTGGTTGTGTCATATCAGTTAGCAGATTTGGAAAACGAGTGTTATATGTGTAACAGCAGATGGTGTATGGCATGGGATCTCAATAGATGGGCCAGATCATACGTGTAAAGTTCATAAACTATTCAAAAAAGGACATAAATTCCACAGAGATTTTAATAAGAGATGCGTCCTGAGATGCATGATTGAGATTCCTTCAGCGCACTGAACAATTCCACCAGCATCCAACATTAGAATCTGAACAAAGCTAGATAATACAGAAAAAAAACTAATAGAGAAGCCCAGCTGTACATCAGTGGGTTCATCAGCTGGTGAAGGGCTTTAGCTTGCAGACGCACTGCAGGTATCGCCTGGCTGTCTGTTAGGTGTAGGGCTGGGCATGGGGTCTGTCAGTGACTGGGAACGGCAGATGGCGGCCTCAGAGAAGGGGGCTTACAGGGGTTTATGAGACTTAACTAACTCCGGGCTCCCATATTTTTGCCTGTGATTGTTTTCCATACAGATTAGTGGGACTGACACTTCAGAAAATAACCCAAACCAAAACCTCTCATTTTCTTATAAAAATTCGAGAAAGGAGAGTTTAAACTAGTCTCAGGTCATGAATTGCTCTCTTTCCCTTGTAGGACTACAGCATGTTG
>JAODJW010000106.1:26276756-26291714 GCA_026777045.1 Hyperopisus bebe | reverse complement strand
ATACTCAAGTCAATTTTCAAGTGAAAATTTCCAACATGTTTAGACTTTTTAGGCACATTTGGCTGAATTGCTACATATCACATTTATGTTCAAAGCTTTATTGTGTCTGAAAGTCATGCTGCTCCTGCTGATTGCTCAGAAACCTGTTTTCACCTTTAACAGCCTTAAGAGCCTTTACCATGTACTGTATACTGTAGAGGCGCAGTAGTACATGCAGACCTGTTCCATAAACAGGGTGTACTACAGTCTTCTACCTTGTACTGGGACCGGACCAAGCCTGCCCCCCACCCCCACCCAACCCCTAAGATTAAAAAATTGAAAATAGATTTTAAAAATGGTTCTCATATCTGTATGGTTAAACGAAATAGCATTTTTTTTCTCTAGCAACTTTCTTTCTCCTGTATGACATTAGCTGATTCAGAAGTAGTTCTGCATAGAACCAGTAAACACTGAATAATGCATAAATAATTTAATCGAAACAATTCAACAATTCATTTCAAAATGCCTAAACAGGTGCACATGAAGGCACCAAACTCTGCACAGCTATGAAAATATACTGATTGCCTGGTATGTATTTTCTGCTTAAGCTTTCTGTTTAAGAAATGCATCTTTCTTCCCTTGTCTGCCAGAATCTAACACCATTGCCTCTGAATACATGCAGTAAGTGTGCCATTGTTATAACAGTTCCATTTCTTTGCAGAATCTTCTGGCTCAGTGTGGGTTGCATGTGATTGAATGTACATGTATAAAACATGAACAGTTTTTTTGGAGTGAACAGTTTTCTTTCTAGGAGTGTGATTCTGAATACTAGTTCATTGGATTATGTGATGTAACATCTTCCACAGTCAACTGACCATACAAAAAGGTTTTAAAAAAGAATATATGTTAGGACTTGTGGCCTATAGAGAGAAGAAAAACACAGGTAGCACTTTCTATAAATGCCATTTCTATAAAAATCTATGAACACATTCATAGCAAATTATAATGCGTTCATAAAGCATTATAAACATAGGTATAAATATCTTTTTAAAGGCATAACACATTATAGCCATGTTTATCATGCATTATGACTGTTTTACGAAACTCTCATCTATAACGCACTATAGATACCTTCATAATGCAGTACAAAGCATCCTTAATGCTTATACCGACCATTATCATACCTCATGAAGGTATTGCAAATGCAATATAGATGACAGCTTTAAGTAAAGTATTTCCAAAAAACATGTATTAATTCTTATGTAAAGCAGACAGTGTCATTGTACTAAACATCAGGGCACCATTTTTACCTCCTCAGCCCATCTATGATTTCAGAGTCCATGCAGAATTTCAACATGCATGCTTGTGGTTCAGTCATACATTTAACATTTCTATCACAGTCAACTACCCTTAAATTCTAATGTTTACAAAACACCATTTAACCAAAAATGAGAAATGTCAATGGAGAAATCATAGCAAGTGTTCCATCAGACACACAATTAAATACAATTGCAAATTAATGGTTTGTACATGTCAGCACACCCATGCACGTTATATGCTGTTATGTAACTAGTTGATTTCATTTTAGACATAAGGAAACATGCTGAGCTAAGTAAGGAGCCTCCAAAGGGACAAAAAGGCTGAAAAGTATAGCTGTGTTTATTTTTTCCAGTGTGTGCCAGTGAGACACATGGGTGGCAAAGCGTGAGGAAACCTGTTGTGGCTCCAGAACGGTGGTGGACAGTTCCTGGAAGCCAAATGTGATGATGTATGATGAAATAGTTTGAGCGGTAATTGCTACACTGTAACACAGAGAATGTATATCTTCTGTTGCCAGCCGGCGTAAATGGCCGATATACATACATAGTGTCTAATAAGATAGATAGATAAATGAATGTTATTTTTGTGTCTGTGTGTCACCTTGGCTCACTTAGTTTCCGGCTTTCGCACCATCTACTAAAAGGACTGTTCTCCCCCATCCAACCCTTAGGCGTCATGCTGAGACCATCTGGTCCAAAAATGCCAGCATAAGATAATTTCATTTTTACCAACATTTAGACACCTCAGACTGCCAAGTCATGCTGCTCCTGCTGATTGGTGTTAGTTGTGCGGGAGCAAGGAAAACAGTTTGGGTCATCGTGATGTAGCAAAATTTTTTTTCCTCTAGTGTTAAAATCTATGTATAGAGTGTGAAACACATGATATTATGCTATATGATTTAAACACCCATTCTTCCATTCATATTTAAACTGCTTATCTTGCTCAGGGTCATGAGGATTATGTGTATTAAAAATTAGTGCAAATAATTGGCTTAGTACCCCGTCTTGGGATACTCCCTAGGTTAAACCCCTCATAATCCTGCATAGGACTATCGGGTTTGGAAGATGGATGGATGAATTACTGAATGAATGAGTGAGTGAATGACTGAGTGAGGGAGTAAGTCATCAAGTGACTTAATGAATAGTGCAAAAAATAAAGGTATTTTCTTATAAGAATTTTTTGAACCATGTTAATTTTGCAAAACCCTTTCACATGCACTGCAAGGTTTTGATTCTTTTTTGTCATGTTAGGTCCATTACGGCCAGTCATGCAGAACATCTTCTAATAAACCAGCCAATGGACATTCTGTTGTCAAACAAGTAGATTCCTCCCACTTAATAGAATAAATTAATGCAAATAGTATATGCAATAAATTGAAATAAGTAAACATACGGATCAAGTATTGTTTCAATTTCACATACATTTTTTAAAGGAGTATTTTAATTTGGCTGGCAGAGTAGCCAAAACTGGTATTTTTCTGGAAGAAATATACATGGATATCAATTTCCCATATCCTATTCCACCTATGACTGCAACTGAACCATTTTCATAGTTCCAGCAGACAGCAGTCACTTCTCATGCATCCTTCATTTACATCCCTGTCTGTTGCAATTCATCCCTGAAAATGAAGGGAGCAAAGTGATTATTGCGAGCATTTTTCTGTGGTGTATATAATATGTACATGTTTACAGAGAATGTATAAATTGCGTTTTTATAAAGCAGTATAAATTACAATGATCCTATAGCATTGTCTTAATGGATATGATGCAAGGTTTTGATTCAAAGCTTTTTTTTCTGTTTTATTCCCAGTTAAACGTGAACCGAACAATGTAATTCAGAAGAGGAATTAATGATAAAGAGGAAACTTTAGGCATTAGTTGCAACTATATACCACAAAGCACCGCGTCGAGCACCCCTCCCCTCCCCCCATACTTAAAAGAACAATCTCAGTCCATCATGGACATCACGGCTTTGAGATATCGGTACAGAGTAGGTGTGACCCTTCTGTGGTCACTATACTTCCTGCTTACTGTGGTCATCCTAGGACCTGAAGCCCTGCCCACATCCAGCTACACCATGGGTGCTAAGCGTGAGATCACCATTGACGGGGACCTGGTGATTGGAGGCCTCTTTCCAGTGCACGAGAAAGGTGAGGGCACAAACGACTGCGGCAAGATCAATGAGCAGCGTGGAATCCAGAGGCTGGAGGCCATGCTGCTCGCACTTGACGAGATCAACCAAGACGAGCGTCTCCTGCCTGGAATCAAGCTGGGTGCCCACATCCTGGACACCTGCTCCAAGGACACCTATGCTCTGGAACAGTCCCTGGACTTTGTCCGTGCCTCTCTCACCAAGGTGGATGACACTGAATACATCTGTCCTGATGGATCCTACGCCATCCATGATGACTTCCCCGTGGCAATTTCTGGTGTGATCGGTGGTTCCTACAGCGATGTCTCTATCCAGGTACTGTCACCATGCATAGTGTTGTGTGCATGTTGCTATTTCAGTTTTGTGTATACATCTACTTTTTTGTGCTTCCATTTGGATATCTTTACATAATTAATCTTGGACACATGGAAAATAACAAGCAGAACGTAATCACTTTTGCTTTTAAGAGTTTTGCCGAATTATAACAATTATACAGTTGCCATGATAAAATATTGTACTATAATGGTAAAAAAAAAGCTTCAGCAAAATTTTACCATATGCATTTTTGAGGGAGGCTGCCAACGCATGACTGCAGTAAGAGAGACAAGTGGTTGTAAATATTTGTTCCTAAATACAATCAACCTAAGTTGCCATCTAAGAACAACACATCACTTTTCATTTTTCAGATGACTATTGTGCATTCAGAGTTATCCATGCAGCAATCCGTACTTATCCTTGATCTAGGCAAGGTATTCTGTGCACATATGAATGGTCCATATCTTACATCGAGAACCTTCATTGAGATTTCAGGAATTTCTGGCGCTACAGCTGATTCAACTTTATTAATTTACTATAAAGAAGGATCTGTTATCAAGAATGTCCCAAGGAATTTTTCATTGTTCAGAGACCACACCCCCTTATATGTATTATGCAGTACATTTAAATAATAATTTCTAATTATTACTTTTTCACCTTACAGTATTCACATAATATGTCCTTAACAATCATTTGTACCCTCCCCATCCCCCACCCCATCCCCTTCGGTTAACTTTTATCGTGAACTGAGTCATGACTTAGCAACCGTGCAATAAGGGGGCATAAGCCTAAACCAGGTGATACTGTAACAAAACGTATATACCTAATTATCGAATAAGGCAGACAAGGGTCAAGTTAAAATTCAGTGGTATATTCATCTAATTCTTAAAGCCCTGTGATAAGAAAACAAGTTTCTTTAAATGTAAGTGCTGCTAAAAAAATTAAACATGTAGGTAACCTCACAGCTACAAAAACAGCATGAATAGAATTGAAGTCCCATTTCATGAAATGTCATAATTTCTTGAATTTGCTATTATTGTCTTTTCTATGTACATTTTACCAGCAGAATATAATCTACAACCCACACATAATCTATATATGATGGTACTTTATCCCTAAAGATGTTGATGGGCACTCATCAATCAAAATGGGTTTTATGTAACTATAGTGTTACCATTGTGTTAGAAGGCTGTGACATTGCATAAACAATAAATGTAGTAACTAAAAGTAATTTTAAAATGAAGAAATGTTGCTGACTTGCCAAATTCATACAAATTTTATTGTACAGTGATCCCCGGAAATTATGTTCCAGGCCCATCAGCGATAGGTGAAAATCCGCGATATAGGAAGACCAAATAAATAAGCTTTTTTAAAAAATAGTTTAAGCCTTAAAATACCCCTCCCACACGCTTTAAAAGCGATAGGTGAAAATCTGCAATATAGAAAGACCATATAAATAAATAGTGTTTTATAGTTTAAGCCTTAAAACACCCGTCCCACACGCTTTAAAAGCGATAGGTGAAAATCTGCAATATAGAAAGACCATATAAATAAAAAAATATATATACTGTAGTGTAAGTCTTAAATCGTAGGGCTTAAAACAAAATGAAAAGTTCACAAAAAGTTTGCTCACAACAATCGGACCACAAGCAATGTACGCGATACACATGAGAACTGTGATGCGTCGATCAAGGGAAAAATCCACGATATAGCGGGGGCGCAATAGTTGAATCGCGATATAGCGGACATCACTGTATATTGAATTATCTTTCATTTTAGGGAACAATTTAATAAATACAGAAATACGTTTGTTTCACTTTAGAAAGTTTATATGTACCATTTGCTTGGGTTATGTACAAAAGTGTGAAAAGGAAAGTAGTTTTTATTCTGTGGTTCTAAATATCAATATATAACTAAAATTCTTCTAGTACTAAAATTAAAAAATCTAATGTCAGGTGTCAAAAAACACATAACACGTTCCACTATTATCATTTATTTATATTTTTTAAAAAAACAACAGAAGACATGCATGAAATAATAGAAGCAAGTTTAGCAGCAATAACTTGTAGGATAATTTTCTGTATGGCAGTATGTGACATTATTTTGGAGGACTTTAGCTCACTCTGCCTTACAACATTAATTATGTTTGAGGGCACTTGTTTACGCGCAAGGTCTCTTAAGGTCTAGGGTACTGACAGAGTATCCTAACTGGGTTGAGGTTTGGACTTTGACTTTGCCATTCCAAAAACTTTTCTTTTTAAGCCATTCAGTCGCTTTTCCAGTGTGCTTGGAATAATTATCCTTTTGAATGATTCAGTTTCATTCAAGCTTTAGCTGTTGGACAGATGGCCTCCCAATTATTTCTGGAATACTTTAGTATGAAGAGGAGTTCATGGTTGACTTGATGACTGCAAGGTCCTTTGGCTACTAAACACATCTAATCATTACACCTTCTACTTCAGTGCTTGAGAGTTTGAGCTATGAGGTATTTTTACTGATACGCCATATTTAGATTTCACCAAGCATAGTGCTTGTGAATTATGACCAAACACCTACACTTTTGTCTTAACTGTTCAAAGGGTATTGTTCCAGAAATCTTGTGACTTGTTCACAAGCCCCTTTGCAAATTGAAACCATGCTTCCAGGTTCTTTTTTGAGATAATGGGCTTTGCTTCTCCTAGCTACTATTATATGAAAGACACACTTGTTAAGTCTTTTTCAGATCACAGATTTATGAACTTTAATATTTAATATGTCAACTGAGGCCTTGTTGATCCCTATGTGTAGCTCTTGGTTCTTGCAATTTCTCTGAGCATTATATCGCTGTGACCTTGAGGTGAATTTGCGTTTGTTGTTATAATTGTTTTCGTTAATTGTTATTGGAAGTGGTTGCCTTGTCCTTTGACATTGTCCTTTGGTGTGAATGTGTGTGTGTGAATGGTGTGTGCCCTGCAATAGGTTAGTGCCCGGACCAAGGTTATTCGCTGACTTGTATCCATAGCTCCTGGGATAACTCGATAAATCTGTAGTGAAACTGATATTGGTGATCACTTCTTAAAATCTTGTAGCAACCATATAATATAATGCAGGCAGTAAGACATTGGTGAAGTGGCACTGGCTTGTTACAGACACCGTAACAAGGCTCTAAGAATTGAATGAGCTGAGGAAATCCTCTACTACAGAATATGACTGATACCTGTATTTTAACCAATACCTGTCTAATTATTGGTACCTGCATTAACAGCAGCATGACGGGTGGCACTGACACCTCACACCAGCAAGACTGGGGGTTCAAGCGCTGCCTTTGCTGTGCTTGTGTGGGACTGATCATGTGGCTTTCCTCCAGATACTCTGGTCTCCTCCTGATGTTAGGTATTGTGTCTTAATTGCCCGTAGTGTATGAATGCATACGCTGTCATCCCTTCTGGGGTGTTACGCCTGGGATAGGCTGTCCTGGATAAAGGGTTGAAAAATGGATGGATCTACAGCAACATAATTGTGCTGTCTTCACAGTGATCCATCTTCAAACTACCTAAATTAAGTGAGGACTACTGTATAAGTAGAGGAATATCGTAACAGGGTGTGCAATTTCATGCATTGTGTCATAGTGGCACATGGTGACACTCGCTCCTCTAGGGTTGCAGTTTTTTGCAACTTTAGCCTCATTGTATGGGTGTTCCACAGGGTATTCAGGTTTTCTCCCATTTTTTACAGACATGCCATTAGGTGAACTGGCATCACTAAATTGTGCATCCTTTGTGAACGCGTGTCCTGCAATGCGCTGTCCGGAGTGCAATGCTGCCTGCGATGGGCTCCAAGCCCGTCACCCTATACTGGATAAGCGGTTGGAAGATGGATGGATGTGAGTATGAGGGTGACTGTGCTTTTACGTTTTGCTCCCTCCAGATTCAGGGAATGTTAAAGTCTGAGAACAAAAGAAGCTGACAGGCTGTAATGGGCTGCTGCTGTTCTGTTTGAAACCAGACAAGTGTTTCAGAACAATCTGATGGAAATAGACCCCAGCAATTACTGTTCCTTTTTAAATACGTAGTTGTTCTTTTCTCACCAAGCTGTCTTGTATTTTCATGGGAGCATTTATTAAGTGCAGCCTCTCCATATGTGCCTGCTCTAGTCGTGTAAAAACAGTCAGATATAAACTCAATTCCTAAAAGTAACTGTTTCTGTATATTGTCCCTGCTGTCTCATCAGGGGAAATAAAATAAAAAATCTCAGACTATACAGCTTTGCAAAGCTGAAGAATATACAGCTCTGGGAAAAATTAAGATAGCAAAAAATTGTAAGCTTAACTGGGTGTGAAATGTAAAATACACATTTTGATTTTCTTTTACAAACTATTTACCACATTTGATTCCAAATCTCTACCAATATGATACCATGATTTTATTCAGAACATATATTTGCTGACAATTATAACTGGCTAAAAATAAAAAATATGTAAAATGTATATAGAAATAATCAGGTTTATCCATTATTATATAGTACAATAATAATGTATCATCAATCAGTATTTGGTGGAATAACCCTGATTCTTTATCACTGTTTTGATGCATCTTGACATACTCTCAGTGTCTCCTGTTGTTCTTATGTATAGCCATGCGGAAATTTTTAAGCCAGGAAATACTCAGCTGCTCACCGTAGCTGTCTGTTAGTGACACCAGCATAGCAGACCTTATCCCTCAGAACATCAGACTTTAACAACAAAATGGTCTCCTGCATACATAGTTAATGAGAATCTATCCCAGATGACCTCAAAGTGTCACTGGCTCTCTTGCCCTTTGTCCATTTCCTTCTTCTCTTTAAGATTTTTGATGGATTGTGTATTTGTGTATTTTTTTGCTCCCAGCCTCCTCAATTAACGTTGTGCATCTACAGTCTTTACTTTTAACTAAATACAGGGTGCAGTTTGTTCTCTGTACAAACACCAAAATGTAATCAACAAATGGCAACACTGACAATTTTTATTTTTCATGTCAAATGTTTGAGGTAATTATATGAGGAGGATGGATTAGAATCTGGACACGCAACCTGCTAGGATTTCAGTCGGACATGAAAATTTATGCTTGGCAGAAAACCATCACCAATAATGAAAATTATTCCTTCTAGTCTTGCTTTGAGAAGACTGTAGACGTTTATTTAACAGAATAAATCTTTGGTGAAAATTCCATTGCTTCTTTACATCTTTAGAAACTGAACACTAGCTCTGAAATCTATGGGGCACATTCTCAAGCATGCAAACATATCAAGATGATCAGTGCTTATTCTTCTCCAGTTGATTGCAGTCGAGACAAGACCTATGTCTGAGCGAAAATGTCACTTGAAGATGAATATTTAGCTGGGCACATTGCTTCTTTGAGAATGGAGAAGCTGTGCCTAACAGGGTGAATAATCAGACCAACAATCCTTGTCAAAGCAACAGAGGAGCTTAAGTTGAAGATGCTGAACATTACTGTGCCACTTATTGTCGAGCGCTGATTGTAATGGGACTAAGAGCTCAGCAGATGTGTCTGCATCAACTGTTCCCAGGATTCATCTCAATGATTGTCTCCTTAGTGAAGGACCCACAGGTCATGTTGCAAGAGAGCCACTGTTGATCTATGTTTGGGGCATGATGCGTCAGAGGACTGGCCCAGCACCGGTGACGCAACCAATACCTCAAGAGTGCCAGCTTTCCCATCTGTGGGGTGCGACCGGGTGTCAGGAGGCCTGGCAGTGGCAGTGAGCTCCTCATTGAAATCCCCCTTTGCACTGTGAAGGAATGACAGCGGCGCTCTGGTGTCTTTGCAGTTGAGAGAGCTGTTCATAAGAGACAGTTGGCTGAAATTATTCATTCACATCCCATGAATATGAAAGCGAGAAACACATGGTGTTCTTCCCATTTAAGAAATATCTTTTCATACTGACACTTTAGGGGCATAAAGCCATCTGGGGTTGAATTAGGGGTGGGGGTCATGATATGTATTTGTAGTAATGATGGATGGGGCTTCACTGGCAAATCAGACCCACTCGTTTTATGTCCTTTACTGGATAATAATATTCTATTAGGATGATATTAGGAATTTGCAGTGACAGTACTCTGCCTCAAGAAACTTCTTAGAGAATTTCTTTGAGTAGCTCAATGACCTGTTCTGGCATTTCACTCTATAATTTCAATATAACACAATCTTCATGGCCTGCTTCCTTTGCCCAATCGAAATCTGTATCAGTTTCTTTTGATTCTTGTGTTCATTTGCATTTTTACAGCACGCTCGAAGGCTTTTGTTACCTTCTGCGTTTTGATGAATTGAGTCTAGGCTTCTTGTCTTCCCGCAAACAGCAGCACCTACAAAGCCTCTGGTGTTTTTCTAACAGATGGTGAAAGTAGGTGGTGATAAGATGTTCTGGTAGGCTTGTAGATTGTGTTTAAAAAAATCCCACCTCGCTATCAGCTTTGCCAAAAGTAATACTTACCTTTCAGTTTTTCCAGCGGCTCTGTTCTTCCAGTTTCTGCATTTAGATATGGATTACGTTTTTATAGTGGACCGCAGAAAAATGCATTATACAGGCATGCTCAGTCAATATAGAAATAATTCATTATAATTAGGGATGCACCGATCCCACTTTTTCTGTCCCGATACCAATACCGATACCTGCGCTTTGGGTATCGGCCGATACTGAGTAATCGACGCCGTAAGTACGACGTAGCCGTGGACCCTGTCGTGGTCTGTCATGCACCTCTTATGAAATATATCTATACTTTGCAGCGACCCAGACCACCAGAGGTGTGACTTGGTCTGCTTGGTAGCGTTTGTTTTTTTTTTATAAAAATGAAGACAAAATACACCCATCTGTACTTATATTTGCAATTGAACCTGAAACATTAGTCATATCTAACATTAAATAACTAAACTTATTTAATGTTAATTTGATATAAATAATGCATCAGTTGTATTTTCTCTCGCTTTTCCATAATTTGCGATAGTTTGTTTTTGCGGTCTTTCTCTGCTAGCATTAGCAAATTCCATGTACTTTACACTATGGCGCATCGTTTGAACAAATTCCGTGTGTTAATTCAGTGGCGTGCTGTCCCTTCCTCCTCTTCACACTTCAGCATAATAGACTATACTGACTGAAAAAATACCGCAGCTTTGAGTTTTAGCGTGATGTTGCAATTAACTGGTATCGGTCCTTGGTATCAGGCAATTTTTACGAGTATCAGTGTATGAGTGCAGTATCGGCCCGATATCCAATGCCGGTATTGGTATCGATGCATCCCTAATTATAATGGTAATGTTTACAAAATGTCCTTTTCAAAGATGAATATATTCTCATCTCAATTTATTTTTGACTAATTTTGTCTAATTTTGTCTTTTGCCATTAAGCATATGCTTTCACGCTTACTATGAAAATATTTTTCTTGTTTAAAGTACATATTCTCCGGTGTTCAAATTCCTCTCTTTCGGCTGATATTCATTCTCACTAATTTATTACCATGTCAATAACTGTTACATGTGCTGGCATACAAACAGTGACATACGCTGTAGTCAGTGACTTGCCCCCATCATTCATGCACTCATCTTCTAGGAGCCCATTACAGGCAGCAAAGGGCACAAAGCAGGAGGGAACGTAATGTCAGTCCATCGCAGAGCACATCTGTCTGTTTCACTTGTTCACGTTTGTTTCTTTGTTTGTTTGTTTGGATGTAGTTATTCTGCATTTTAATTATGTTTTTTTGTTCATTTATACAGTTTTCTATTTTAATGGAACACAATAGGTAAAAAAAAATAGATTGTACCTTTGAGGACACTATGTGCCACTGGGGTAGTAACCTCAAAGATCTGCCAGTTGTACCCTAGTTGTAGGTAAATGTACCATTTGGTCTAATTTGAAGTACAGAAATGGACTCCGTGGAACATTTATGTGCCTTTGGGGGTACCTTAATGATGTTTATACCAGGGCTGTACTGTTTTTTCAGAGAGTGAAGATTCCAAGTTAAATGCCTTTTCTCTGGGATAAAGCAGCAATTCTGGAATCTCTAAACATCGTGCAATTGCTTGTGAAAACAGTAGCACACTGTCATCCATAACGTGTATGCTTTGTGCAGTTGTGTGCAGGTGTGTGTAGAATGAAGGTATATGGTGTGGTTTGCCCGTGTGTCAGCAATAACAGCCCCCCACTGGCCTGTTATCCACTCTGAAAGTGGCAGTGATACTGCAGCACTAGTCCACTGGGATAAATAGATGGATTTTTCATGTCAGAGAAATCATGAAAAGCTTAGCACCAGCCACTCTGTGGGCACATGTCTGACTTAGTCTGTCTTATTTCTGTTAGGATCCATATTGTGCAGGGAACTTCAACAGCAGAGACAGATATTTTCAGACAAACGATCAATGTCCATTATGTCTCTGTCCCTGTACCAAGCAGACTCTCTGACACTCCGCCTGGCCAAATGTCTGAGTCAGTTACATTGTCCCTCTCAATAAGATGGGCTGTTAATGGCCCCTATTGCATCATGGCCACATGTAATACGTTTCTTCAATTATTAGGCTTTGAGGAAAACAAAATATGAATTTTGCTCGGAATACAAAGCACACACTGCCTGTACACAGATATACCTCTGTAATAAATCAGATATCGCAGTGTCCTTGTTTTGGCTTGTTGTGTGACTTGAGCACACAGAACATAACCAGGGCTGCTGGTATTGCTTCTCCTAAAAACTACAGCCAAATTCTAAATTCAAGGTATGTGTGGAACGTTTACGATTACAATAATTGTCATTACAAAGGAGCACAGAATCTTATTCAATAGTAGCCTATATAATAAAATAACTGAATAAAGTGTATGTCTGTTTCAAGAGTATTCATGTGTTAAAAAGAATGAGAGCAATTCTATGTACCATGCTTGCCAAACCCAGGAATGGGCATCCTTGCAGTGTGATATGCCTCACAGATGTCCAGACATCAACACATAAGAAATAAGCACCCTTTTATCTGCAAGACCAATTTCCTGGAATATGCCACAGAACAGTCTGTCTGATGATTTAGAAAATCATTTGTACCTGATTTATTAAATGTCGAAATGCCAATGCGAACCACAATAATAAGCAAAACCAGATTCAAAGATGGTTATAAATGTTATCAGATTTTTGTGACGAGAAGACCTGGCTTTTAAAACCAATGGCTAAAAAAAGGTAGAAAATACGGATGTTTGTAAGAAAAGTTAACAATCAACAGTGTTGACAATAAGTATACAATATATGTGATTATAATTAAAGACAGAATTATGTGACTATGAGGATCACACAAACCTGCCAGTGACATCTGTGAGAAATTACAGTGAAGGTAACAGATGAGTAGGAGCATTAAAAATCACCAGCAGAGAGAGTATAGTTATGAATTGCATGACATCTGTTTGAAATGAATGATTATGACAGTTATCAATGACTAAACTTAATATTGACTAAACTTGATATTGTAACTCCATCGATAGCACCGTGGTCTCAGACCTCCACAGATGGAGCTGGATAAGCAGTGGGGAGGTAGATTGATGGATGGATTTTTCTTACTTTGATTGCAGTGGAATTCTTATTATGATGAATTTTATCTTTCATCCCTTTCATTGCTATTACATAGTGTTACATATCTATAAGTAAGGCCTACAGTATCTTAAGTATATTTTTAACCTTAACTATTACAAGCAAAACCAATGAATGATTAATGAATGAGGGACTCTTACTAACACTTCATAAGAATGACAGTAATGTCTATCAATTAATATTTCATAACAATTTTGCAGGTTTGCGGTAATGTACAGATATGACTAATTACGACGGAGACTACAGTTATTTATGATTATTGCTTTATGTGTTGTGTCCTTATATTTTTGTTTACTTTTACTGCAGTCTTGGAGTCAGGCAGCTACGCCTTTCACTGCACATCATGCTGAGTAAAATTGTTTATGTAACATATACAACTTTGATTTGATTTTTCTCAGAACCCAATGCATGTTTACTTCGCAGTGTAGTTTACTGTTCTTTGTGGGACAGGTTGATTATGCAGTTTAAGATCAATTCTCAACTGGTCAGCGGAACATCTGATTTTGAAGTGGGTGCTCACAAGAACAAAAAGTCCTTTAGTCTTTTTACTTCTGAGACTTTTTTACGGCCCCCCACTGCTGTGTTTCACCAGTTTCCATGGTGATGTGCTGTGGCTGCAATGTGTTTCACTGTAGAGGTGACAGGAGTGCTTAGGAAATCTTGCTTTCCCATTCCCAGCTATTCTTCACTAATTTGAGCAAGTAAGGAAGGAAGTAAGTTAATTGGGTAAGTGGAAGATCTGGGTGCAAAACAATAGACGTAATTAACCGTATTCTTGCATCCTATTCTTACAGAAACTCTTATTTCCATTTCAAAATCTTGAAATTCAGTGCGGTTTCCTTTCTTAGTGTTCAGGCAGGATTCTCAGTGTAGACCCTTGTAGCATCACAATTTCAGCATCACCCCCAATTTAATGATAAAATCACTTAAAAACAATGTAGCACAGTGTGACAGGAAGCCTGAAAACACTGGATATATGTTTAAAATGTAACTGAGTGGCCAAGTTAAAGACCAAGAAATAAATTGCGTCCAAGGGAATAATGGGGCCATACAGTGGCTACCTTCAGGGCACGTAAAGCCCCTTAAGCGAGAAACTCGCCAGACAGTGTAAATGCCCTTATTGCCAAGTCTGTCTGTCATATCGATTTTATCCACAACCTCCTGCTGTCCCTGTATTCAGTTAAAGAGGAAATGATCTGTGCATACATTATAGGTCTTGCTTTTGTTTTTATTTTCCCCAAAGAGATAAATGAATTAGCAATGAGTGCATTTTGTGGCATACATTAAGAAATGTTAAAAATGAATAATTTATATTGTTTCACAATCACTGTTCTGGGCTTCGGTCACGTGTCACTTATGGTGAACCTGAGTGTTTAGATGAGGCTTTTTTTTAAGACCTTGGAGCACAAGCTAAAGAATTTCGGCTTAACTGTGTGAGAACGGTTGGGGGTGCACTCAGCTAAGTATGGGTTGATGCACAAGAGGCCGTGCATTATACGTTTTTACACACGAGGATGTGAAGAACCAGAGATGGGACCAAGTCACACATGTGCAAGTCTCAAGTAAGTCTCAAGTCTTAACCTTCAAGTCTCAAGTAAGTC
>JAODJW010000106.1:26265992-26276656 GCA_026777045.1 Hyperopisus bebe | reverse complement strand
GTCAAGTCACAAGTCATAAAAACAGCGACTCGAGTCGACTCGAGTCCAAGTCATCAAGTCTCAAGTCCCCATCTCTGTGAAGAACCACCCAACGTACATGGCTTGGAGTGCCACAGCTTGTACGCATTCAGCTTACACGTTTGGACCTAAAGACATTATTTTCACGTTAAGAACTTCTGGCCGAACGAATAAACATTTTGGTTAGATACGACCCAAGCCACTGTCGTTAATTCATTGCTAAGCAAATTGTGAGTTAATGCACTCGAAACCATGAATTATAAGTTTTTTAATGCACAACTGCAGAGGCAAAGAAATGTAAGAATATATACAGACATTTACAAAATGCATTTAGTTTTGGTACTCAGCTGTGTTATTTATAAAATACGTCTTTTTCTATGTCTTTGCATTTATCAATTCTGTTAATGTTAAATTGTTCTCTAGTTCTGCAACGTTAAGTAATGTCAGTTATAATTAAGTATTATAATCGCACAATGATTTACTACTGTGTCTTGCCTAGCTGGTACTACATGTGCAGTTATAGATTAACACCTTTCTGACCAATCATATTCAATAATTCCACAGTGCCATGGTATAATATCAGTTACAGATTGTTCACACACCAATAAAAAAACTGGCATAAATTACCTAACTACATACCCTATTACCAAGGTTTCTGGAAGAAAAGAGGTTGGTTGGTGATATTTACATTGTGTGTAGGTGAGCATTCAGTCCAGAGGTTTCAGCTCATGAGTAAAGTTTCTACTGAACAGTGTCTAAACTTTGCTCACCTCCAAGAATGCAACCTTGTCGTGGATGTCTTCTTCCTCGTCAGGTTGGAATCTCAGAAGGAGGTATGTACATACAACACATCCTGTTATCCTCCTTCTGACTTGGAGGAGAATGCAAATGTGTGCCTTTCCATCCATTGATGCTATTGGCCAGTATTAACAGAATCCACTGTGCTGTGAGGCCTATCCTCCTTTCCTCATTAGAAAAAAAATACGCAGTCAGAAATATACAGTGAAACTGTCCATAAGCTTTTACCTGTAGACGGTGTGTTGTCTAAATCTCTTTCAGAATGAGAAAAATAGCATTCAGTCCAGAAATTACAGTAAATAAGTTGATTTTTCTTACAGCAAACTAACTTACATATATTGTTTTGGAACAATTATTATTGAACAAATATGTATAGCTGCATGAAGATGATGTGAGCATATTATGATTTTAAATCTAAATGTAGATTGCCGTTTTCAGTAGCTCCCACTTTATTTGGGTCACATGGTCTGGCAAGTTGAAGAACTGTTCCTTTGTTGGGTCCAAAGGAGTTCGTGAGAGCCCTGGTTTCCATCTCAGGGACAGTGTAGTCAGTGGGCCAAAGCCAATGAGGTGTTCTCCCTGAAAGAGGTCTGCTATTGGTGTTTCAGTTCCCACCTTATAAAAGGGGTCTGACGTTCTCATCATTCTTATCTGATGGTGGTGGACATTTGCATATGTGGTCCATGAAACCGCCAATCCAGCTGTAATACATACGCTCAAAATTTACAGAATTTCGAAAACACTGCTGGAACAGCTAGTAAAAGAAGAAAATGGAATCTGAGACCAGGTGATCGTTTATGATGGGTGCAGCACCCACATGGAACATACTATACACGTGGAATGGTGTTTCAGGCTGCATTTGACGGTGGTTTGGTTTTCGCTGTCCGAAACAGCTACTAGACATTTGAAAGTGTTTTAAGCCCGGTTATTTCGATCGGGTTCAGCAGGTTTAATGTGCAAAGCCTTGGTTGAATAGCTTATGGACAACAAATGACAAGTTCTTTATCCTTGCTTTTGTTTTTAGTGTTTATATTTTAGGGGCCATTAAATTGGCGTTATTCACGGTGAAGATGTTACTGATGGCATTCATTTTGTGACGTCTGCCGTGAACTGTTCCGCCACCTTTCACCATATTCTGGCCTCTTGTCTTGCTTTCAGGTGGCCAACCTGCTCAGACTCTTTCAGATTCCGCAGATAAGCTACGCCTCCACCAGCGCAAAGCTCAGTGACAAGACACGTTACGACTACTTTGCTCGCACCGTACCCCCAGACTTCTACCAGGCCAAAGCCATGGCGGAGATCCTCCGCTACTTCAACTGGACCTACGTGTCTACTGTGGCCTCAGAGGGTGATTACGGTGAGACGGGTATCGACGCTTTCCAGCAGGAAGCCCGAGCACGCCAGATCTGCATCGCCACGTCCGCGAAGGTCAGCCGCTCCATGAGTCGCTGGAGCTACGACGCAGTCATACGTTCACTGCAGCAGAAGTCCAACGCCAAAGTAGTGATTCTGTTCACACGAAGCGAGGATGCACGTGAGCTTCTTGTGGCAGCTGCCCGCATGAACGTTACCTTCATCTGGGTGGCCAGCGACGGGTGGGGTGCGCAGGAGAGCGTAGTGCGTGGCAGTGAGCTGGTAGCTGACGGGGCTTTCACCATCGAGCTGGCTTCCTACCCCGTGCGGGAGTTCTCTGACTACTTCACCAAGTTGCATCCATACAACAACACTCGCAACCCATGGTTCCGGGAGTTCTGGGAACACCGCTTCCAGTGCAGCCTGCAGGAGTTCAGCTGCAGTCAGCATTCCCTGCGCGACGGGAACTTTGAGGAAGAGTCCAAGATCATGTTCGTGCTGAACGCTGTCTATGCCATGGCACATGCCCTGCACAACATGAGACAGGCCGTGTGCCCCAACTCCACCAAGGTTTGCGATGCTATGAAACCAGGCAATGGCAAGAGGTTCTATCGGGATTTCATCTTGAAAACAAAATTTGATGGTGAGTTTGCCACAAAACAGAACCTTTCAGAAACATATCTAATATCTACATGTAATACAGAATATACATACATGATCAATAAACGCCTATACAGATTAGGGATTCGGTCAACTTGGAGCCTAACTCAAGAAGATTGTGGCATGAGGAAAGATGTCAGTCGATTGCAGGGCACACAGCGTCACCTACATCTGTAAGTCTTGGAGAGACAAGAAACCGCCTGAAGAAACTTTGCTGAAAACCCTCACAAACATAGGGAGACCATGCAAACGTCACAGACACGGGGACAAGAATCAAAGCTATAAAGCTGGCAGTTTGAGGATACTACTGAGGCACTACACCTCCTGTTATAGGATGGGAGTCATAAATATGAAGAATTATATCGTAATTTGTGGTACAAAGATCCTTCCAATGTAGGAGTCATGTCATTTAAAAACATCTAACAAGGGCAAAGTTACAGCCTCTCAATTATACCATACAACACTATCACGAAAAAATCAGGAAAAATCCCTGCACATTTACATTTATCTATTACATGTTATCCTTTGTAACATAACTGCTAGAGTACAACTTTATATTAGTTTCAGAATATAATGAACGTTTAATTATTCCTGTCAGCAAAGTAGGCCAATTAACAACAGGCAAATGCATGCAATGAGTGTAAGGTTGGATTTCCAGTGTAGGTGTTTTGTTTGGTCTCAAAAAGATGTTGTGATGATTTAATTTGTAAGGATAAAGCAGTCATTATCAGCTAAGAGCTCAGTAATGAATCCAGTCACACTTTGTCTTACATGCTACAGGCTATGCTGAGTATACTGTATACTGTATTCAGTATGTATTCTCAAGAGCAGATTTCTGACAAAAAACTGGCTTTCTTAGGAAAAAAGCCTGCAAGTTTTGCCTTAGTGCCTGTTTTTATGCTAAGCAGATTTATGCAGATATACTTAAATTCTGTGAGTTCTTCTGTATGATGTATTACACAAAATTACAGCAATTACTTACGAGCAGATCATATGAAAAGGAAAAGCTTTAATCTTTAATGAAAGAGCAATAGCTTTGGCATTCCATTTCATGAGAAAATAACATGTTTGTCATATAGAGGGTGATATGTGCCACAGTGGGATTCTGTGCCAGAAGGTCATAAGTTCAAGAGTCAGCAGAGTGATGTCATCTTTGGGTCTTTGAGCAAATCCCTTAACCCCCAGAAACTCCAGGGATTATTTGACCCTGCTTACTCAAAATGTTTGTGGCTTTGGATGAAAGTGTGCGGTAAATAAATAAAATATAAGCATACAGATCTGGAAAAAATTAAGAGACCACTCTATATTATGTTTTTTAATCCTGGTTTAATCCTGGGTCTGCTGACAGAAAACTACATGGCAGGTTACTTCCAGGCTCAAAATTTCTAAAACAGCAGGACACAAGAACAAGGTGAAGCAGGGGACACGGGGAACAACCAAAACCCAGCCAGGAGGAGGACAGAAATGACTTTCTAATGCCAGAGATGGCCTTCAGCTTATCCAACGGTGCCTGATGAATTGGAGGATGACACCAAGTGACCTTCAACAAGAATGGGAAACATTAAGTAGTGGAAAGTGCACGGCTAGGACAGTCCGTATCAGTCTCCCAGAAGAAGGACTAAAGTCCCATACAGCAAGCAAGAAGTACATCGTTAATGAGAAACAGAGAAGAGCCAAGTTGGAGTTGCATATTGTACACAGAAGCTTACCCAGAAATTGAGAAATGAGTGAAACTAAAATTTTTGCTGTGGTCTCTTAATTTTTCTAGAGCTGTAGCTATGGTTGAAGTGCTTATATTACTGTTATGATTATACGACTCTTATGGTCTATGAAATGCACATTTAACCAAGCCAATTTTTGGATAATGCATTATGTATGGTACTGTGGAAAAATCTTAAGCAGTCGAAGGAAACATTTAAGGTTATTTGTCTGGGTAACAAGTGTATATTTGTTTTGCACAAAAAACACAATTCAGTACTGTATGTGTTAAAATTTAATGTCCAGTTGAAAATTATACTATATCAGGAATTGATACATTTTTTGTTGTTGTAGAAAATCCCGTGGATTCTCATTTATTAATCAGTTAGATATCAGATTAAACTTAGATAAAATCACCATTTTATGAAAAGAGAACAAAATTTCTGCATTAACAAGTAACCTGTCTTTGTCCCAGTTTTGTCCGTAACATGTAATCAGCTTTGTTCCACACATAATCAGTATAAATACATTGTTGTTTTTTCCCCATCTAGCCCCATTTCGTCCAGCAGACACTGACAACGTAGTCCGCTTTGATGCGTATGGAGACGGCCTTGGTCGCTACAACATATTCCATTACCACCAAGAGGACGGCAAGTATATCTACAAGAAGGTTGGGTACTGGGCACAAGTCCTGGCACTGAACACATCACTCATTCCCTGGGGAGAGCAGCTGCCTCCCACTTCCCAGTGTAGCGACCCCTGCAGGAAGAATGAGATAAAGAGCATGCAGCCAGGGGATGTGTGCTGCTGGATATGCATTCCTTGTCAGCCATATCAGTGCCTGTTGGATGAGTTTACCTGTAAGGACTGTCCCTTTGGACAGTGGCCCCTAGAGAACCTGACAGGGTGCTATGACCTGCCAGAGGAGTACATCCACTGGGAGGATGCCTGGGCCATTGGGCCTGTTACCATTGCCTGCCTGGGCATGCTCTGTACACTTTTTGTGATTGGCCTGTTCATGAAGAACAATGACACTCCAGTGGTGAAAGCCAGTGGGCGGGAACTGTCTTACATCCTCCTGCTGGGCGTGTTGATGTGCTACAGCATGACCTTCATCTACATCGCCAAGCCGTCGGCTGTCGTGTGCACGCTGCGCCGTCTTGGTCTGGGCACGTCGTTCGCCGTGTGCTACTCTGCCCTGCTGACCAAGACCAACCGTATCGCGCGCATCTTCAACGGCGTGAAGGACGGGGCCCAGCGGCCGCGCTTCATCAGCCCTACCTCGCAGGTGGCCATCTGCATGGCGCTCATCTCCTGTCAGCTGGTGGTGGTGGTGGTCTGGCTGCTGGTGGAGGCTCCTGGCGTCCGCAAAGAGGTGAGCCCAGAACGACGGGACGTCGTCACCCTCAAGTGTAATAGCAAGGATTCCAGCATGCTGGTGTCCCTCACCTACAACTGCGTGCTCATCGTCCTCTGCACCGTCTACGCCTTCAAGACCAGGAAATGCCCTGAGAACTTCAACGAAGCCAAGTTCATCGGCTTCACGATGTACACCACCTGCATCATCTGGCTGGCCTTCCAGCCCATATTCTACGTGACTGCCAGCGACTACAGGGTGAGATTCGTGACCATTTGTATGTTATTTCAAAGATTAACTGGATCAAAGCATTTAGATACAATAAACCACCCATTACAGACCTCAGATAAAATTTCTCCATCAGAAATAAGTTTCCTAGAAGTAAGTGTGACCCAAAACCCAAAAATTAGAACACCTGCAGATTCAGATGGCAGGTAAGGATTTTCCAAGTCTAGTAAAAGGATTAGACTGCATTTTATGACGATAAAAGATGAAACCTTCTACAGAGAGAGCGAATGGGTTAAAGTAAGATTACATTAGTGGGAGGCTTCCAGTTACAGTGGTGTAAGGGACAGTCACGAAGGACAGGCTTTCTGGTTGGCAGTCCACTTTTTATAATAATTCATTTTCTTGCATCGCCTATTTTATCTTCTAGATGGTTTACCTTTACTCATGTTCCGTTATAAAATACCTGACCCCAAGTCCAAATCGACAATAGAACAGACTATCCTGCACAGAGCCCACATAAGTAATAAGCTAGCAGCAATGGCCAAAGCTAATACTAGTGAACTTTTTATGGCCTCACTGGTCAGTGAGCTTTCTAAACTGTGAGATAGTGTTAACAAGGACATGACTGCTCTGATCCAAAATGCACTAGCTCTGATTTCAATATCTGTCAAGGCAGTCCGTGACAACACACTCGGAAACCGATTTCCCACCTTCACCTTCCGATAACTGACAAAATCACATGATTACATTACAGTAAATCAGGATATCAAGCATGACTTATTGGGGACCAAGTCATATGATCAACATTGAAATCTGGTGGTTTATGATAAACAGTTATTACTGAATCATTATACGATTTAAACATTATGTATTGCCAAAAGAAATGACTAAATCTCAATTAACTCTGAAAAAAATTGGTATGATTTTCCTTTTTGAGCGCACAAAGGGATACATAGTCATTGAATGTGCAGAAACATAATCCTAAATCGTCATTAATTAACTATTGTGTAATGCTGGCATCTTAAAATTAACAGCACATATTAAAACACTTGCTGGTGGGGAGGGGGGGAGGTCCACGGAAATTTCACACCTAGGATTTGTCCCAGAATCCCAGTGGAAAGTGACTCTTCAGCAGAGATCTGTGACAGAGTGTGAATCACACTGTCTTACAGGGAGCTCAAAAGGTGTTCTGATATCTGCATGACAATCACGAGATTTTTGGCAGGAAACACAAACCTCACAAGCTATACATTTATTTTCAGCAGCAGCATTTTAGTACGTATCTTTAGTAATATTTATTTTAAAAATCTATTCTATATATTGTTTACAGTACCTAGAAAGGATTTAATACCTAGTTTTATGCAGGCTACATCAAGGTAAATCGCCATTGGAAAAGCAAGTCATTTAATAAATACACTGGCTATGGACTAGCATAAATGCACAAATCGCAATTGCAATTGCATGCTAAATTATGCTCAAAGGAATATCTCAAAGAGCACCTTCCAGGCAAATTATGAACTATCATGTTTGTTTACTTAATCACAGCACTTCGGCCCTAAAGGATGAAAAAATTGAAAGCTCTGAATTAAATACCACTTCACTTTTACATGTTATATAACTTAACAACCTTATATCATGGCAGCATTTTTGCTGTGCATTCATTTACATTATTTAGAGATAGCTATCGATCATTTACATGAAATTGCTATGCTTGCTCTGGTGACCAGAATTGCTGGTCACAAATGACAGCATACATTGAGTTTCAAAGAAAATAAATGATGACCTTCACACAACTGTGGTAAGTGATTCAGTGATTAATTGACTAAGAGGGAGATTTACATGAAGCACAGATATAGTGAAATACAGATAATGTTTTTCTTTATAATGATACAATATTGGGCTGCTGTGTAGTGTTCTGATACTGCCGTATATTTAAATAATGACGCCAGGATCCTCATACTTTGTAGGGTTAGGTTTAAGCTTTAACTAAAAAATAAATCTGAACATACTTAAAAATTACAATTTTCCCTTGTGATCCTGTCCTGGATAAGCAGTTAAATGATGGATGGAAATATATTGTGTTTCCTTTAATGGACAGCATACAGCTTTTCTGTTAGTGCTCCACATCATCCAGTTAGAAATGCAAATTTTAAGGTCCACCTACAGATATTATTTCTGTGTTTGTGAGGATCTCTGTGTGAAGCTATTGTTTAGATTCTCTCTTGGTGGTACAATGATATAGAGGGTGCATTCTTAAAACGCACTTGCTTTTGTGGTTTCTTCACAGATTCAAGCTGTTATACAGTTTCTCGCATTGCGGCTGATTCGCAGATTTTCTCAAGCCTGTTTCTTTTGCTGCAGAATGCAAATCAGCTCCTGATATGTGAGATTGTTTAGAGGAAGAAAACATGATTGTTTTGCCGCATGAGGGAACTAGGGATTAATTCAGTTTCTTAAACTAAATCCACATACATAAAAAGGCTAAGAACTGAATTGTCATTCAAGGCATAAGAAAAAAGCCCATTATAGTGTATTTTCTGAATGTTAGTTTATATGGCATATGGAAATATATATGCTAGATTATCGCTTCGCTGTTGGGGCAAGGTGGTGCAGTGGTTGGTGCAGTGCTTAGTGCAGTGCTTAGCACTGCTGCTGCACACCTTTGGGACCTGGATTCAAGTCTCCACCAGGGCGCCATGTATGTGGAGTTCGCGTGTTTTCCCAATGTTCTCGTGGGGTTTCATCCAGGTACTTCAGTTTCCTGCTGCAGTCCAAAACCATGCTGAGGTTAATTGAAGTTACCAAATCACCCATAGGTGTGCATGTGTGAGTGAGCCCTGCGATGGGTTGGTGCCCCATCCTGGGTTGTTCCCTTCCTTGTGCCCATAGTCTCCAGACCACCCACAACCCTGAACCCTGAACCCTGGTTTCAGAAGATAGATGGATATTACTTCATTGTATCTAGGTTACATCTACGAACAGGAGTGGCATGACCATAAGCTTTATACAGTATCTAAGTTATAGGAGAAAATTTAAAATATAAATAAAATAATTATAGATAGATAATTATAGATAGAACATAAAATAAAACTTAAGTTGTCTTCCCACTGTAAAGGCCCAGAATGCCCTTGTTCTTTTTCAGTGAGAACATTGGTTCTGAAACACGTATTTCACTTTTGGGAATAAAGCAAAAGAAGTATTAGAAATATTAAAAGGCTCCTGTTCTAAGTTCCAGAGGTACCCCAGAAAATTGTCCTTCGACCTAAGAGATATCAGTATTTAATTCTTTTTGTCCTGATTAGTCAAGGGTTATAATGATGGACAGAATATATATACAAGAGCATCATCAAATATGAAAAAGCATGATCTTTGTTTTTTTAAGTTTTGGGGGACTCAAAGATGTTGAACCCATCTGTTTTGCCTTTTTTGTGCTCTCAGCTAGCTTTTTTTCCACTGTGGTCTCCCCTTCATAGTCATTGAGTTCTATTCTTTTTTGATTGACATGTCCTTGCAAAGTCAATTAAATTTCTTCAGGCTCCTACTGGTGCAGACCTGTTACAAACCCAGACTGAACCTCCTGTGAACCAGTGATGAGCCATGCCAAGACTGGGCCAATTATCACCATGGAATAAAGTTCAAAAGAAGGATTTTCCAGCTGAACAGCTTCAACAGGCCTGTAAAAAGTCAACATAAAACACAGATTGTTCCCTTTGTCTTTCTGAACCTTGTCTTAGCGTTTCCTTTTCAATATGAAGCTTACAGTTTTATGTGGTGTGCATGCATTTCATATAGCTCAAAATATTATGCTGGAAGCCCAGAATAATATTACATTAGAGGCATTACAATGCTGATCTGACTTAAAGTACGAGCACAAACATTGAAGACATATATAGATACAAAGCATTCCGCTTAAGTAATGGCTTTAATGGACTGGCATCCCATCCTGGGTGTTTCTCTGTTGTCTGCCCTGTGGGGCCCGGGGTAGGCTCAGTCTCCCCCAGCAACCCAGTACTAGATAAATGGGTGAAAGATGGATATATGGGGAAAAAAGCAGAGAGGAGTTAAAATACACAGCATGAATCTCAATCTCCTTCAGAATAAGGGCTGCACAATTTAATTATGTTTTGAACCTTGTGAATTAAACTGAATTTAAAAAACAACACTGGTGACATTGTGTACAGGAAATAACAGCATTTTTTATTTTTTATTTTTTTCGTTAAGAAGCAGCCGTAGTACTGAATCCCTTATATTGACTAACGTTCAGGTCAGACCCAAGACTGAATGTACATTTCCTGGTCTGGTTTGCATGCTCAAAAACAATCTTTGTGGTTATTTCAGGAAATATCAGTCATGCAGCAAAAATGGAGGACTAGCAACAAAAAATCCAAAACACCGAAACCGATAGTATTAGTCTGTTAATCATGAGCGTTTAGTTCTGACCACAATGATAAAAGTGGTAGCAAATGAATGCTTTCCTTCTGATGCCTGGCAGTTTAATTATAGAAGTACTGTGGCTCCGGCCTGCTTCCAAAGAATTGCAGAAGCTGTAGAT
>JAODJW010000106.1:26230923-26244692 GCA_026777045.1 Hyperopisus bebe | reverse complement strand
CCCCCAATAATCATGTTTCTCCCGTAATGGGTGGAGACCTCAACCCCCCCAATGTTCCAGCCAAAGTTACGCCCTTGACTGGGTGACTCTAATGCTCACGTGGGTAATAACAGTGAAGCCTGGAAGGGTATGAAAGGGGCAGAACGGCATGACTGATCTGAACCTGAATCATGCTTTATTAGACTTCTGAGCTAGTCGCGTTTGGTCCATAACAAACATCTGTCATAAGGGTGCTCTTTAGTGCACCTAGAACCAGTATGCCCTATCCCATAGATCAATGACACACTATTAATTTTTATTTGCCAGTTGTTCTGTGGAGCACATGTTCATTTTTGCACATTTTAAACACTTGTTTTGACAAACCAGGCAATTTGACAGTATTGGAACAATATTATAGAAAGTGAGCAGAAATTACATAACTTACATAAAGAATAAATCAATGCTAACTATCAAAATAAATGAAAGATTCAATAGAAACGTCTAAGATTAAGTAAGTCATGAGAAAGGGGAATTACTTATCTGTGGAAACTTTTCATGAACCTTTTCTGCACCTGTTGTTGCCCGTATTTGAGGATTGTTATCCATTTTCTCATTATCTAGCCACAAATCAAAGAACACAAAACGAAATTAAATGCAACTCTTTCAACGTAATACAATTTACATGATATGGAGTATGGTTTTGCTCATATACGCCACTGTTAATTTCACATTAATTTAGAGATTCAATGTGTATGTCACGTTGCGTGGAACACGGACCAGTGAAGCAGGCAAAGGAAGGCAGGAACGGGGTTAAATAAAAGGAATTAATGGGGAAACGAAGGGGCATAACAAGGGAGACACTATACGACACTGCAATGACAGAACTAGGGAAATAAAGTCTGTCGACGTGGAGTTAAATACACCGAACTAATACAGACAATCGGAAACAGCTGTAAAACACTGGGAATCGACATGTGGTTAACGAGGGGGGCGTGGCACAGGAGGATCAGCACGATCGTGGTGTGACAGTGTAAATACTTATGATTGTAATGTTTTAGTATTAGATGCCCACACATTGTAGCAGTAACACATTTATCTTTAGTTATCGGAGAACTGGCAATTGATTTTCAAAATTTTTATTTTGGATGCCTTAGCGATTCTTTCAGAATGCACAATGCAATTAAGAAGCACACACTTAATAAAGGATTTCCCTTTGTTTAAATCATGATGTTTACTGCTCGGTCATGTTTAATATGTAGATATAATGACACGGTCAACCAGTTTGTATATCAACACTGATTCTGAGAAACTGTCAAGATCTGAGCTGGGGTATCCTAGTGACACACATTTTGAATATAACACCAAAACTGAAATTTCTTGCAACACCTTTTAATTACATCAAACACATCTCCCGTAACCTGGTATATCACCATCACACATTGGTAGGCTGCTCATTTACTCATTAATTAGTAAATGACAATACCTTTAGACAAGAGAAAGGGGGCTCCATTCTATATTTTTGCAGAGAATAGAAATCGAAACAATGACCTCAATTTGCATATTTGAATAATGGACATAAGCTGTTCAATAAAATCAATAGTGATCCATTACTGTGCATTTTAAATACACTTCTGCTGACCTGGGGACATGCATGTGAAACCATCTACCAGATGTGTAACCATGGAAACATCTGGGTGGCAAGGGGTGTTAGGGGAATAGGGCATTGTAATTCAAGCAAACATCCTTTTAGGCTGACAGCGGCTGACATGGGAGCAGGTAAAAGCTGGAATTTCCTTTTAAATAAACTCATGTCCATCAACCAAATAGTTCCACATTTTCTTGCTCTTTCTTTTCTCGGTTCTCTTTACCTTTGCATCGCCTGCTCCTTGCTTCTGGTTGCTGGATGTCTCACTTCTCCACATATGATGCTTCACTGTGTGGTCTTGATAAACAGCATTAGCCTCCCATCACTCTGATTTAAACATACCCAGTGTGCACTAGTAATGAGGGAATGGAGCCGGTAGGTTTAAAAAGGTGAGGGTTACTAAGAATATACTACAGTCTGGTCAGAACACGACACATCTGTCCATGCAATATATGCATATGCTTATAGTACTTATATGTACCTCTCTATACAATCTGCATATCAAATAGATGGTACTGCTGTGTAAGAACGGGGGTGGGGGGGGGATGAAGAATTGTCCAGCGTCTCAGATGCTATGGAAATTAGACCTTCTGTATTTTATTATGCACCGTACAGCATTCTTACTCACACTCATCCCCACAAGACAAATGCTGGCCACCATCTGCGGCAGCAGGGAATCCATTAGCACACTTGTCAAAGCTGGAAACTGCTACCAGAGGTCGACCAACCGCTCACAGTTATAGGTCCTGGCCATGCACTTAGGCTCACTGCTTCCTATTTTTAGTTCAGCTGCTCCATCGACAGATGTCCCGAACGTGGTCAGCTAATGGTAATTGTAAACAAAGCAGTGGATCTGGGCAATTCACGCTACCGCATTTCCATACGTCCATAGATAGTCATTGCCTTATTTTACAGGAACGAGAGTAGGCTATGCAGAGAACTAACACCATTTAAATTTTTGTTATTTTCATTCATTTTTATTGTTTTCATATTCATTTTTTTAAAACCCACTTTGGAGATTTACCTACAGTGTGGTGAAAAAGCCGTCTCCTTAATTGAAAACAGATGTTTTTTTTTTGCACTGGTAATACCAAAAATTGCACTGAAGCTAGGCGTTAAGGGCAAAGAGGGTAGAGATTAAGCAGCCAGTTTTACCTTATAAAGGCACTGAAATAGGTATATTTTGGAAAATGTGTTTCTTCCACAGCTTTTTTTTTTTTTTTTTTTTTTTTTTTTTAAAGTCCATCCTGCCAAGGCTGTTACCAGCTATTAATAGAAGCTGGAGGATGAATTGTTAATGGGTCCAAAGGTTGTAGAAAAACGGTTTTGCTAAAAGCATGTTGTGAAATACGCTGCTGGGACACGTCAGAGGAATTACGCCAAAGGCAAACGGATATGTTTTATTTTTATTTTACATTACAAAGTCCACATCCACATCCTCCCATCCTTTGGGAGCCCCTCCCAAAGACATAATAACATTGATTAAAGTTCCTGAGACTTCAAACAGGAACGTATAAGAACAGACTGCCGCTGAAACAGTTTTTATTGTTAAAGTGGTTTGTTTACAAATGAGTTATCATTAATTATTTTTATAACATATAATATATTTTATTATAGGTTTCATTTGGGTACATAAAATATCAAAACAAAGGAATTCAAAACTTCACCTACGGAATTATTTTGTCGTGCAGTAATTGCATGATTTATGTAATTGTAGTGATAGTAAATTGAGCAGTAAATCATTAAACTTGAACATGCCATTACAATGTTTAATAAAAACCACTGGCAATCGGTATGTTTACATATGTAGTGACATCACTAGGATTTTATTGACTCCCGAACCTTATGTCATCCTCAGCGAGCAAACAGTATCTCTTGCAAGTCATGGCTGTTGATCCCCAATTTAAACATTCCTGCTAAAACAATAACATCCATCAAAAAAATGATAAAATACCCGAATGACCATAAGTGACCAATAAAGCAATGTAACTACAAAGCCTACAGTAGATTTCAGTTGTAATCACTCATTCCAAAATGTTTGGGAATGAAATACATTCTGTTTTGCCAGAAGAGGGGGCTATAGAGCCACAAATAAGTTTACCTATCCTTGTCTTTTACCTATTACTGCATACAAACGGCCAGTTTGGACCACCATAAATCAATAATAGTTGATTTTTTTTGCCTTTTTAATCTGAATATAAAACACGAAAAGGCTACATAGCTAACACACAATATTCTGGGACCTTAAACAAGCATTTTACTTACAACCTGATTTGACAACCTCTCCATTAAAATTAATTCCCCATTGTTAACAAAATTATTTTAAATTGGTACTGCGTTATTAGCTGGCTGTTTTGTTTAGTGCATTTCTATTCCTCATTAAGTTAGAGGACAGGGGCAAGTACATACAACTAAAGTATACACCAAATGTATTATCAACTTCTTTAAGTATAGTTCATTCAACTTGGGACAAAACCCAGACACGGAAGCTTATTTGCCAGTTCCACTGGGGACAGTCTCACTTTCCCAATATATTTCTCAGTACCAATTTGATTTTGGCTCTCACTAAATTCAGGTAGACCATGATAAAAGAGGCCACTTCCAAGCAGACCACAATTAACCTGGGGATTCATAGGACCCGGTGGGTGATGACCTTGTCTTCAGAAAAAGAGACACCAAACCCCTTTTCAATGAAAGAGAAATCAGAAGAACAAATGCATGTCTGAATGTAATTAGTGGGTTCACCTAGAGTGACCTACTAATTCAGGATCCAGGGAAATCCCAAGACTTCAGGCATGCCAACAGACAATTCTTTGGTAATTTTCTGAATTTGGTGAAGTGAAAAACATTGACTACTCTTGTTCATTTCTGTGGGTTATTCAATAAATCATTTTAATTGAACTCTAGTAGAAAAATAAATCCATACTACAGCAACATGAACAAGATTTAATTACCAATAAGGTGGTACCTATACTGCCTCCTAGAGGAGCAATTCACACTTGACAGGACACGCTCATCTGTATTCAATGAAAAGCATTATCTCACTAATGCTACCCTTTTCCATTAGTTCGCTCTGAGCATATATCAGGCATTAGTTACAGAATATTTTTGTGTCATTATTTTTGTATTTCCCCCTATTTATGCTTTGCACAGTAGAACAGCCAGTAGATTTTCTATGGCGAAGATTACCATCTGAAATGAAATGCAGACTCTACAGATATAAAAGAAAGTGTTTTGGTAATAAAGGATAAATCTGCCTGTCTCTAGTATGACTGCAATTCCAAAATGCTTCTCCGTGGAGTGACAGATGAAATTCCATGGTAATTGCTACTTTAAGCAAACACCTGTTGTCTTGTTAATTGGACCAGGTCAATAATTATTGCCCATTCCAGGTTTGATATTAGTCCCTTGGCTCTCATTTCTTTCTTGGCTGATGCCTGTGGCTTACTCTTTGATAGAATTATCTGGAATATGGATGACAGTCCATAATGACCATTTTGACATTTTTTTTTTCAGCAATAGAAAGAAAAACAAACCAGACCCTGTTATATGGTGCTCATATGAGAGCTCTGTATATGAGAGCACACCAGCATGGAGATCCAATATGTGCCAGTTGTCGTTCTGACTTCTAGGTGAACTCTGAGAATGCAATCGCAGAGCAATCATTGGACAAGGTTTGGTTCATGGGCTATGCCTTGTTTGAGATGTCCAGGCTGCGGATGTACAGGATCGTTGCCTGTCACTCTCATTATCGAGATTCTCTTTGGCATTCTGTGCTGTTCTCACATTTGGTAGGTTTTTAATGGACATGGTCAGCAGGCTGTTCACTGGACTGTCTGCCCTCATCTCATTTCTTTGGTTGTTTTCTTCTGATTTTGATCTTACTGTACTCAGCTATATTCTACTCATGAAAGAATGTTGTAAACATATGCTTCAGTCTTTTTTTTCAACAGCAAAATTGAACATAAATGTGGACGTTATCAGGGTTCATCTATATATCTAGACCATTTTCTTGATATTTGTATTTTCCTGTTTTCCTTGCAAGCTAACTGATCAGAACACAAGGGGTTTGGCCCATTTGGACCACCATGCTAAATACTGGCCACTCTCCACTCATTACGAACATCTGAAAATGCTGGGAGACCAGCATTGTCTACTTGTCAGGTGAGTGACCCACCACAAACAACTATGGGAAAGCAGTGGACTGCATGTTATGGGTTATCTTGACAGTGTTTACTGAAGGCCAGGTCCTTACTGTTTTAAGCTGGAGGATCAGAACTTAAGTGTGAGATATGCTAAACAAAAAACAGAAGTCTGTATGATTCTTTATTAACCAGAAACTTTGAAAATTTCCTCAATGCATCACCTGACTACCAGATCTTGTAGCATGTGAAACCCTGTCACTGATCAATTGTGTAGTGTGTAAACCATAATGACTTTAAGATTCTCAATTACAAGACGACAAGGTGTGTAGTGTGAACAGTACAGCGATCCTACGACTTGGAAAGTCGTGTAGTGTGAACTTAGCCTTACTTGTGACTTGTGTATTTGTGACTTAGTCCCTATCAACCATCTATAAAGTACTGAATCATGAGGGGTCCTGGAGCCTATACAGGCTGCATAACCAATGCACAATCTGCTTCAGCTTGATTTGCACAAAACTTCTACATCTATGACATACCTTGCATGTACACTAGTGGCCAAAATTGTAGGAACACTTTCAATTTTTAGAGATTGCAGAACTTTATTTAACTGTTGCTCCAGTTACTTATTTAATCATCTAATGTATGATATTTATAACATTCTTTGATGGTTTATAAACATTAGAGCCAATATTCATGTAGTCAATTTTAAAGCGTAATGCCAAAAATGCGAGGTGTTTCCACAATTTTGGCCAGTGGTGTACTTTTCTCTGTTGTGTATCTTGTTTGTTGTATTTCTCTCTCTGTTGTTTGTTCCAACAGACTCCAACAGTAGCAAGTTACAGCAACAAAAATTTCCACCAGCCTTGGTCACCTTGCAATAAGGATTCTGACTGTGAAAAGGGAAAAAGACAGGGTACACCCTATACAGGATACCAGCCCACCTGGGGGCACACACACACACACACACTCACACACACACACACACACACACTCACACACACACACACACACACACACACTGCAGGATATTTAGCGATGCCGATCAAGGGCAGAGATAGGATGTTTAAATTATAATTTAAGTTATTAACATTATTGAATACGCTTGTATATAAACACATATCTTAAAATCTGACCTATGGTGGCCTATTCCCATTGTCTCTGTGTCAGTTAAATCTTCTTCAGATCTTCAGAGTGTCTATTTCCCACTTTCTTATACCATCTCTATATGTTACTGAGATAAAAGCCCCCAGGGTTGGTTTACTGTATGGACCGAAACTAGAGTCACAGTCATGTCAGACATGTCTCACCATGTGCTATTTCTGTCCTCCCCCAGACTCGGGGGCCCCACCCGCTTTCACAGAATGCTGAGGATATTTCTCTAGTTACAGTGCTTTAGCCCCCACCCACTCAGATAGCCCTCGCTCTCACCCTTCTCTGTCTTCAGAGAAATTAAACAAACATTTCCTGCAAGCGTATAGGGGGCCGCGCGGTGCTCATTTCTGCTAGTTTGTAGGAAGATTAGCATGACAGACACACGTTCTCTACATCGTGAGATTATGTCTGTATTGAGTTTCTAAATCCATTCTTTTGCAAGGGCAGCTGGCTGCTTATTGTTGGATTATACTTATCGTAGCATTTGTTTGACAGACTCTTACTAAGGAAAAGCAGCCATTGGAAAAATAGCACCAGTCTCACATAGTGCTCCTAAATTAGTCGAGTTATGGGTTGTTTGGACAAGCAATGCATCCCAGTAATGCGCTGCTAAAAATAAGGGAAACCAAAGACATTTCCGTTTGTATAATTAACAAGCACTATATAGTAGCTGCTTACAAAGGCTTTGTGGCTAATAGCACAGCTTCAATCAATGCATTACAAGGTAAATTGCTTCATCTCTATAAACTGTTTGTGTCCGTTCTTGAAATCTTCTTTAGAGTGAATCAAACGTTCCTTTTTCACTTCTGTAATAATGTATTTATGGTTATGATGAGAACCACTAGAGTGAATGAGCTGTATTGTAGTATTAAAAATTGACAGATTTTTCTTTTTTTCTGTAGTTTAAGTATCAGCTTAGCTATCAGTACAACTGGAAGTGGTCTTCGTTACCACTGAACAAGTTTACCATGTTAATGATTACAGCAAATTATCATCACATGTGTCTTCCCAGACGGCTTGATTTTTTTTTTCCAAGACTCTTTAAATGTGTACATTTTCTCAAGCTTTCAACGTATGACAATTTTTGCACAAGTTGGCACATGTTTATATTGGCATTTTTCTGTACAGCTGCCCTTTTGGCCGTAGTATTGATATGGCGAGCAACATGTGAAAATCTGTTACGACCAATTTAATTTGGAAATTGAGCTGTGAGAAGAAAACCAGTGTAAATGCAACATAGTTTGTATTTACACATAGGATTTTTTTCATCTGACATTTCACTTATGGGTCAGAATCAAATGAATTATTATAACATAATAAATTGAAATTTGATAAGTATTCAATTATCCAAATGCTTGGGCTTGCAGTTACTCTGGGAAAAGTTTTTTCTTTTTTTTTTTTTTTACTACTTTGCTGTACATTTACTGTATGTGTATTTTTATCAATCTCTTTAAGTGCCTGTTATAACAGAAACAATACATTACTGCTTGATAAGAAAACAAAACGCACATTGCATCAATGTACAGACATGAAATGAGGCCTTCATTATTTGAATATCTAATAGCTTGCTGTTTCTATCATTCATACATATAGTGTTGAAATGGCAATTGTGGGTCACTGAGATTGTTTAATGACAGGACAAATAATGCATATTCACATGCGAAATGTCACATGGGCCTGGTTGGCCCTTTAAGAAATGCTTCAGGCCTGCGTGTGAGTTATGAGACGTGAATGTGGACTGGGCCTCGAGGGAAGGTGCCAAGTGCCTTTGACTGAAGAGTCTGGGCTGCTGGTGGCAGCAGCTGTCCGCTTGCATTCTGGAGTGACATCACCCAGAAAAGGGGTTCTAGCTTCCAAAGGGTGGTGCACGCAATCACACCTCCCATTGCCACCTTCTCTGACACGGTCGCTTGTGCTCTGCCACCCTCACGCGCACACTGCCGCCCTGCAGACACCCTACAGTTTTAACGGCGGCCTTTCCATGGCGGACCAGTACAACACCAACGAGGAGAAGATCCTGCGAGACAGTAACACCAAGGAGATCGACCTCATAAACAGGGACCCCAAGCAGATTAATGAAGATGTGGTCAAGGTATGTAGGCATGTACTTCACGGCCTTCCATGGACCTTGGCCAGGCTAGACTCTAGAGGGGCTATATTGCAGCTTCCTCCACCACATAGCAACTGGCCATATCTTTCGGTACGGTTCCCAAAATAGCTGCATCCCCGCTACCAAAGCAGGAGATTCTCCAAGTTTATTTGCAGCATTTAAAAAGGGTGCGGTGGGGAAATGGGAGAAGGATTAAACTGGTTTTCTGTGTGCTTTTTGCAAGTGTTCATGTGTTTGAAAGAAAAAGCAGTACTATTAAATCAGACGCGTTGCATCAATATACATTATTTGCCTTTTCATTGCTGTATACCAGGCAGCCATGCTGAAAGGCTGAAATGAATGTAAGCTATAAACTTAAATGTTAGATCTGTAAGCGGTTTAGTTTATAAGTTTATAAAGGCAGCTAATAAGTGACATCATGATCTAATCCCTAATATAAACTAAACCTGTTATTATATTTATAGTAAAAGGTCTAAAATATTGCTAGTTTTGATAATGTTGGTTTTATAACAAAAATTATTTTATTCACTTGTTTACAAAAATATATATATATCCCATTAGAGACAAACAGTGGTTTTAAGTGAAACATTCATTTGAAGTAGTAATAGATTGAAACTCAAATTATTGTTTAGTGTATTATTATTTTATTGCATTATGGTAAAAGTGTGGTTCTGAGTTAAAAAGTTAATTGACAAGCAGTCTCATTGGGTGCTTTTTAATTAATAACTCATTTGTAATAACATAAAATGCCAAACATTTGTGTTTAGTATTCCTTTAGGTGCCAATGACTATGGTTGCAATAAATAGCAAAATGGCCAGAACAGAAGTGAATGAGTCAGGCAAAAAAATAGCACTTAATAAATGTGCTTGTCTGTGAGGATGATATGAGCAGTTATGTTAAACACTGCTTGTTGAGAGATTTTTGTTATGCAACAAATAAATTTGCAGCATTTTTACATAATTAAGCAAGTGTCCCAAGAATTTCCATGAGCACTGTGTGTGCATGTATGTGTGTGGGTTTGCATAGATCACGTTTGGGGAGAAAAATGTCCCCACAGTGTGGTAAAACCTGAAACTTCCTTACTTTTGGGGACATTATTCAGGTCTGTGAATTGTGAATGCAATCAAAAAGTAAAAATGCCAAAAAGCCTGTATTTTCTTTAGTTAACTTACACTTAAGGTTAGGACTGGCTAGGGGTTAAGGTTGTCATTGCTGGGATTAAGGTTTTACCCATAGAAATGAATGAATGGTCCCAACAAAGATATGAGTATAGGTCTGTCTGTGTGTGTGTATTAGGTTTATATGACATTGTGGGGATGAAATGACCCCCACAATGTGATAAAACATATTATTGTGTCTGTGGATGCAATGGAGAGCCCACACAAAGACATAATTACAAACCTGCATGTGTGTGTGTGTGTGTGTATATATATACAGTATATATATAAAGGCTCAGTTACATAGTTTACTATTCTTGTGGGAATATTTTTGCCAAAATAGGAGAAATGAATACACAGTAATGGAACATTTGTGCTATACTATTATAGTCATGTTTATGTGTAAATATGGTGGCAAAATGGCTGCACAAATTGCCTCTGGTTTACAGGTGGATTTTGAGGACGTGATTGCTGAGCCAGATGGGACGCACAGCCTGGACGGCGTGTGGAAGGCCAGCTACACAACATTTACCGTTTCCAAATACTGGTGCTACCGCCTGCTGTCGGCTGTATTCGGCATCCCTGTCTCCTTGCTGTGGGGCTTCCTGTTTGCCTGTATCTCTTTCTGCCATATCTGGGCTGTCATGCCCTGCATCAAGAGCTACCTGATTGAGACCCAGTGCCTCAGTCGCGTCTACTCACTCTGCATCCACACCTTCTGTGACCCATTGTTTGAGGCTATAGGCAAGGTGTTCAGTAGTGTCAGGGTGGTCCTGCGTAAGGAGGTATAAAAGTACGACACCAGGTCGCAGGATTGCCTGAGGTCAGGCTACTTAAGTTTCTGGTCCTTCCGTTGATTTGGATTTTGCCGAGTCCCAGCTTGAGTCCTATCTTGATATGTTCCTGACCCCTACAGTACATAAACTGGGAGCTTCCATTGCAACCAAATGCTCCAAAGTAGAACCCTTTTGTCTTGTTGTTCTATTACACAAGCAAATAGCTGGGTTCAGTTATGTTAATAGAGGATGGCTCCCCAATTCTAGGCCTGTTCCCAGTTCCATGTTCACAGCTATTCCGCCCATTTTTATAGCTTCAAATGAAGAGGAAGCAGCTGGCTGTGTGGTTCTGCCTGGCAACATTTTAAACAAATAATTTTTGGAATGTAAAAACCATAAATGATGTTCCAGGGAGCTTTCTTATTAAAAATATGCCTAATAAAACATATGTTAAGAGCTTTTTAACTACTGTATTATATACAACCCAAATGAAAAGGGAAAAATCTGCAAAACAATGGATTTTTAGGGGATTGATTTTTTGTCTTTAATGTATAATGTAACATGCTGTGTTTATAAACAAGAATTAAGATTCTACCAATTTATTTCCTTTAATGAACCTTAACCATTTGTGATTTTTTTCTTCAGTGTTTATGAGAGAAAGTATGCCTGGTGTAACTGCATATTTTGCAACAATGTAGTACGAGCGTTTTCCAACCACTGGAGGGAGTAAATGTCAACTGAATTTTCATACAGCTATCCTGGTACCTGTTGTATCATAGCTTCAAGTTATGATTTTAAAAATTCAATACAAGAAATGAAAAGCCAAACTAAAACAAGTCTCGCTTGAGAAAACTATAGAAAACAATACATACATTTATTTCACAAAATCATTTAAAATAAAAGATAAAGCACATTAAACAATACCTGACCAAATATAGCATGTGGAATTACACAATAACTTGCTTTCCACATTGAAAAGCTTTATAAACATTCAGTCACTGCACATACATTTTCAAAATGTAATTTAGGGTTCTATAATACTATGAGCACTTCCAAAATATTATCTCCGCAGTGAAGAGAAATTACCCTGATATTTTATATTACTTAATTTTCGGAATTTCATATTTGATGGCTTTTCCGCAACATTGCCAGATTTACACTATGCTTGTGCTACTGGATGTTTAAAATGTGCTGTTACATAATTTGTGCACCAGATGGATGAAAGGATCCATTAAAAACATGAATGTAAATCGGGGGCAATCTGCAGTTCTTGCACTGCTGGTCTGGTGTACCTGCAGTTTTTTTTTTCAGATGTCATTGAACTACTAACAATAAAGGTCGGAGTAAAAAGATGGAATTTGTTTTAGTTATAGGAAAATGAGACCTACTGTATGAGGGGTGTGGTTGTGGAAAATGCTAAACTAATGACAAACAGTGATCTGATTGATTTTTTTGTTTGCAAAAAGATGATGGAAGAAGTATGCTTCAATTTAAAATATGTCATGTATACAGTATTTTATATAACTGAATATTTGCTAGTATGTTGTATGAAAAAAATCAAAATAATACGGATGTTTTCCCCATGAAAAAAACAAGTGTTAATTTACTTATATATTCATTAAAACCAATGTCCACTTGATATTTATTCTTGCAGATTACCCAGTGTCCAATAAGTAATGTTTGTGTGCAGAATAACAAAAATATACAAACACAGTTACCCCAAATAAGCTATTCTCAGTGGCTAAATTATTAGGTACACCTGCTCCTTAATACAAACAGCCTGTTCCTCCCAACAGTGAATCCTGTTGCTGCAACTCAATATATGTAGCATACAGATAGCCAAGTGGTTCAGTTACTGTTACATTAAACATTAGAACAGCTAAGACACATGGTCTAAGTGATTTTTAACATGCTATGATTGCTGGTGCCAGACATTTCAGAAAAAGTCACTTTCCTGGGGTTTTTACTGACTGGTATCCTCAATTGCATGAGTTCTCAATCCGTGAGGGGTTCTGGAGATGAGGGAGGAACATCTGGTACTATGGAGAGGTACCTAATAAAGCGGCCACTGAGTGCATGTATGTAAGACAAGCTGCACTGTGTACTTTAACAACAGATCGCGTTCACAGAAATATAATTCTTATGGGAGATGTAATTCGGGTGAGAGATATTCAATGAACCATAACATCTACAATAATGTAATTTTTAACATTTTTATGCTTAATATTATCCAAGATGAAAGAATTGTTATAATTTCAGGTACAAATAAACTACAGTTTGAGGGCAAACTTAAATAACAAAAACAAGTGAGTAAAGAAGCCTATGACTTTATTTAGCTGTACAATATAATGAAACCAGTGGTTGGTACTTGGAAACATAGTGTTTCACCTGAACTCTTCATGATCTAAATGATCAAACAAAAATCAAAATATTTTTATTTTATAATAAAGTTAGTAGTTCTTTTGTTTCACTTCATTTCTTTGATAGAACATGGCCATTTGCGGTGGTCTGTTTTAGGCACAAGGAACATTTCTGACTACAGTGTGAATAAAGGTCTTTCAGGTATGGGCAGAAAAACTAAACTGGTTACAGAAATCTTATTTGACAGTAGTTAGTTTAAAGCTATTATTGTGATCTTGCAAGGATAAGTGATTTATGAAATGGTTAGCTGTGGGTGCTGGACAGAACAATCAACTAGGTAAGGCAGCAAAGAACAGACAGTCTAGGCCAGGGGTCACCAACATGGTGCCCGCGGGCACCAGGATGCCCCCAAGGACCACATGAGTCGCCTGCGGACCTGTTCT
>JAODJW010000106.1:26163447-26178609 GCA_026777045.1 Hyperopisus bebe | reverse complement strand
ACATTGGCCTAATAACAAACCACACAGGCTAAATGGCAAATTAATTTCAGAAAGGCAAAATTTATTCATGATAAAATGAGAATGAAAACATAGGGAGTTCATCTCCTTGGAAAATGACCATGATCGATTTTATGTCACCAAATAAGCCTGATTTAAATAGAAAACTTATCTTATCTTGCTAGTTAACGTAACTAACGTTGATTGTACCGGCCTCAAGGACAATGGTAAGTAATTCAACTTATAAAGACGCCAGCTTGCATTAGTAGATGAAACACTTAAACGAATAAATGAAGGTTATAAAAGAACACATTTTCAACAGGCTAGACTTCTGTTGGCTACGTACATTTACCAATGCGCGACAAACAGTACCATAACAGACAAACATAATGAACAGGTTACTCAATGAGAATGAATGACACGACCGACTGGATAAGCTGCTTCTAGCGCCGAGGTGGTTAAAATGGTACGGTCCACACTGTCTATTTGGGGGGGGGTCTGGGTCTTGATGGAGTCATTCGAACCATGCATATTAGAACCAGATCTACCAGTCTTGATTTTTTTCTACACACTGGATAGTTTAACAAAAACCACAGATGAAAGGGCTGTTATCATGTTTTCGTTTCATGCGTTTGTATTTCACCCAGAATCTTTTTTTTTACCCTGATACTGAATATAAGAGAGTCTCCAAGCTGAAGACCTACAAAACTGCATTTTTAAATTATATTTGCACGGCTATGTCTGTAGCTGTAGCCACATTTTGAATTGAATTTATTTGCAAATTCTACAGCTTTCTGCTAACAATTACAATTTTTCAAAAGGAAACCACTTTACTTATACAGTATGTCTTGTTATGCAACATTATATAACACTTTGGCCAGTAAACAAAACACATATTATACAGTACATTTTTTCTTAGAATCATCACTTATTTTACTTCTTTCTATATCTAATTTTTCATACCCCAAGGTACAACACTTTCATGGTTATTTGTCTATCATGGCTTATTAACCTGTCTAGATAACTACTGAAGGATAGTTATTCATGTTCATCGGCACATTTTGCATCTTAAACAGAAATATAGATTTGTATTAAATTTAAGAAACATACAGCAAAACTGATTTTAATAGTTAACACCAGCGTGGATAACCTGATCCACAGAGTGCCAATGTGGATACCACGGCCAAATCTATAAATGGGCAGGGATGGGCAATGCCCACCCAAATTTCTGATCCGGCCACCCAATTGGTCAACTTTAGCTTGTGCCATCTGAATCCGCCAACCACGTTTATTTAATTCGTCCAGTAAGATTTTCTTCTGCGGAGCATTTGTAGTCACCCATGAAAGGGGAAGAGGGATATTACCTTATTCTTGTAAAATGTATCTTTTGTTTCTGTAGTTTGCTGTAATATTGTGTTGAATAAGGATCTTTGCTAGTTGTGGTTTAGTTAACTAACGTTACTGTTGGCTAAGAAGCTTACTAGAACAGTACAGTGGTACCCATGTATCCGCTGATTTGGTAACCGCGGTCTCAGTGTAATTTATAAATGAAACTTTATCATAGGTATGTAAGTACACAAAAAACATGTCATTTATAGTGTTCGCTACTATCCACGCTTTCGGATCCCCGCTGTAGGTCTTGGATCGCATTCCCCGCGGATATGGGTGCACTACTGTATTACCATGACAGTTTGCTAACGTTGATATTAGCGCTAGGTTGCCAACTTCGGTCAGCTGGCTGGACTGAGATAATAAATAATGATAAATAGTAGTTCGTAGGGTTTGCAAGCTATCCCAAAGCTTTTGATGTAACTAATGTTACATCAAGACCTGGCTGAGGTGGCAGAGAAGAGTAGCTTCTGGCTGTGGCTGAAGAGGAGAGTTACACACTGGGGCACCACTTAGCCACCTATAGTTCATTCCCCAAGCAACTGGGCAACAGTGAAACAGTCGGGAGTCTCCTTGGGGTGGTCATCGTCGTCTGTTGACTGTAGAAGAGGAGGCACCGTTAGGCTCATCAGAGATCATTCTCTCTCACTTCCTGCCCCCCTCACTGATGTGATTAGTGGCCACCGGTGGCGTCTTGTTTGTAGCTGTGGTCAGAATGTGGTTGCTGTCCAGGAGTGTGGTGCTGAATGTCACTGGCCATAGCTCAGTGGATTCCTGAGCATCACAGTATTGAATAGAATCAAATGTAAGCTGACGAAAGGAGCGTATCAACTGCCCAAATCTGTTTTTCCTAAATCCAGTGCAGCCCAGACATATCCATACATAATTTTCGATTTGCAGTGCAGAAAGTTATTTTCCCTAATCAGAAAAACAACAGGATTAACATCAGCCAGTGTTCCCAAAACCTGTAGTGAGAGGCTCCTGACTAAGAAGCTGCCTCATGTCTCAAGTTCAAAATGACTGAAGGACCATCCAAACAAATGTGAATCAAGTCTGCTTTGTGTCTGTCGTCTGATGTTGGGGCCAGCTGTGATCTCGCATCTCACAGAATTTGGAATGGTAGCCAACACCCAGCTAGAGAGAGAGACCCTTGACCTTTTATCTTCTGTCCCTGAGCTAAATTTAGCGCTTTCACAAAAGATTACACTTCAGTAGCCAGCTTCAAAGACCTGCAAGATCCAGGTAATGGTGTGGGCCCTTTGAAAAGCCAGAAAGCAGGCAGTTTTCCAATGAGAGAAATTACTTGTATACATAGAAGTGTGTTATTTTAAAAAACAAATAACTTACCCCTCCCTCAGGTTGTAGGAAAAAAATCACTGTGTGCTGTGGTGTGTCAACAATAATAACTAATCACTTTCACTAATCACTAATCACTAATCAGTTGGCATGCTTGAATTCTGACTTGCAGAGACTTCCAGAAGATAGTTAATGCTTACATACTCTTCAATAATATCCATAATTATGGATGCTCAAAACTAACCACTCCTTTATTTAAAAAAAGACATGAGTAATAGTATGCTAGGATCCTGAAAAATGTGTGCTCGTTGGTCAGAACATGAGACCGTAACAATCTGGAGAGATGGAATTCCATACTTTACTACATGCCAACTCCTGGCAACCGCAAAGATGACATTGTCCTGTTTTCTCTTAGGGATAATGTGTTCGCTATGGTGATGATATTTCAACATATTTCATACAACACATCTCTTTGTCATGAGAGACTTATGATATAATGACTTATGGTCATTATAGATTTATTGAACATTATGGATTTCATTTGTCCCTGGATAGAATGTTTGTAAGGCAATTAACACCCTGTATAAAGGGCAGCGCATGCATAACAGGATCTCAAAGGCCTAAGCAGTGTGAAGGATGGTTTCTCTTTAACTCTTTTAGAAAAGCATATTGATGTGCTTCTGTCATCATCCTTCCATGTTCTTGTTTTAATTCTATATACAGTACATCTTAAAGGATGAGAATGATAATTTCATGGTCTTGTAATTCAGAAATACTGATAACCCACTTCAATCACATTTCAATCAAAAAGCCTAATTTCTTACATAATTTCTGAAGTTCTTGCAGCAATGCAGCAGCATAGTTTTTTAAGCCCCGGTCCTGCACTTCTGGAACATTTTTTTCGCTTTCTTGGCTGTATTGTTCCTGGAAAATAAAAATCTGACCACAGGTTATGCAGCAAGCTTTGTTTGCGTTCCATGAGAAGGTCATATTCAGTGATAGATGGCAGAATAGACCTAAATCTTCTGCCAGACATCTCCGAGCAAGTTTACTGAAACAGACCAGGAGGATATTAAATCCTTTAGCTGTTGATGGAAAGTCAGAATAACTATGAATCATCACTGCTGGAGATTGTTCAGGAGAATTCTGGTCACTGACCTATGGCTGAGTGCACTCTTAAAAAGACCTCCTAAAATTCATTGTAAATAGAAAACAAAACAACAGTAATAACATATCCCCACGAATAAGGATAAGATATTGGTGAAGCATAAAATAAAACGGAGAAGGAATAAAGGCATAGAAAGTAAAACTGAATGTTGCACGCTGACTAATGCAACACCTTCGTAACACGACTCCACATGACCACTGACTCCAGATATTTTCACCACACTTTTGGTATCTACATCTGAAGCAGCTGGTTAGTTACTCTGGAACTTAGATGTGAAATCCCATTTGACAATTCAGATCCATTTCATAACGCCTCCAACACTGCTTTCTCTCAATTGGGAGGTGCATGCTAATTTGACAGCACTTTACATATCCCTTAAAATGGTATTTTGCAGCCTTCTTTTACATTTCTGCTTTTCTTAACTGGGTACAGCGGCAGTAGCAAAAAACATTCTTTTCACGCACTTTTTTGTTTACACTTTAAATTTTATCACCTTCACGGGAAAGACATTCATTAAACAGTCGAGAAATAGTTGGTTTTCTGAATTAGTCAAAGCAATGTAACCTGGTAAGTACAAATACAAACAAGTCCAAAGCGTGTTGATAGAAGCACAATATTTAATACACTTTACAAAACCATCTATCCATCTGCTTTCCATGACCACTTCTTATATTTAGGGTCAGTCTGGACCTTATCCCAGAAGCTACAGCTACAATACAGGGAATAACCCAGGAAGGGGTGCCAATCCATCACAGAGCACTCATAGTATTCACAGCTTTGGCAACTCCAATTAACTTCAGCATGTTTTTGAACTGGGGCAGCGGGCTTCTGGAGGAAACCCTACAATGACATGGGGAAAACATGCAAATTCCACACACGGAGAGCCAAGGCAGTGATTCAAACCCTGGTCCCAGAGGTATAAGGCAACAGTGCGAACCACCATGCCAACATGCCAGCCCCCTAACAAACTCAACGATAAAAAGCAATTAACAAATTATGTCCTCCTCAGGTTGCTCATGCTATAATAATAATAATAATAATAATAATAATAATAATAATAATTAGTGTTAAATTTTATGGCATAAAAAAGCCATGACCAGGTATGCATGACCTGTGTTACTGGACCCTATTGTAGATCCTCCAATCAGCTAAGGTCCCAAGGTCACGTGACCCTGCAAACTGGAAACCAATGGCTACAAATGAATATGAACTCTGTTCTAAAATGTCTATAATCTTTATAAAATAAAATTTTATTGAATAAATTTCGCACAATATAATAACCAGAGTATACCAATAATATGATTAAGATACCATCAAACGATTATGTTCAAAAGAAATTCCAGACCACAACAGTTCTATATAGCTTGTAAGCTGACGTTTTTATTTATTTATTTTACTTTTTATTGTTTTTCTGTAGAGAGAAATTTCTCAATTTCTGTGAGAAAATAACATCCTGACTTCTCCAGATGAGATTACAGGGTGGCTGTTTATGAGATGATTACAGAACACCAGTGTGCTGATGAAAAGCACAGAGAGACAATGAAAAGGTAATTATGAAGGCTGGGGCTGTGTCATAAACAAGTTATGTCATTGTTAACATCACCATGGGGGGGGGGGGATACAGAAGTGACATTTGAGAATAGGGTCTGAAAAGTGGCTTGGGATCTTTTCCAGTGGTGTGGAACAAAAAAGCTGCTAATTTAATTTTACAGACATCTTACCTGGGAGACTAAGGCTTTGAGGAATAGCAGTGGCACACAGCAGCAAGCATATGACAACATTCCAGACCCACTCAAAAGAAACACAGATTACCGCTGTAAGTAGATATTTGAAAATGAATTATATTTACACTACAGAAAGTCCAAATCACACGTGTACCACAGTAGTGTAATTTCTATAATTAAATCAATATTTGTTCATTTACTCCTTCCTTGAAATCAGATGTGTAAGCATATAAAATAAATATTGAGAAACAATATGTATAAGCCAGCAACAGTGCAACAATAATCTTATCACCAATCTAGTCTAAATTAAAGAAACTGACCATCGAGCCCCACTAGACATAAAAAAAAAACAATGAAAAACTATTATCCTGGATTCCTTAATTGCAGGTTTATCGTATTGTATTGTATTCAGTGCATTGTATTGTAGTTAATATTTATTCTATTGTATTGTATTTAATGTATCATACTCATTGTTAATATGAATTCAGGAATAGTCTGAGTCTAAGACTTAGTATGAATGTCCCCACAAAAAGGTTTTGCCAATGGAATCAATACTTTTTCTAACTAAAGTTCAAGGAGTAATTAATAGCCAGGTCTCCTTTTCAACAGAGCATACTTTCACACTAATTAGTTAGCTCTCTATATAGCAATCTAATTTAAGACAGTCCACATTGAGTGAAACGTCTTTTACTATAGCATTTTTGAAAATAAGCCTTAAAATGGGGGTTTCTTTCTGGTGGCAAAATCATTTACTTAGGAAAGATCAATATACACAATAAATCCCAATAGGAGAGGAGGCTGTAGCATCGAGGTGGAGTTGGTAGTACCTCGTTTATTTTTGCAATCAAATTATGAAACAAGTAACTCTGATATAAGTCATTACTAAACATCTTTTCTCTTCTTTGTATAACATAAACACACAACTGTGATGTTTTTTACGATGTATTTCAATGTTGTAAACAGTGACACCTAGAGGCTAGATGGAATGGGTAGTTACCTGAGGGAGGCAGCAAGTGGCGGCTGGCTGAGAGAGGCGGCAGGGAGCAGACAATCAGCTAGTGGCAGGTAAATGGAATAAATTGGCTGTATTACGAAATACACTGAAACCTTTTATTTTACAGCTCATTTTTTCACAGCAAGAAAGCATAGAAAAGTAAGCAACCAGTACAGTAACATAATGCAGTTCATACCTCCTCAATCGTTGCAGTCACGAGCCGCCTCTGCCTGATAGCCCTCTTGAATTGAGCAGAAGCTAGAATATATCACTCCTCCAATATTATTTTTTTTCGGTTCTTTTGAAAAAGAGTAAATGCAGGTTCATCCGGCCGTATTTACACCATTTTGATAGACACTCACTAATGAAATTGGTCCCAAAATACTTATCTTTGTGAGCTGTTATATCCAGTTTTTTTATCAAGGTCTATTCCATACCCGCCTGTCTAATGCAGGGTCATAGGGGTCTGGAGCCAATCCCAAAAGCAATGGGCTCAAGGCAGGGAATAACTCAGGATGGAATCCTCACACCATTCACACCTATAAACAATTGGACAAATCCATTCACCTTAGCGTGTTTTTGGACTGTGGCGGAAAATGCCGACAGTTTGCTAAGTCAGCGCCCCCTGAAAAGATGGGTTGACTGGCACCGCTTATCTCAGTTCCCACAAACTATGCTTCTATGTTTAAGCTTATTGAACTGCTGTCAACAGACAAGATCAATTAGCTATCATACCAAAAATGACTGATGAGCAACAGGTGTCTGGAGGAGTCAGATATGGTCAGGATGCCAAGTGTCATTCCCATGCGTGCCTGTGATATCACACATTTCAATCCCAAGAAAAAGAGTGGCGGAAAAAGCAGACGTGCTATCAGTTTCATGAGCTTGTCAAGGGTATTATTCCCTGCCTATAAAAAAATTGCAATACAAACTTTTGATGGTCAGTTTCCTGAGGAAGTCAGCTCGAATATTTCCACCCTAAAGGCCCACATCCGTTCCTCAAATAAAATATCTAACGTCCCCATACAGCAAAACGGCAAAAGGACAAAATAGAGAAAATGATTTTTAACCAGGGAAATCAGTAAATAAAAACAGATGCTGTACTGTTGAGAGAAAACCATGGAGCAAACTTTGCAATCATGCCTCTGAAGGAAGATGCAGTCTTGGGAACGGTTGTGTTTATAACAGTTGAATGGGATACGGTGTGAGTACAGGCCTGGACCTAGCCTTCTGTGCTCTGTTCTGCATATGGGTACCAGTGATTCTGTCATGCGAGGACCCAAGTGTTATGGAGGAATTACTGAAGGGCGGGAAACCAGTATTTGTGTTCTGCCATCCCCAATCAGAGCTTTGCATTTACTAATGTGTTAGTGGGGAGTCATAGGTGGTGTAACCTATGAATGTGCCATGACCCAGTCAGTAAGTGACTGAATTTTTCAATTGGATCATCATGTCTGTGTTAAAATGGAACAATACGTCTGATAGCTGTTGCTCTGTTTATTCTTGGAAAAAATCCTCATTTCCCACCTCAAACAATCAAAGAATCAAAGGCAGAGGGGTCAGCGCTTTTAGGACAATCCAGAGCGGTCAGAGGAGATTAATGTGTGTCCCAGGCAGAGCAGGACAGGATGACTCATCAGTCTAACTCTGACACGTCATGCAGCATCCTGTACGTAAACTCATGCCAATACACCAATGCATACACAACGCAGGTTTTTCAGGTAGTTAATGTAATTTTATGTAGATCAACGTATGAATATTTAATAGAAAGCTATTGACACGATCTTTACTGTTTTGTTTGTAGAGGCAACAGGGCTTGCAGTGCATATACGACTTTCAGGAATCAACCTAGAATGCTGTAGTGGAAAATCATGTAACTTTTATTGAAACGGCAAACAACTCCAATATCCTTTAGGGGGAACAAAAATCAGCCCCAACCTATATTCACCTCCCCACTACAATAATAAATCTTTGCATCAGGATACATATGACTCTTTATGTTACTTTATTATGCTGCATCCTTACCAGCAACAGATCTATCCAACTCAGCAGGTTATTTACACTAATCGGGAAGGCAAACACAGAGAAATCCAGTGAAAGGAACCAGAGTAATTACACTACAGCAGATTTAAAATCCCATAATAATATGCTGCCCACCAATTAAATTGCATTAGAAAATCCCTTGAAACACATTACCACATAGTCTTTGTACATTGTTTCTCCCACCCCAGGCCAATTACACCTGCTGTAGCTTCCATACCAAATCAGCTCTGGCTGAACAATGAACTAAAACATAAATCATAAAAGCTCATGCAAGGGAAAGCATATGTAATAAAATCAGATGCAGCAGATGCAAACAGCAACCCTCAATCCTTCTGTAATATGGCTATCATACAAGGATACTGATAAAGAGATTTTCATCATTCAGTGACAAAATTTTCACACACTGATTTTATTGCACAGTAGGTGTTCGACCGTCTTCTGTTGCACTAATATGAAACACAATCTTACAAGATATCTAACTATTCTAAGTGTAACATAATGATAAGAGAGGATCTAATTGCAAAAGCTTGAGGTTTATTTTCAAAGTCGTAGTCCAGAATTGGAATTCTGAAACGGTGGCAGTAAGTCATACAGCAGGCAAGGGCAACACAAGGAAAAACCAAATCTAAATAATAACCCAAAATCCACAGTCAAAATACAAGCAATGCATTGCAGGTCAAGTAGGTAATTTTGGGTTCAACGAGTTATTCACCAGAGGGGGGACCATCACGTCCTGCCACAAAAAGGTTGAATTAAACGTTATCGTCACGTTAGCACAGACAAAAAAGAATGATATTTAATATATCATACTGCAGAAGCATTAGAAGAATAGACACCACATTTTGGTAATTGCAGTTGTAAAATGTTAACTATTAATCAACATTAATTATCATTGAATCACCCAAGGATCAAGCCACATCCTTAAATACCCACTAATACCACCTAATTACTCTAGCTAACTGCACTTTCTCAGTCGCTTAAGGAACAAGATAGGGGGTGGTTTGGTTTAACGATGGGGGCAAGTGGAAGACTATCACTTACACTTACTGTAATCACTTACACTATGTCCCTAACCCTACCGAACCCTGAATAGAACCCCTGATTGTTGCTCCCAACGTTTTTTGTTCTGTAGCTTGATGTCCAATTAACCTTGCTTCTAAAAGGCATCCATTAATTACAACTTCATTACCTGTGTGCTTTTGTGCTTGGGCCTGGGAATAACCACTAACACAAACTGAAGTACCCTGATAAATTCCAGCAATTCCACTGATGCTTATGATGGTGCTTTTTTGCCCAATTTATCTTCCAAAGAGTGAAATCATCAATGATACTTCTTGTGGCCTCCTTACTTATAGAAGCTGAATTATGGACTTATCAATAAAGGCAATGAGAACACGGCGCACAAATAATGGGGAATGTAATATAAACGTGCTTCTTATCTGAATGATCTTCATATAGTATGGACAGGTTTCCTGTTTCCCCTTCCTGTAAGGTGCTGGAACCCACAGAAACCACTCTGGTCAGAGGTCCAAGGTAGCTATGCATGTATTTGGCTTCACATTAACAATCTTACTCATGCTGCACTGAAACTGAACTCTGTTTATGTCTGTTTTTGTCTCTTTGTCTTTTATACCCTTATTCTATTTACATATTACTTATTTGTGACCTATTTGTTCTTTGCACTGTTTTTAAACTGGAGCCACATCGTCTCGTCTCTCTGTACACTGTAATGTATATAGCAGAGATGACAATAAAGTTTACTTTGACTTAGATTCATCTTTGTCTCTGTCTGTGTGCGTCTGGGTATGTTTACGTCTGTGCATATTTCTGTATAGATACGTCTACACAAAGTAGCAAAATATGAAGAAAACAGTTTTGTGTATGTGTTTGTGTATTGATGTGAGCGTATATACAGGAAGTGCATGGGATATCAGAGTTAGTCCTATGAGTCATCCTGTGCTGCTCTGCGTGTGCACAGAGGCACGCACTAATCAATCCTCACTGCTGTGGATTGACCCCTCTGCCTTTGATGCAAGGAGGGGGATGAGGAATTTCTATAAAATAAACACTTCTATACAATAAACACTCACATCAAATACATTGTTTCATTACTGGCAGTTTTATGCAATTCAAAAACCCCTATTTACCCACTTCCAGGGTGATGCCACATCTCTCGGATTCTTCCACCTCTGACTCCCCACTCGGAAGTTAGTAGATGGACAGCTCTGACTAAGGATTGCTGGGAGATCTGGGACAGGGGAACAGCAGCTTACACCCCCTGGATCCTGACCATCAAATCTGTTTTTGGTGCCATCATTTTAGGAAGGGGGGGGGCGAGAACATTAAATGTGACATCCTCATGAAACTTATACCCCAGCTGACTTTTTTTTCACCTTTCCTTTGCTTAGGATTGAAATATATGAGTTATAGGCATGTGTGAGAAAGACATCTGATCCTCCAAACCTTCAAACTTTTTGACACAAACCATACAGTATTACACTCTACCGTACCTTTCACCTAGATTCATCTAGTCAGAATATATCATGAAATAGCACTCCTAATGTTTCATACCCACACCGATTCATCTTTCCTAACTGCATATCCTGAAGCCTAAATATGGAAGTAAAGGGCCTGAGGCAGGGGACAGGATGACAGTCCATCTCTTGGCCAAACACTTTAACGAGTATCACATTTTAAGGTGTATGATATCACATAATTTGCCTTTCAGGACTGTAGTTGATATCATTGCATGTCCATGTCACTGCTTCCTTCCTTCTGTGTAATTGTTGGTGAATGAAAAGGAAACACTCAAAGCCTCAATGATCATTTGGCTGCCAGCAGATGCCCCCCCCTACCCCCCTCATACTCGCACCCATTTCTGGTGCTGTTGCCATTCCTTATGTGAGAAATAAATGAAGGAATGCTTTTCTTTTTTGCAATTATTCACTGGCAATCATTCATTAGTATCACTGTCAAAAGCTTAGCTACAGTTGGTAGCAAACAAGGCTGATATCAAACATAGCATAAGGTGAAAATGAAAATGCCTTAGTTGTACAAAAGAGTTTTCTCTTAATAACCCAGCTCAATACCAGTCAAATATACGGGACTCCCTTCAGGATCACAGAAATTAACGTAAAATCAAGCAAACTCTGTAATATATGCAAGACATTGCAATTTTTCAAATATTCTGCTGCTCTTTCACAAACAGACCATGACACCAGTGATGCCATTGCAGTGAGTCATGTGGTTTTTGCTTGGCGCCTTTGCAGGGAAGATGAGCACAGCTGACACATCTCGCTTGCTAAAAAGCTGAGGCATTCTAAGTTGTTAAATTGAGGCATTATATAGAGCACAGATTAACATAGTCTACATAAAATAATCAGTGGGCACACTGGAAATGAAACTACATGTTTCTGTTTTGTATATGACTATTCCAGAGGTTGGAGAAACTCACAGCTACACAGATGTGGGTGCTACCCAGTCTTTAATAGTACAAACACAGAGACTTGTCTCAGGGCAAAATACAGTGACTGTGCGAGAGTGACAGAAAACCAGGGGCCTCATTGATCAAAGTTTGTGTAAATTTCATTGTGAAAAATGTGTATGCGTGAAAAGAAAAAAAATGTATGCACAAAAGAATTTGGATTTATCAGACCTAAGATTTCCCCTAGAACAATCAGACCTACCTTGTAAACATGTTTACGCACACAAGACTGACATCCTGCCCAGCTGCTGCCCACAAATAACCATAAATTATTAATGCTAATGAATGCCATGCTTATGTAATATGCAAATCAAGCCTTTATGGTTGCAAAAAAAAAAACCAAAAAAAACGGCAGCGACTGTAAATAAAAAACCAACACTAATGATTGGACTGGAAAGAATCACTGGTTAAAGAATGCAAGCGGTATTTATTTAATAACTGGCCCAGGTAAATGGAACTATTAGTCATTATGACATGGGGCAATAGGAAACTGGGAACTTGAGTATGGGTGGGAGAGTGAGTGAGAGAGAGAGAGAGAGAGAGAGAGAGAGATGCTGTCAGTGCTTGTAATTTTGCTTTTGAGATTTTAAGATTTTGAGATCAAATTAAGTGAATGTAACATAATTAACCAAGCACATAATTTTATATAATTAAGCCATCATATAAAACTCTGACATTCACTGTTAATTTTTTTCACAACCAGTTACTTTTACATTAAAGGAGTGTGTAGTTAAAAATACAAAATGTACACAGACATTATGCAAGAGGGTTAAGAGAGCACAACGTTCACAGTGAGAAAGGCTGAAAGTGGCAACTGCAAGGTGGCAGTACAATACACTGCAGGGCCAACATTCTTATCCATATCAGTTTCTACACATGTATCATAATTAATTTCAGAGAGTCGCAGTCTACGTGACAGGAAGCCAGTTAAACATTTTCAGGCTGGCAGGCAACTGGACTGTTGGCATTGCCAATGTTGGCTGTAACCAGGGCCACCGGTGCATCCACAAACTCTGCCTCATTACCATCCTGAAAGAAATGAAAATATAGACCTCTCGCTGACCACAATGTGAACAAATACACAATCAAACACGGGAATTTTAAAGTCTAAAAGGCGTATTAACACGTCATAATTATCCTCACATGTTCCCCAAAATACAGTGCAATCATCTTTCAGTATCACAGGGAGTGCATTGTGAACAGAAGTGGTGACTGCTCTTGGGCTCTGCCTCTAAAATGTCATGAAAATTTTTGTCAAATACGTACTTACGTTGCTATTACAAAGAGCATGCTAGAACGTATAATTTAAATCTAATTTTTTTACGTGAAAATTACAGCCCCATTCTCCTAGTAGGTGGTTGACTACTGTACCTAAGCTGAATCTTTAAAGTAGCAACACGTCTGTGGTCAGAATTCAAAAACTGGGCACTTCTGTAGACCCTGCAGTTCTGCAAGAGCCTCCGGTGTCTGTCCACGAGGATGTGATTGATCTCTTTCGCAAAGTCAAGGAGCATGGGGCCACTCTCACCCCAGTCTCCAGACCCAGGGGGACCGGCATAATCCTCATAGCCAGCCGTGTCAGTGCCAGTGGTCGCACTGAAGTCACCCATGACCAGAAGAGTGCCACCTTGTGGGCACCCATCAACCACCGAGTGAAGTTGCGAGTAAAAGGTCTCCCTCAACGAGACATCATTCACCGTGGTCAGAGCATACACTGAGACAACAGACAAGACACCCAAGGAGTGACATAACCTGAGCATCATAATATGCTCATTGAAAGGAGTGACACCAGACACCATCTGGAGAACCTGATCCACCACAGCAACAGCTACTCCCTGAGTATGGCAGCCATCAGAGCGACCAGACCAAAAGTAGGTGTATCCACTTACAGAGATCTGACCACTCCCCGGTCTGCACACCTCAGAGAATGAACAGAGGAAGATGGTCATCTTGCCTGGAGAGACGTTTCACGTGCCTTCCCAGATGAACCACCTCAAACTGGGACCCAAGTGCCACCATACAGAGGACGACGCCTCAGCTCCTCACCAGCTCCGATCCCCAACAGACCCTATTAGCTCTCCGACGGTTTCGACTCGTCCGGGGATGAGGATCCTGAAGGCTTTCCCCCATCCCCTTCATGATGCGTGCAGCCTTCCTGCGGGCAGATGCAGCAGAGATACTCCTGCGGAGAGAACAGTGTCGTGCCTGTTTGGACCTAGCTGCTGTGAAGTGTTTTACAGTGGCTGGAGTGCCAATCCCATCGCCAACTGGCATCCCGAGGTGTTTCGTCATGTGGTGGGTCCAGCAATGTGCTGCATGCTCCTCAACCCGACCTGGGGTCCCCAGTCAAAAGTGCCCAATTCTGCCTATGCACTATTTATTTACCTAATGTTTGCCATGAGTCCTAATTTAAATTATCCCACCATATCAAGGGGAGTAGGAACACTCTATTGGTCATTTTGAAGACAACAGACACAGATTTCCACATGTACTCTGTTGACAACTTGAGATACCACTATTCCTAAGGTAGGACGATGTTCAAAGTCCATTCATTTTCTGCAACTGCTTGTCCTATTCAGGGTCCTAGGAGGTGTAGAAGCTACAGGCAGATAACAACCTAGGATGGAGTGCCAACCCACTGCAGAGCACACTCACACACCATGCACTCACACACGCAAACTGGACAATTTGGTATCTCCAATTAATCTCTGTATGTTTCTGGACTGTGTGGGGAAATCAGGATACCCAGAGAAAACCCCCCACAATGACATGGAAGCTCCACACACTTGGAACCCAGGGGGGGACTTGACCCCTGGTCCCAGGTGCACAAGTTGACAGTGCTAACCACTGCACCACCATGCTGCTGCCTGTTCAAACTCAGAAATACAATGCACAGCTTCACAATGCAATGTTATGTAACTATAAAATTTCATGTTTATGTTCATTTATGCAAGATAAGACTGTAAAATAGTTTTCCATGCATTAGAATGCCATGCAGTCAGAGCATGATCAAGACAAAAACAGAAATATAACATTTTTTAGGCCACGGGGGGGGGGGGGGGGGCTA
>JAODJW010000106.1:26150010-26163347 GCA_026777045.1 Hyperopisus bebe | reverse complement strand
GGGGGGGGGGGGGGGGGGGGGGGGGGGATATGTAAGGAGAAGGAAGTTTCTCAGAGCTCCAAGATGTGTTTGGCTGTAATAAATCTAGAACGTAAGTATATAATGTAGTTTTTGATAACACCAGCATTTAGTTTTAGGCAAAAACAGCAAGCAGATTAAAACTGGCCAGATTTGGTGCTGCTGCTTTGTATTGAAAGACAAAACAAAATGAAAAAGTGTTGAAATTTGAAAGGCTGTGTGTTTATTTCTATTATTTAATATGAATTATATTATTCATAAAAACTATATTGCTTTATATTTGGGTCAAAATGACCCCGATTGGTTTAATCATATAAATACAACACAAATAATGTTTGCCTGAAATTACTGAAAAGTAAGTGATACCAGAATCAAAAGATGGTAAATAAACTTTTAAGTATTAATGTGGATTGTACTTTGGATAAAACCTGCAAGTTGTATTAAAGAAAAGTATAGATTTTCATTTTACAAAATATGAAATTAATTGGGGCGGCATGGTGGTGCAGTGGTTAGCACTGTTGCCTCACACCTCTGGGACCTCTGCCTGGGTCACATGTGTGTGGAGTTTGCATGTTCTCCCCGTGTCGTGGTGGGGTTTCCTCCGGGTACTCCGGTTTCCCCCCACAGTCCAAAGACATGCTGAGGCTGATTGGAGTTACTGTACTAAATTGCCCATAGGTGTGCATGTGTGAGTGAATGGTGTGTGAGTGTGCCCTGTGATGGGCTGGCCCCCTGTCCAGGGTTGTTCACTGCCTCGTGCCCATTGCTTCCGGGATAGGCTCCAGACCCCCCACGACCCAGTAGGATAAGCAGGTTGGACAATGGCTGGCTGGCTGGCTGAAATTAATTGTAATTTAGCAAAAATAATATTTTATTTTTTTTCTTTTGATGACATTAGTTACATAGCTAATAATGCTTTGAGAAGAAATAAGTTTTACTATTATTATTTTGCTATTATGATGCATGTTGAATATGATGGCAGGATACAGATTAAATACATATTTCTATTTACTATTATGTTATATAATTCTTATATAATTATATGAATTACTGAAATGCATTTTGGGTTGTAACATTTACTTTTAAATGTATAATAAATGCAAATAGTTTCGTTTTGTTACGTTCGGCTTTCTAAACACTGCAGTGTTATGGTTGGCCACATGCATCACAGCATACAGACCTCCAGAGCGTGCAGTGAATAATGCAATTAAAAGATCTTAAGTCAGTGGCAGAATGTGCTGAAGGGTCATTTATTTGCGACATGTCCATATTTTGCTGTTTTTTCACCCAGAGTGCGTATCTAACCAAAGTGTGCGTAAACCCCACCCCTAAGTCGATAGGAGAAATAAGTTTAAGTGAGAAATGCTCGCAACTATGCATGGGCAAACCAGTCCCTTTATGCAAACATATATTGAATCTGTTTTTATGTCATGTATAATCACTTAGAATACACATACAAACTCGTCCCCTCTCTACTGTGACCTTTTATCTGCCACAAAGATTCCTATATAATTTTCTAGCGGCTCTTCAATATCTTTTTTCCTGAATATATAGCCTGATGTAACAGAGGGAAATGAGTCATCAGATTTTGATGATTAATAAGTAATTACTATCAGGCATAATCTATTTATAGCACTATTTGAAGCAGCAGGTATAAATTTTTTATGACATCCTAAATCTCAATAATCTTTACACAACATTTCACATCTTATCTGCCACTAATATATATTAAACAAAGTTTTAGATCCAAATAAGCCAGGGATGGCCAATCTTATCCGCAAAGGGCCGGTGTGTATGCAGGTTTTTGGGATAACCTTTAGATCAGCTGTTCAAACCCAGGTGTGAGGACTCTTCAGCCAATCACTTCTCTAATTAGTGACCTACTTAGGGAATTGCAGCGAAAACCAATGCACACCGGACCTTTGTGGATAAGATTGGCCACTCCTGAATTAAGCCATGCATTTTAAGCAATATCCTTTAGAGATTCTACAGAGGTTTTCAATAATAGTACAATAAAATTTCTCATTAGCACATTGAAGCTAAAGAGTCTAAAGAGTGTAGTTTTATTAAACACAAGTCAGATATAAATCAGACCATATTTTAGTATTCACGTCAGGTTTTTCTTTTAAGTTCCCTGTAAATTTGACTAAATGACTCTAAGCCTATGGACTTTATCAAAAGCTGTATATATATTTATATTTGCAAAAGCAACATTAGCTTTAGTTTGCTAATAATGGGAATACCAACAGAGCACTCAACTGGACTTAATAATTATTTTGTTCTTGTCTATTATCCGTGCATACACACACACACACACACACACACACACACATATACAGTCGTGTAATTATATCTTTTGGGGGACCGCTCATTCACTTGTATGAGAAAAATGCAAATGCTAACTATGACAACCTTAACCCCTACCCAGCCCTAATTATAACCATAAGTAACCAAACAAAATACAAGAGTTTTTGCATTTTTGTTTTTTTCATTGCAGTAATGGATTTTCTGCTATGGAACTCGCCGACCTGTTGCCTTACTGTGTTTTGGTATTATGGAGTTCCAGAAGGAGTAGTATCTGATAGGTCATGGCCAGGGTGTTTCGGGCCCTCTGTTTCCATCGTAACGTGTACCCGAGTCTGTCCTCAGCTTACCACCCCCAGACGAATCGGGAGGTGGGGAAGATGCAGCATGTGTTGTGTGCCTGCCAGCCAATGGAGTGGTCCGGTTACCTGCCCTGGGCCGAATATGCCCAAAACTCACTCCTCCAGCCCTCTACTAACCTCTCTCCATTCCAGTGTGTGCTAGGCTATCAGCCTTCTCTTTTCCCATGGGATTCTCCACCTTCTGAGGTACCCTCAGTGGAAGACTGGCACCACTGCAGTCGACAGGTGTGGAGACAGGCCCACCGCCTCCTCCAGTGTCCCAGAAAAGACAGGCGGATCGTGGACGGCATTTTGGACTGATCTTCCACCCTGGTGACCATGTCTGGTTGTCCACCTGGAATCTCCACAAAGCCCTCCGGCTGTAAGTTGGGATCCAGGTTCATCAGTCCTTTCAGAATTCTCTTCAGGATCAGCCCCGTGACCTATCAACTATCGACCTGCCCCTTCTTATATGTCTCCCTCCTGAAGACATAGCTTAGTGCATCCCCCCACTGACCTCTCCGGACCTCCACCTCCTTCATGAAAATGAACTTAATCCCAAAAAACCCATTTCCACTGTATTTCAGACCTGCTGACATCATTTCAGTGATTCTCTCATTAACACAGGTGACAATGTTGACAAGGACAAGGCTGGAGATCACTCTGTCATGCTGATTGGGATAGAATAGCAGACTGGATGCTTTAAAATGAGCATGGAGTTGATTTAATGTTGAGATGGATTTGGGTACTGTTGACATAACAATGGAAACTGAGATTAAACTGATGACGACAGGGGCCCAAGAACCAAATCTTGGGGGACCGCATGAGTGACTGGTGAGGAGGAAGATGATAGAAAGCTAGAGATAGATCATTGAGAACATTGGTTAAGACAGGTTTACAGTAAGTGCTGTGGAGTGTGTGGCAAGCATAGTATCATAGAGCAATGCGCCTTATGGAATCGGACTACGCCACCCTGGAAATTTCACCCGAGGAAATATTTACAAAACCAGAGCCAAATAACCCCAAAAGGCATTCAGGTTCATTAAACCAATCATGGTTCTATCCACTTAATCTTTCAAAGTGAGACGAAAAGCCAAGGATATAGACTGAGAGAGCACAAGTGGATCAACCGATCTCAGAAAGAGATCTTAAGGTAGCCTGATGTGGTAATGGAAATTAGACAGAAAGCAAAACAGTTATAGAATGCTGTACTAGCCAGAAAAAGGTGGTTATCCCCCACAGAAAACATTGCAATTCTTGTGCACGCTCACAACAAAGCCTAACCTGTGCTGTACCAATGAAGACTGCACACAAAGTGGATGGCACCATCTCCTCAAGCAACAGCCCTCCACCTTTCTTGGGCTCTCAGCTTCTAATAAACGGAAAAAAAAAAATCGCTACGTGGATCTGTAAATAATAGTGGAAATCAGGTAACCAAAAGCGTCTCAGTCTCAGATGTCCCAGACAACTGCTACTGACTTATATAGGCTTTTACATTGTTGCCCCAATGATGGATCAAAAGTACCAGATCTAACTCCAGGGTCTAAAAAGAGCAGACACAGGGCTCAAAGAGACAGTCCCTATGCCATCTCCCCCACCAGCCTCAGGGGATGGTAGACATTAAATTGATGACCCAAAGTTGATTATGTCATCCTTCACACTTCCACCTCAGTGGAGTCAGAATGATTAGTTGACAGGGTAGCCAGAGAAAATAATGGTTAGCCCACCACTGTTTGAAGAACTGCTCAAGGACCTGGAACCATAGGAACCACAACAGATTTTAGGGTTGACATCCAAAGAGTAGTTTCAGTCATCACCACTGGCCTGGCCAATGCAAAAGTAGGGGTTTCCTTAGGACCTCCCTGCCTCAGAACCACAAGACCCTCATCACATGACAACCCCTTCAGTGAAGGCAACATCTCAATAGACAATGGGTTACTGGGGGAACCCACCAGAAGATTTTGCTCCAACCATGGCCTTCAACAGGGTACAATGGATGTCCATAACTTGGTTCTGGTCATCTGCAGGTACAATGGTGTACCCAGCTCCATCCACTTTAAGTGTTTTTAGAACTTGATATACCACAGGGTTCCACAAGTCTTTGATTTTATGACACCCTCCTGCACCAAAAGCATGCAAAAATACTAACTGGCCCTCCCACAGTGGATTGTCTTGAAAGCGCTGATCATAGTTCTTCTTCCGGCACTCTGCAACAATCTTCAATCGCTCTCTAAAAGACTTCAAAAGCCAACTGTAATCAGGTCTGTTGCTCTTGAATCCACTATGAACATGTCCGCTAACATGATCTGTGACTACCCAACAGGAAATAAACTGGTAGCCTAGGCTACTGGCCAAACATAAGAAAAAAAGGAGACCCATTCATTACCTAATGGGGAGTGGTGTTACAGTATAACAATAAAGTACCTGTGGAAAACAGGAATTTCGGTCTGTCTTCCATGACACAGGCAGTGTGCACAGCAAGCTAAGTTCAAGCATTCAGATTGGCCATTGCCAGCCTGGTGGTATGGAGAGGCTTGTAATTTCTCAGTTCCATAAAAGGCACTAAGCAGCTGGATATCTCAAAATTATGGCCCTGGTCTGAATGTATCCGGGCAGGAACACCATTCTGGAATGGAAAACCATTCTGCCACCAGAACCTGAGCCACAATGGAGGCATGTTGATCACAGGTGGGAACAGGCAGTATGTATGTACTTGCTAAAAACATCAGTTATTTACAAGACATTTTCTAATCCATACTGGGCAGGTTCCAACATGGTGCAATCAATGGCTAGAATTTCATTAGGCCGTGAAGCCAAAAAATGTTCCCTAAAACTATGAGTAGCTGAATGTGTATCCTTGGCAACTTGGCACCTCTCACAGACTTGACACTACGTGCCATCTCAGATGATACACCTGGCCAGTACCACTGCTGGCACAATAGCTCCAGAGCTCTTTCCACCCCTTGATGGCAACCAGATGGTGACCAAGCCTGAAGAGCCAGTGGGCTTTGATGGCATGGATCCAAGGAGGTATGTCAGCAGAACAGTGAGATGGTACAAGAACTGTGCAAGATTATAGAGAAAGTGGCACAGGGTGACAGCAATATATAGTTCAATTCTATTTATTTTACATAATGCATTTTTGCAATATTACATTGTTTCAAAGTGCTTTAAATTGTCCCTGCCCAGTGCCCCCAGAGAGTAAGCCAGAGGCAACAGTGGCAAGGAAAAGCTCCCTATAAGGAAGAAACCATGGGAGAAATCCCAAGGGGGGGTCTTTTATGGAAAGACTCAAGGGGGAGCCCAACCTCCTGTGGCCTGAAACAAAATCCAAATCAGCAATGTCTCAGTTTATAAAGTAAAATTGTGTATACTCCAAGTATAAATGCGGAAGGTCCAGCTGATGTTAGGACAGGCAGGTGCAGGGGCAGAGCTACATGGTGGCCTGGGGGGGGGCGATGCTCCCCCTGGTTGAAGCTTGCCCCCCCCTACTCTGTTGCCCTCCCAGAACTGCACATGAGTGCAGACAATCACAAAAAAATAAACCCACTAATAGTTCTGCCACACAGTGGTTGGACTGTGTGATGGGCATCAATATGGAGTTGGACCCCCTTTGCAGCTATAACAGCTGCCACTCTTCTGGGAAGGCTTTTCAAGAGTTTATGGAGTGTGTTAATTCATCCAGAAGAGCATTTGTGAGATCATGTGAGGACATGAAGACCTGGCTTACACTCTCCATTCTAGTTCATCCCAGCAGTGTTTGATGGGATTGAGATCAAGGGTCTATGTGGGCCAGTCAAGTTCTTTCACACCAGACTCACCCAACCACGTCTTTACAGATCTTGCTTTGCGCACTGGGGCACAGTCAAGCAGGAACAGAAAATGACCTTCCCCAAACTGTTCCCACAAATTTGGAAGCATAGAATTGTCCAAAATGTCTTGGTATGCTGAAGCATCAAGAGTTTCCTTCACTGGAACTAAAGGGTCTTGCCCAACCCCTGAAAACAGCCGCATACCATTATTCCTCCTCCACTAAACTTTACAGTTGGCACAATGCAGTCAGGCAGGTAATGTTCTCCTGGCATCTACCAAACCCAGACTCATCCATCAGACTGCCAGATAGAGAAGCGTGATTCATCACCCCACAGAACATGTTTCCACTGCTCCAGAGTCCAGTAGTGGCATGCTTTACACCACTCCATCTGACACTTTGCATCGCGCTTGGTGATGTGAGGCTTGCATGCAGCTGCTCGGCCTTGGAAGCCCATTCTATGAAGATCCTGGTGCAGAGTTTTGTGCTGGGGTTAATGCCAGAGGAAGTCTGGAGCTCTGCAGCTACTGAGTCAATAAAGTGTTGGTGACTTTTACGTACTATGCACCTCTGCATTAACGACCCCGCTATGTAACCTTACGTGGTCTTCCCCTTTATGGCTGAATTCCTCTTGTTCCTAAATGTACTTTTCTTCCACTTTGCAATAATGCCTCTTACAGTTAACCATGGAATACCTAGCAGGGAAGAAATTACACAAACTGATTTATTTCAAAGGTGGCATCCTATGATAATACCACATTTGAATTCACTGAGTTCTTCAGAACAACTTATTTTTTCACAAATGTTTATAAACCTGACTGCATGGCTAGGTGCTTGATTTTGTACACCTGTGACAATGGGTCTGAATGAAACACTTGTATTCAATTATTGAGAGGTATATCCCAGTACTTTTGTCAATATAATGTGTGTACATAAAAATAGGATGACAACACTAAATCTCCAAGGACCTTGACGGCAGAGATAAAAGGCAGCATTTGATCTGTTTCTTACTATTGAATGATGGAAAAGCCCATACTGTAGCTTTCTCACTCAGAATTTAAGAAAACAATAAAGTAATATTACATTTAGAAAGCAAGAGCCATCTTGCTGTTTTATTGCACTGGGTTACTGAACTGTTATTCACAGAATATTCTAAAAGACTTTTTTTCCCACTTGAAAATCACAAGATGTGTAAGTAGTGCAGTATAATACAGTTTTTATTTAACCTAAAACTGTAACTGCAGCTAGCTGAATAAAAAGCGTGAATTATAGCATGGTCAGGGCTTTTAGTGGACTTCTGCTTACAGTACATACGTTTGCCAGAATTAGAACCCAATTGTTAACATTTCACAGTGTTTATCAATACCACTAGTCTGTGTCTGACTCTTAATTACACAGTATCTTTGCTTCTTTGTAGATTCCAGCATGTTTTAACAGAAAGAATCGTACAACTAACTAATTGCTTTGAGACAATCTGTTGAAATATCAATAGACTGACTTCAGTACTTCATATAGCTTCTTGAAGTGGGATAATGAAACACACCCAGAAAACGTTCCACCAAAACATGTGAGGTTGCTAATTAGGTAGCTGGAAATTACCCCTGTACGGATAATTAGAAAATAAAGTACTTTTTCTACAACTCAAAATCTGCCTTGCAAATTTGCAAGAAACCACCCAAGCAAAGATAAAGCCCATCTGCCCTGAGTCAGTGAGGTTCTCCTTCCACCCCTGGGATGCAAGTTCAGCCATTACAGATTCCACACAGCAGAGCTACATTTTATTAAACCTGCCAAGTCATGCACAAGTTTGCTTTAAACAACTTCTTGCATATATATGTTTAAGAATCATAACATTTAAACACTTCCAAAATAAACACTTTCCAGATATGACATGTCTGAATAACCATATATGAGATGCTTATTTGAAAATTGTAAAAATTAATAAGTTTTAAAAATTGGAACTATAACATGACAACAGTAACAATGAACTAAATCCCATATTTTCTACTGCTGAGTTTGGTTGTATATCTGTAGCAACAAACACTGTTACAGCCGAGAGTTATTTTTCAGTTAGAATGTTCTGGTAAAAGTGCCTTAAATGGTTGCACATTATTTTTCAATACAGTATATTTAGTAGAATGAACCGCATAAAAGCTTTTCTGTTAATTGTTTCTTACATTGACTCGGAATAATTTGTTTCAAACTCTTCTATAGTTCAAAGAACGGCTAGAGCTGTGTAATATTTTCACATGCATAACTTGTAACATTTCATTTGTAATAAAGCCTGGAGTTTGATTTGACCACTCTATTTTATCATCTGTAACCATTCATTTGTGAAGGCCTCAGAAACTGCTTCAGCATCTTCTTCAATATCTTTGCATTCAAGCTTTGATGCAAAACTGATTGTTCAAAAAAGAATAAAATGAAGCATGCACTATATTCCTTAGTTTATAAAGACACCAAAGAGGATACAGTGAGTGAGTGATTTCCCTTCTCATTACTACAGATTTTTAGAATGGCTGCAAGTGGACCATCTTCACGTGAAGCAGAGGTCCTCCTAGTAGCATTGAGCCTTTTAATCACTCAGCAGCAACAAAGTGAGATGTTCATTGAGGTAGAGTTGAAGCGAGCAGTACCTGAAATCTCAGTAGAATTATATTAGAATATGATACATGAGAATATACTGTAAACATAAAGTTCAGCCACAAGAATACCATCATTATTTCTAAAACGAAGGGAAATGGCTCAACTTAAACTTTACTTTAATAAAAAGTGGTATGTTCATTATCTAAAGACATGCTTGCAGATCTCAGTAATTTCCTTAAGATCCCAGGAGAGAACATCATGAAAGACCGATTATCTAGTGGACTATGGCATGGCTAAACTCAAGTATAATAGAAAAGTCAAACCACTTAGCAATTTCCAGTATAGTGGAGGATGAAACACTGACAGATAGTGGGAGACCTCAATACCCCAGAGCCCTACAAACTTCTAACAGACGGAACCTGATCACATTCTCTACAAAAGGGTGTAAAAAAAGCTCAATGCAGTACAGAAACACGACAAAGTTTGCTAATTTGTGTTCTTCCATCACCATATACAGTACATCATTGTATGAAAGGTAAAAGTAGAAAGCAATTTACATTTTAAATTCCATTATAATAAATAAAAAATGTCTGAAGATGTTCGTTTTATGAAAAATCCTGTCGCGTTTTTACATATGTTCGTACCCAATCTGTCATTTATATAAATTTAATATTTAAGTTCATCTTAAATTGGCTTGAACACATTTTTCATTCAGGTGGGTTCATGTTCTACCTTATAACAATTCATGACAAAATTCCCAAAACACTGGGATTGGCTCCAGCTTCCCCGCGACCCAGATGGATAACACGGTATAGATAATGGATGGATGGCTGAATTCCCAAAACAACTGATGCAATGAAACTTCACAGTGGTAATTATGTACGTCTTCTATTTCTTAAATATTTATTACATATTTTATAACTTCTAAACTAAAAGGGGGCCTCAAAAAGGGCAATTTTTACCATTGTTGACCCCCCCCCCCAGGCAAAAACTACATTGTTTAATGAAATATTACAGTGACTTCTGACATCAGAAATGACCCTTAACAAACAAAGTGAAATCAGCACGCCATAGAAAACGTGTTAATGCTGATCCCACAGCAGAAGAATGTCTTGCTAGGAGAATGAAACATAACTTTAAGCAAATTACTGTGGCCTAATTGTAATTAGCTGTTTGAATTATCTATTGCTTTTTCTGTTGTTGTCTGCTAATGACATAGAATGAAACCATGTCATGATATGATACACTACCATTTTAGCTACAAGAGAAGAGAACAGCAGGGACACATTAAATGTATCAAGCCAAATGAGCTCAGGGTAAAAGAATGGAAGAAACACAGAGGGAAATGAAGGGCTGCATCCAGGACTTACAGAGGAGAAAAAGGCCGGAGTTTTAAAGTTGAGCAGCCCAAACTGAGTAAACCTCAGAAATGCCGGGGTGTTAATTCACAAATTTCCCCATCAGCCTTTTTTATATGATGTGCATTACACTTCACTGATACGTTTTTGATGTGTATTGCAGTTATTATGACATACTTTTGCTGTTTTCATAAAAAGGCCAGGTGAAAGGTTCTATTGAAACAAAACACACACACATATACAATAAAAAAAACATTTGCAAAACAACTTACTCATTGATTTTGAGCAAAAAAGTGGAACATGGACTCTTTAATTTACATTGTAACTAAATTGAAATCTGCATAAACCCTTTTATTCAGGAAAACAATGAGAAACTTTCAAAACAAAAATAAAACAAATACTTCAACTAAAATTTCAAGGATGCTTAAAATGACTATGATGTGAATGGGAAAAGGCGGCTATATTTGGCAGTCTTTTGTCTTTGAAAGCCTATTGATCATTTTGGGAGTAACTTGCAAGGTCTGAAGGATCAGAGAGGAAATCAATAACAGGTCTACAAGGACACATTTTAATTACATTGCCATAGTCCCTAGTTGCGGTTTGTAGCACACAAAGCCAGGAAGGTGACATCCGCTAGACAAATGTCACCAGGATGGACTCTAATCATAGGGAAGCATCTATCAACTGGTGCCATGTGGGACACATAGTGTCATTGCCAGTTTACACAAACACCAGGCTAATCAGCACTCTGCTAATTTTAAATATCAAACTTATAATGTAAACCACACAGGTTGAAAGCCAGAAGAATCATTGTTTGTATCTTAGCTGTCTAACAGCAATAATCTGCTGTGATATTGCTTGTTTTCTAGTTTACTTGATTTACATGCCATAATATTTTAAACTGCCATTAATTTATATTTAATCATAGATTTTTTAAAATAAATTAACATGGCTTTTTGGTGTAGGTACTTTGTACTGATAATAAAAGGCATTTTTAATGGTTCCCTGGGAACTTTTTGATTATATAGTCTAAAAGGTCTCTTTCCTGACCACTCTCCACAAAAAATTTCAATGCTGTAGCACTTTAAAACAAAATGAATAGAAGCATGAATCATTGGTACCCTTCTGAAGCTTGAGATTCAGAATTTTGAAGTTTATTTTTTGAGGGAAAATGTTATGTATTTGATAAATGTGGATCTAGTCAGCTTACCTTAGCAATGCATATATACCTGAATGGGAGGGAAAGGATCGCGCAAACACAATTAAACATTTTCCAAGCAATTTCCTGTTGAAATTTGAACTCCAGGAAATAACATTGACTAAAGGCTCAAATTTATTTGCTTTGGAAATTACTGTCAGGAAGCACTGAGAACAATCAGGCCTGCATTTGTTTGCTAACTGAAAAAGCTCCAGAAAATGTTACTTCGCTGCACTACAAGTAATGCAAAGTGCTGGTCACTAACCAACGGCCATCAAGTCCAATAAAATGGAAATTACCACTGTAGTGCTTGACATTAGTGAAGAATATTGTTAATAGCTGATAATGAGAAATGCTCAAGCCAGCTGCAAATATTTTATTTATAAAAAATTGCAAATTTGTAAAGTTTGTAAAAAAAAAAAAAGTTACAAAAGTGTATTTTCCTTCCAACTTCATATGGTATTAGGTATTGTACAATGATCTCATTATATTGCCCACCCCCATACATTCAACATTTGCAGTTTTTCTTAACAATTCTCTTGAGTTTACCTCATACAATTTGCATTATTTTTTCACTCTAACAATCACAATGCAAGAAGAGAGTTACAGTTCAGTGAAATAAGACCCAGAGTGACAACAACAGGTACAAAGAATGAGCCGAAGAGGGACAGACACAGGTCAACAATGCTCTAAAATAGTACTATACCAAAATACAAATTGCAATCCATAAGCATTATCTGAAGACAATTACATTTCTGATACAGTTTGGCAGGCAGCAAGCTGAATACCTTACAAAGTGTTAGTTTAGTGATGTCCATTATATATCCCTTAGACTAAGAGATAGATGCAGGTATGTCTGTAATTCAGGTGAGGAGGCAGGGAGGTGGTCTGGTTGGGTTTGGTTGTTCGGAAGCTCTGATTGTGATACAGTAGGTGACACTTTACTTAAAGCCGGTACCATAAAACATTATAGCTACCTTGATGATACATAATAATGCAGTCATAAAGTATTATGAACACACTATACCTATTTGTAAAATGGCATAACACATTATAGCGATGTTTATCATGCAGTATGAATGGTCTATGAAGCACTCATTTATAATGCACTATAGATACCTTCATAATGCATTATAATGGTCTCCACCCTGTGTCTTGCCTTTCAGCCTTCTTGTATTCTCCTGCCCTGCTGCATCCCTCAATGGGTTGTGTGTGGTTTAGGGACTACATTCCCCTTAGTTGTAAGGTCAAGGCTGGCTAATGACTTCTCTCTTCCTTTGTATTTTGAGTTTCTGTTCCCCAGTGTTTTCCTTTTGAGTTTCCTATTCTAGGTTTGCCCTCCTTGTGTTCTGTTCTGGTTTTATGTTGTACTTTGTTTTCTTGTTTATTTCCCTAGTGTAGTATTTCCCAACGTTTCTTTAGTTTCAGGACTTTAGTTCCTTATAGTTCTTTGTTTATTAGTGTTAGTTGCTTCACCTGTGTCTTGTTGCCCTGTGCCCTTGTTGATTGGTTGTTTCTGATGATTCGCACCTGCCTTTTGTTTGTCCTTGTAATCAGTGTATTTAAGTTACTCCCTTTGTTCAGTTCCCCACTTGGTCATTGTTCATGTTCCTGTGAGCTAAGTTGCTGCCTGTTTGCTCCTGGTGCTGCCTGTTTGCTCCTGGTGCTGCCTGTTTGCTCCTGGTGCTGCCTGTTTGCTCCTGGTGCTGCCTGTTTGCTCC
>JAODJW010000106.1:26121931-26134658 GCA_026777045.1 Hyperopisus bebe | reverse complement strand
TAACCCAGGCGGAGACTCAAACCCGGGTCCCAGAGGTGTGAGGCAACAGTGCTAACCACTGCACCACCATGCCGCCCTGATGTGCAATATTTATAATATTTTGAGGCTGAGCGGTATTGTTCAAATAAACGAATGACTGTGCTGATTACTGAATGATGGAAGGTCTAATTGGGAGTCTAATCAATCTCTCCCAGCATAGAGCCTTGTGAATAATTTAAGCCTCTGTCAGCTAAGTCCCTAAGGAAAGGGCAGGGGGCATGTTCAACAACTTATGAGTAACTGCAGGCTCTGCTGGTGCTCAGACACATAACTCCATTTTATTTTAAGTAAACCTGCTCTGGAGCAGGTTAACTTCACACAGTTGCCATAGCAACTTCCCTCACTCTATTCTCAATTATCGAACGGGAAAATCTAAAACTTTCAGGATCTGCAAGCTGACATAGCTGGGTTAGCTGCCAAACTCGCTTTCTGGAATAACTAACCAAAATCACAAACCCAGAAAATTGATATCAGCTTGTCAATGCCATTACAATAATCTGCAAAACTAGCAAGAAGAGTTTCACATGTGGCATTTGGGTATGAGAACAGTGGGATTCTTCCTCCCATTTTATTGTATTCAGTTCGGTAGCTTGTACCACTTCTGTACAAAATGCATTTTATTTGCTTCTCTAATTTGCACTAATTGGAACCATAAGAATTCTCCTCTCTTGCACTGGCATCTTTCCAGAGTGCAGAATGAAATGAATCATAGTTGATTTGCTTCCACTGTGACTATGAAAGGTAAAGGTTTGGGCTAACTGAAGTTATAATGTACCTTTGCTGCCTTATTTACTTCCTGTGTTGCCTTTAGTGATTACCTGTTACAGCATTTCCATTAATTTGTTTGTTTGTTTATTGGTTTTATGTTTGCAATCTATGCCTAAAGTTCCAATTTACATCAGATTAATAAAGTATCTAACCACCTGCCTACTTTTCATGGCACTTCTGTCTTACTTACTTAAGCTTACAATGAATGATCTTCCTGCTACAGAGATATAAAATGCACACTCAACAAACAAACCTAACAAACAAACAAACAAACAAACGAAACAGACAAACAAACACCCCCCCCCCCCCATCACCACCACCACCATCTAATTGCTGGACATATGCCCATGTCCATGCATTCACAAAAAGTGTCTGACTGTCAATCGTTAAATGTTACAAGTGTACCATGTATCTTTGCAAAATATTCATATATTTAAGGTATACAATATGAACTATTATAGCCTTGTCATAAAAAGGAAAAATATATATTGCTTGGTTTCCGGTGGTTCATAACACAATGTAACGTGTTTCAGTAATTTAAACTAATAGATCAATAGCCTCCGGATCATCCCCTGAAAAGGGCCCCTGACCCTCTGTGGGGCCCTCCATTTCTGGGGCCCTCCATTTCTGTGAGCTACAGTGCGGCTGCACCAGCTGCACTGCCTATACTTCTGCCAGTGACGGGATGCTTTGTAAATACCTTGCTTTCCGTAGTGTTGCCTACGCATGAATTATTGTTAGCCTGATAATTGCTTCTTTGCATTGCATTGCCTGCACAGATAGCTGTAGCAATCCAAAATCAATCAACAGAACTGGATGTTAGCTGCAAAGCTGACATGTGAAGTTGAGTGATATCTGTGAGCATTTCTGCTTGTGCTACGGATTCCCATGACAGATGTCATTTTTATGGAACCATTTCATCAAAGGAAAAGGGGTCAAATTCAACAAAAAAATATATATCTTTTTTTACGTTTTTCTGTCACTATCTATACTGGTATTTATTTTGGAAAGAGTGACAGGTAATGTTTTAGAGAACTAATATAAAAATATGTAAAATAAGAATCTAGAACCAAATGCTATACAGTCGGCCCTCCATACCCTCAGGTTCTGCACTGGCAAAATCAACCAGAAAAAATAATAACAATAAAAAATCCACAAACTTGTATTTGTATTTTAAATAGTGCTGTCAAACGATTAAAATTTTTAATCAGATTAATCACAGGGTTGCTGTGGATTCATTTTGATTAATCACAATTAAATAGCATTCATTTTTAATCTATATTAATCGGATTTCATTTTGCATGAGCAAACAGACTCAAGAAAAAAGGGAATATATATGCACTTGACATGTTTATTGAACATCTTGAACACGAGTCGGATGCATTCCATCTGCCACAGAAGTGCAATACCATGGACCCATATCAAAAAGCAAGATTTTTTTGCTTAGCCGGACAACTTGTTGGATTTAAGGTACCTCAGTTTAAATGGTCTTTATCTTCGTTCACTTACAGTTAGCCCAAACTACCGTAAATCCGACAAATAATCTGACTAATCATGAAATCCAATTCTAGCTCGGTTAATTGGCGTTGTTAGCAATATCAGTTGATAACACATTATACGCGGTGCTTTACGTATAAAACTCTGTAGCAACACGTCCACAGATAAGTTGGACGGTATAGTGTGTGCGATCGATTTAATGAGCCACACATGAGAAGTAGTGCTTAAACAGTATAAAACTACAACTTTCCCTTCTATTGATAAAGGGCGCAGCCATCTTGAATTCTGAACTCGGGATCCTCTGTGCTGCTCTGAGATATTTGTCGGATCTCCGAGAAACGGGAGCACGCATGTCGTTACCTCCGACTTCAAAACTTGGAATCCGACTTGGAATATGAGTTCCGAGGGCAAGTGGAACGCACCAGAACTGCCCAAATTGGGTTGACAGAGACATTTCAGTGATTTTGAGTCATTCTGCGCTGCAGATGGGTTAATTGCGTTAAAAATTTTAATCAGATTAATCATGATGATATATTAATCTGCGTTAACCCGTTAATTTTGACAGCCCTAATAGGGATGCAACCTTCCTTCTGATTTTGGTAGTTAGGGATGAGTGAGATGCAAAGAAAGAGCCACTCACAAGTCTAGCCCTATATATCGGTACAGCTGAATTTACCTTTTTTTGTACATCATTCTTTAAAATAATCATTCTGTGGTGAAACCACTCTTTTCACATTGTTTCACAATACCCCTTCCCCAAAGCCACAGGCTTCCAATGCTCTCTGAGCTCAGGCCTTATTAGACACTGCATTTGAAGCTGGCTTGTACAGTATAACTTCGCTTACTGTGGCCTGCTCAGCCAAGCAGACAATTTCCTTCCTTCAGATCTGATTCATTTACACATCTTCAAGAGCTCTCTCATTCACTCTTTCTGTACAATCAGTGAACAAGTGCCAGTTTTGTGGAACTGTATTCCATCTCCATGAACCAGAAAAGGAACCAGCCAAAAATAGAGCTGAAAAAATTATGCATGATTTGTGTTGTCCTCAAAATTGATGTATCTGAAAACATTGCTTTTTGTGTTACTTATAATGAAACTTACCTCCATTTTTACTGAAGCAAAATTTTGTATAAGTATAGTTGAAAAATTCTCATAATATCATAAATTATAAAATGTATGTGATAGTCCATTTATTCTGTTCATCAATTTAAAAGTACTTTATAGTGCATTGATATTTTCTTGAGCACTCAGTATAATTTTTACTGAGGAGTTTTATTAAGGAATGAAGTAGTTCCAAGATGCATAACTCTTTTTGCTGTTGAAATGTATAAGACTTTGACTGCATTTTACCTGGCTGGTGAAAAAACAAACACCATAAAATATATATTAGTAGCTAAATAAGTAGATTACTTAGACTGTTAGATTTGCTGCAGTTGTCACTGTGGCCTCTTGGGTTGTGGGCTTCATTCTTGTTTCTGATCTAAGAATATGGAGTTTGCATGCACTCTCTATGCTCTGGTTTCCTCCCCCAGTGTCTGTGCGTGTGTGCACTGTCCCCTGTCACCCTGCACTGGATAAGTGCTTATGGAAAATGGGTGAGTGGAATGATGGATATTTAGGATAAACAAAAAGTGATCATGAGAAAGACAGAAGATTAAGTAATGCCCTCCATACTGTAGCAAGTTATACATAAACGGCAAGACTATTCATTATCATCCATCTTAAACAATTTAATATATTGAAGATTTGATTTTGAGAATACACAAAATTTTCTGCTAAACTGTGCACTTTAAATCATGTTATGTTGCATAGTGATGTATCACTTTTTTAGTGGTATGGATAACCTTCTTTATCCAAAGTGACTTAATTTTTGCCCACTTATACAGCTGGATATTTTGCTGGAGCAATTTAGGTTAAATACTGTGTTCAAATGCATCTTAGCAGATGTCGTCCAATTTGAGACAGCATCGCTAATGAGCTGTGACACTATCCACTTCTGTTATGAATTCTGGTGATGTCAGGTGCAGCGTCTACAGCTTGCGGCTGATTCATCATGTACAATCATTAAACAGAAAGTTGTACTTCCTCTAAAAACGCAACAGGAATTACAATAAGATTATAACACAATGAAACTCCGCCAGAGATGATATTACTGAGGATTTCATATTACTAAGAATACTGCTGAATCCTTGCTGAAAGAATAGCCAACAAATAATTTTAAACAGAAGGAAGGGCTGGTCTTATATTGTCCAGAGCAAGAAAATGAAATTTTCAGTAGAACGATCTCTGAGCAATAGACTGTGACCAGATTAATATTATTATTTTTTAAATAGAATAAAGAATACCGACAGAATGAACTTACAGGTTTCATAACAGAACACTAAATGAACAAAGAAATTAAAAATGTTGATATGCTTCAATGGTGTCTCAAAATATACATTTTATTAATTCTGTTCATTGATGTATTACAGGAAGTATTGCCTGTGCGATAACTGCTTCCCGTCCATACACCGAACCAGATAAACATTGGTAAGCATTTGGGTCTAGCATCATTATTTGCCTGGTGTCTTGATAGTCATTGATAAACACTTTCCATCGTTAAAAGATGACAAAGAGCTCAGACAAATGGTTATGGTCATTTCTACCTCTGATGCAGCAGCCTGATCACTTCTCATTTTTGCATGTTAACAATGTTTGGAGGAAAAATCAGTTTCTCATAATGACTATTTTTTGCATTAATTTGTTTTATGATCTTAATGTTTATTAGGTAACACTTCTCATTTTTGTCTTTAGTATCAGTTACACTGTATTTCGTTTATTGCAGAATGAATTTATTGTTAACATAATTATCCATTAAAAAAGAACTGGACAGTGAGTGATGAGATATGCTTTATGTAAAATGAGACTCCACTGTAACATATAAATATCAAATTCTGTATGCCATTTTACATTTTGATTTTAGTAGTATAGTTATGTACTGTACACACTTTTCTGAACCTTGGAGATGCTAGAGAATGAATTTCAGTCTTCCTGATAGAAATGCATGACATGCCGGTTCTCTGGAGGGTAAATCCCAGGTAAGGCACCTTGATCAAACCCTGACTTGCATCAAAATGGCTGATAAGAAAACTGTTTTTAGTCTTTTTTTCCTTCCCTTTGCTGCTTTTTTGTGGATAACTATCGGGGGAAAGTATTTTTCTTATTTTCCTAAGGTGTCCCGCATCAGTAAAACCAGTCTGCCAACCACGCTTTGCTTCATCTCTGTTGGTCCTATCTTTGAAAACAGATGTGCCAGCTCTGTCATCCTGTCTCATTATAGCTGGAGATGTCAGTTCTAGCTGTATTAATTCTGCTCTTCCAGGCTTCAGTGTATAGAATATATGTTCTTGTATTTAGTCTTTATCATTTATAATACCATATTTGAAACAGACATCAAGATGGTGAAATTGGAAAAATGTGATTAAAAGTAAAAGTGAATGGACCTTTTACTCTGGTCGTTCTGAAAGCCAGGGTCTGGTCTCTGATAATCTTTTTTAATCTGGACCTTAAGGCATGCTCTGCTGCACAGCCTTGTAATATAACTTGTTAGTTTTGGTTAGTACAAAAAAAAGGATGTGTGTCTGCAACCAGAGCCATGACTCTTCTTCTACTGATACCATTTAATCAACACTCCAGCAGACCCTCAGTTTCACAGAGGCCCATTAGTCATTCTCTTTATCACTATTTCTATTTTATAAATTTCCTGTTGACACACAGCAAGATTTTAAGGTCCTCCAGAGGAACTAAGCTCCGCCCTGCCAGCAGAATGAGGAGGCGGAAGCAATTTAACCTTTTACAACCCCCACACCACCACAACCACCCACGCTGAAGACATTGATATCAAAGCTGACGACTTCGATCTTATGACAGGTTGATGGAGCACCAGCCCCTTGGCCTGAGAATCTCATTGCCAGCACCGGTGCAACATGATGCATGAGAAGTGTGTGCAACATGTTTAACAAAAGCATCACAAATGATCCAGCTGACCAAACACAAGGAAAATAAATGATCAGACTAAGGCTCCTCTGCCAATTACAGGCTCCAGTGTACAAGCTCATGCAGTGTACAAGGCAGAGTCTGCAGGAACGTTCCGCAGGGGCTAGTTTGACAAACTTAAGTTTCCACTTTAACCTGTAAACATCAATGTCTTGCATATTTAATAGAAAAAAATACTTTATTTTGCTTTATTTTATTCCATGGATCACATTGATTTCAAACTTTTGACAAAATGACTACTGTAGTTCTCTGACTCCAAACCAAATCAACTGGCTCTAAAGTAACTTTCTTCCATCTTCTTTAACCGCTTACCCTATTCAGGGTCACGGGGGGGCTGGAACCTATCACGGATGCTACCGGTGTAAGGAACAACCTGAAGGTTTAGGAGAGGTAGATCCTGTTTAATTAATCTACTTGTGTTCTTTGAGGAAGCTACAAGAGAAATCAATCGCAACAACGCCTACGATGTGATCTACTAAGATTTCCAGAAGGCCTTTGATGTTGTCCCCCACAAACGGCTATTGCTTAAGCTCAAAGGAGCAGGGATTTTAGGAACTGTAGCAGCTTGGATTGAAAACTGGTTAACAGACAGGAAGCAGAGAGTAGATATTAGAGGCACGATGTCACAGTGGGTGTGCATTCATAGTAAGGTACCACATGGTTCAATTTTAGGACCACTGTTATTCCTAATTTACATTTACGATATTGACACTAATATGCTACAGTGAAATCTTGATTTAATTAGTGCTTGGGCTGATACCTGGCAGATGAAATTTAATATAGACAAATTAAGGTAATCCATGCAGGGAACGGAAATATAAAGTACAGATATTTTATGGGTTCCACTGAAATAAAGGTAACCAAGGGCGCAACTTTGGCTGGAACATTGGGGGGTATGAAGGACCAGCAAGCAGACACAGGGGCACAGAATTTGTTACTAACCCAAAATTTACTGAAAATCCAAAAATCATCAAAATACAAAAGAATATCCAACAAAGGAAAACCCGGGGCCCAAGAAAATGAGGTCAACCAAAGAGAATGAAACCAAAATTAAAGCATAACATAATTTAACTTACACTGAACATAATTGACCTGGCCTAGTATCCTGGATGTGGAGACCTTTCACCGGGGCTTCCACTCGCGATGGTACGTAGATGCTGGGCATTGGCTTCCACATCCTCCAAGACTACAGGATCTGAATCTGCTTGGAATGGACCAGGAACAAGAGAGGTGTGGGCCTGCACCTCTAGCTGCAAGAGGCTGAACTGATGTTGCAGAGCCTTAAACTTCTGCTTTTGCTGTGCCAGTTCCAGATTCTCAAGAGTGGTGAAAGGCAATCAGAACATTTGTCACAGACAGGTCTGAAATCCCTGGTGCAGATGAGAATCTGAATAGGCTATAAACAAGACAGATCAAGTCACATAAGCAAAAACTGGAAGTGGTCCACAATGAAATGTATTGATACTCAACACACAAAACCTACTTCCTCGTTGATCCAACTGGCACCAGTTTTAGCCCAAACAGTTACCAACTCATATTGTAAATCTCCTGGACTGAATATGGCTTGAAATCTCAGCAGTGCGGAATTATTAAAACAGAAAGACAAAGAAACCACCCAAACTCAGTACTCCACGTTCAGCAGTCCAGCTGAGTCCCCGGCTGCCCATTTGAAGGCATTAGCTTGTCAATTTCTACGTTAGTACTCCTTAGAACCAGTAAATCAGAAAGTACTCTGGCACCCAGCTAGTGATTTTCATACAAATATTTACAAACGTGCTTTTCGATTATAAAAATTAAGTCAGGGGTGGGGGCAAATCTCTGAACTGATTCCGGCAAACTGGCCACTTCCTGTTGACACATAACTTATGGTAGAATGAACTTGCAATATGGCAGTAAGAGGCCTGATTTCAGGTAGAAAAGTTTACCAAGAGCACAGGATAACTCCATGTTTAAATACACTTTATTTTAGAATGTTTAAAAAAATTGTATTTTTCTTTCTAAAATGTTACATAAATTTTTTTTTTACAATCCCCATCCCCCTACTGTGGGCTCCCGTTGGTACCGCCAAAGGTAATTTAAAGGGAACCATGATGATCTAGACCGAAAAAATGCATGCACAAATTCCAGCTGTTCCACTCCTCCAGGTAACTACAACTTAAGAATACAAACACACATGAATGTTGACACAACCATACCTTGTTAAATGAACATCCTGTCAAATAAAATTGATTAAATGTGCCGTTTGTGTTTCATGAGAATAGTGATGAAAAACCAAACCATGTATAAATACATATAAATGAAACCTGGGTAAAACATATTTAAGTAGAACTTGTGCATGCAGGTCAAGGCAGGGTTACCATTCTACCATTGTGTGGCTGTCTCTGGCCATCACAGGGGGGTTGAGGTCTCCACCCATTACGGTGGAAACATGATTATTGGGGGGGTTGTATTAGGTGTTTTTGATTTATTGGGGGTTACATGAAGGTAACTGATTATAAGAAAGACCTCAGTGTGTATGTTGATGTTTCCATATCCCACACTTGCCAGTGTAGGGAAGCAATTAAAAAGGCCAGTAGAATGCTGGGTTACATCTCTAGGTGTATGAAGTTTAAGTCAAGGGAGGTAAAGCTAAGATTATATAATACCTTGGTAAGACCCCACCTAGAATATTGTGTGCAGGTCTGGTCACCATACCTTAAAAAGGACATTGCTGCCTTGGAAAGGGTGCAACATAGGGCTACAAGAATGATTCCTGGTCTTAGAGGAATGTCTTATGAGGAGAGGTTAGCTGAGCTGAATCTGTTTAGCCTCGAGCAAAGGAAACTAAGGGGGGACATGATCCAGGTATATAAGATTCTAACAGGTCTTGATGCTGGTCAATCAAGTAGTTACTTCAATATTAGTTCAAATACCAGAACCCATGTCCGTAGGTGGAAATTAGCAGAACATTTTAAATTTATTTGAGAAAACACTTCTCTACGCAGCGTATAGTTATAGTATGGGATAGTCTTCCTGTTAGTATAGTGCAAGCTCAAACCTTGGGTTCCTTTAAATCTGAGCTAGATAAGATTTTAACAACTCTGAGCTATTAGTTTTCTCCTCCCTCAATGAGTTTTATGGGCCAAATGGCCTCCTCTTGTTTGTAAATTTCTTATGTAACCCAGCATGGGGTGGCAACCCATTAGAGGGTACACACATTTTTGAACTGGGGGGGGAGAGCAGGGGCAGGGAACCAGAGTACCTGGAGGAAACCTCATAACAAAATAGCAGAACATGCAAACTCCACACACATGGAGCCATGACAGAGACTCAAACGCTGGTCACAGAGGTGCGAGGCAACAGTGCTAATCACAGCACCACCATACCTCCCTCTGCGATAGTTTAATTTGTGAGATTATAGATTTGGTTATTTGTAGTTGACCCATTTTGGGAGAATATTCATATTAACCATGAAGACGTAGCATTCCACAGAACTTGGAGCCACTCTTTAATCAGCAGCAATGATGACACCAATCAGCTGGTCAGGTCATCTGCTGAGCTGGATATTGGTCCCGTTCGTTTGTTCCTGAGACATGAACAGTAAGCAAGGTTGACTGGATCCTATCCCAGGCAGCACAGGGCACAAAGCGGGGGGGGGGACGGGGGGGCACCCTTTGCACAGGAAACCTGCACAGCATCCTGGGAGTATTAGCTTGCAGTGCTGCTGATGGAGCTTCCATGACATCCTGGGGCTGATAGTTCTTTCATATTTAGCATTTTTTCTCAAATTCAACTGCTCAAATGCAGTATTAATAGGGTTTTTTCCATGGTAAAAAATACAATAATATACATTTTTATCCTTCTTATAATCTGTTTAGCCAAAGCACCTGACTTTCTATCTGACCAGCATTCTCAGATTTGTGGGGATGCTAGCCTTTTTAAATACTGCTTAAAAACATTCATTTTGATTAAGTACACGCAGTTATTAATTTTTTGCTCTGAGAAATATTTTGTATCAATCTCATTAAGGAAAAGGACTATTGGGTATTGACTAAAACAGATGCCCTATAAGAAGCCAAACCTGCACTGACAAATAGAATAATAAGCATTTTTTTTACTATAAAAAAATCATTTTTGTCCAAGAAACCAATTTATTTTTGATTAAAATACTGTTACATTTCCCGTGTCTAACATCTATTGTAAAAGTCTAAATAAATGGTAATATCCTGGCTCTTTAGTACAAAAGAAATTATAGTCCATTTTTTCCATGTCCCACCCATCACAGGGACTGACTTTTATTGGTGCAACTGGGAAATGACCACCACCTTTCTAAAAGGGTGATACTGTCTTCACAGCCCAGTTGCTGACAACAGTACAGTGTTTTATATGACTAAAGGACCTGAAAGAGCAGTGATTTTAGTATTAGGGAAAATCAATTGGGTATGTGTAATGTAAAAGCGGATTTTTTCCCGTGGAATTTTAATGCTTTCTGCACTTACCCACTTGAATAGAATTACTTTGATAAAGGGTTTGTTGTCTGGCTTACAGATGTTGAGGGGAAGGTTAATTAGGGCTCTTAGAGATTTACCATGAAACCTGTGGTGTGAGGATTTGACTGTAATTTTTCGTGCATAAAATTTGGAAAAAAAAATGATGATAAAAGAGCAGAAAGTGCAGATTAAATGTTGCAATATAATAATTTTTCCGGTTTTCAAAGGCACACAGATGGGAAAGATCCATGACTTCAAATTACAAGCATGACTTTTTTACAGTACATTATTCTAGAATATTTTCTTATTATACACTGTATAGCTACTACTTTACTTTGCCATTTTGCAATATAACAGAATGCTTAAGGAGGCAATTTGATATAAATTGTTAAGGTCCCCTTCTTGACCCAAATCTGTGTCTTCTACTGTACAGTATATTCAATTTATTCATTGTTCAAACTGCCAATCCAGTTCTGATACAGTAGTTCATGATTATCCTGGGGCCTATCCCAGCAAACATATGCTAAATGGAATGTCAGACCATTGCAAGACATGCACACATACATTACACACTATGAACAATTTACAGCCATCAATTCACTTTTTTGGGTTATGATTGGATTCCAGTGTACCCAGAGGGAACCCACGAAAGCATATTAATTGAAAATGCAAAACTGGAAGTGTGAGGCTTCAGTGCTAACAACCATCAGATCTACCTGCAATTCAAATTTTATAGTTATTTAAACAAATAGTAAACAGGATACAAACAGTATTTTTTAAGTAGGTTTTTGCTCCTCCAAGCTACCTGCCAGACAGTCCACATTTTTGCTCCTATTAGGAGCTGGGAGGGAGTAAAAATGTAGACTGTCTGTGGGTTCCCGAGAACCGGATTGGGAAACACTGGTCTGTTATATAGCAAAGTAATCCTTATCAGCCAAGAAGTGTTACCATCCCAGGTCACCTGATAGGCTGTACTGCTTACTATATAACATGCTTGAGTAGATTACATATAATCTGTGGAGCATTTCATCCTTATCTGGAGCCAGGAGAGAAGTATGGTCACACTTGAATATCTTGATATCTAGGCTGGCAGATGGGATTCTCACTTGTGTTCATATTTTTACAAGGAGTGCACTGCTGAACTCAGGCTTCCTAACAGTGAATTGTGATTAATTCTGCTTTTTGTGCATCCCTCCCCAACTGGTAAATGTATATCTGTTAGAAGAGTCTTGGAATCTAATACAAACTTTTTGTATATCCCTATTATGAGGGCCAAATATGATGCTGAAGTGGAAACTGCCTGCAGTGCAATAATGTAGAAATTCTGAATTTTTTAAAGCATCCCAATGCACCATCTCAAGTTATTACGGTATAATGATGACCATATAGAGGTTGAACAACCTGCTTTGACAGACATTGACAATAACAGTCGGGTCAAGTTGGAGAGCATGCAGTGGTACCACCACACGACGAAACCCAGGAGCCTGGTTGGCAACCCCCCCAGTCTGCCACGCGGTCCAGTCCTACCCTCAGGAAGTGCCACAGCCCGGTGTTACCTGGGCGTCTCCTTGGCTTGATCCAGTTGCTCGGGTCCCCAGCAATGAAAATCCTCTGAGCTGAATCACCCTCCTGCAGATAATGTGCCTCATTCAGGACTTTCTGAGCAACTGCTCATTCAGCACAAAGTTAAACCAGCGGTAACCAACGATTCTTTGAAGAGACATAGTACCAAAGGAGTCCATCCTTCATCTGGATAGCGTTCACGTCTTGCAGCCATACAGCAAAACAGGGAGCACCAGGACTCAAGACTTGGACCTTCATCCTCTCACAAAGATATTGAGGGGACGCGGTCGAATGCCTTCTCCAAGTCCACAAAGCACATGTAGACTGGTTGGGCAAACTCCCACGCACCCTCAAG
>JAODJW010000106.1:26083041-26113097 GCA_026777045.1 Hyperopisus bebe | reverse complement strand
CGTTGCTTCCGGGATAGGCTCCGGACCCCCCGCGACCCAGTAGGATAAGCGGGTTGGAAAATGGATGGATGGATGGACATATACTGTATAACCCAGGTAATTCAAATGCAGCTAAAACTGAAGTTAGGCATAGCACTGCCAGATCTAGTTCCAGTTTATGCAAACTGGCTGCAGTGCTCTTGTTAAAGGGCTAAAGAGCCTCAAGCTAGACTCACATGTCTTGGACCACAATGTACTGATGAGGTATCAGCCCGTCCACACCATTGTGCCGTCCTTCCCACCAATCCGCAGAGGCTCGGTGGTACAGTAGCAGCGATGCCCCCTTCTTAAAGGACAGCTCCCGTGCAGTCCGGCCCACATAGTCAAACCTGGCGATGGCCTCGATCTGCTCTAGATCTGTGGGCACAAGGCATCAAAGAGGCACATATAACCTCAGTCATAAAAAGAATCTGCACTCTTTATGTCAGCATTGAACTGGTTCCGATACATGCAAAACAACTTCCCCAAATTAGAAACATCTTTTAAAATAGTTAATAAAGCGCCCGAATATGAACTTCAAATAAATGTTTGTGGTTAGTACATTAACTGAAATGATTTGCTTCTTCCCTTGTGAAAACAACACACTACAAATGCTGTTTCACTTACAAAAAAGCTCTCAGAGAACTTACAAAAAGCTTCAAAAACATTCCAGTGTTTAATTTTAATAACCTAAAACCACAAATAGCAATACCAGATTGAATTAATGACAATATGTCAGCCAGGTTCTCTATCAAGAGCACCCCCAAAGCAAAAAATATTCTGAGGGGATGCATCCGAAAGAAATGTTATTTGAAAAACTCACTGCAAAGAAACATGATTTCAATCTCAAATTGCCACTTCTATCCCTGAGCCAACTGCTGTAGTAACTGGGGATGGCAGTGTTCATTAAGTACTTGTGTACGTATGTATCTATGTCTGACATAGGGACTGCCCATCTGGCACTGGTGACCTTGCTTGTCTTTGTGAATCAAGCTGGATGATGAACTCTAAGGTGACAGCAATGATTTGTGGTGTTGCTGTCTTTCATTGTTATGTCTTTATTGCAGATCTGACAAGCGACTTGAAATCAACAACTGCCTTCATTTTCTTCACACACAAATCTGTCATTTTTGGCGTGGAAATAATTAGGCTAGTTTCTGCACTAATTAGTAAAATGAATATACTCTTATAAGACTTGATGTTGGCACGTGACAGATGTTGGGGACACTGTGTGGCCCAGAGGACGACGCCTCTGTACCTATGAGTGGAAGGTCATTGGTTCAGCCCGGGCCTTGGCAATATAGTCACGTCTGTCGGCCCTTGAGCAAGGCTCTTAATCCCCAGCTCCATAGGCACTGCTATGGGTGGTTGCCCTTTGCTGCCAAGCTCACTCTTACTTACATGTGTGTCATGGAGAGTAAGATGGGGTACAGGAAAAGAGAATTTCCCCCCAGGGATCAATAAAGGGATCATGCCGCAGAGCAGGTTTTTTCTGGTGCATACATAATTAAATTACTGATTATCATTTCAAAATAAAAATTGCATCATACATAAAGGTTGTTGGTATCTAATGATAACATCATCATATCGCCAGTGCCTACTAAACACTAAGTAGAAATGGACATCATTCAATGCCTACTGTAGCAATCTTCTATGGTCAGGCAAGACCAAAGGAACAGATTAGTTATTACACAGCAGGAGCTCTTCCAAGTAAGCCTTAAAGCACAAACTGTTCCATTAAAGATATAGTGAGTAGTAAAATTACTTCCAGAGAAAAACCGTGACATATTTCATGGTTTCTAAAAACCTGAATTTCGTTTAAAAATCCAGCCAGCCAGAGGCTTATATGAGATAAGGTTCTGTTACTTAAAATCTCAGACTCAGGTGTCATAATGATTTGGCCATATCGCTATTCTGCAAAAAAAGTTGAGTTTCTACGAATGATACAAGATGCTATTATCCTGAAAAATACAGGACTGTCTTTTAATATGTGTGTTTCAGGATACTGAGAAAAAAAGAGATAATCTGGGAAAAAAAACTCAAAACACAGAGTTATTCTTATACTGCATTATTTACGCATAAAAACATGAATAATAATATAGTGCAAAAAAACTTACGGCACATGAATTTAAAGCTTGAATTTAACTACCAAATAACATATTGAAAAATGAGTACTTCCATGCTTAAGGATATATAAGTCGGTTTACACAAGGAGAAAATACAACATAAGAACTGCTTTTTCAGACAAGAACATATGGGGAAAAAAGGCTGAAGTTTTAAGGAAAGGGCTAGTCTGTGTGCACCTCAGTAAAAATCACAAAAAATAGCAGAGGAAACAAAAGAGATCTATTGCTCTTGATTTAGCACTGTCACAAATAGGAAATGCCATACTGTCTGAAGAAGACAGCTGGGTATCACCAGGGAATTTCACACTTATAAATACTACATCTTCACCAGATGGGTCAATGAATAAAAGTCTGAAATGAGTGTTGCATGCAGTCACTTCCATAAAAATATCCAAAAACAGGCAGCATTTTTTAAATACAAAAACATCTGTCACAAATTACAAATGTCTGGAAACATTTTGATGACCTAATTACACTTAGTTTTTTTGCTGGTATAGGACACAAAATTAGATTTACAAATGTAGCAGTATCACTCGGAAAAGCGAAAATCAGAGGCACAGTCCCTAACGCGTCTCACCAAAGAATTTTCCTGAGCTTTAGTTGTTTAAGCTACATTCTGATGAAAGGGTTTCAAATCTGTAAAAACAAAAACAAAACAAAACAAAAACATATGGTCTGAAACATCGTCATTATCCTGTTTGTCTGGTTAAACTACTGTTCACTATTTTGACTACTACTATCAACAATAGACATATCATTTCAATAGCTGAGGTACCTAGTGAAATAAGGACAGAAAGATCTCCGTATATTTTGAATATTGCAGTAAGTCATGAAGTTCTTTCTATCTGTATGCTAAAGCTGTTTCTATTGCCAGAAACTGGGTTTGGTTCATTGGATACAGTTGCTTGTTTCTGACAGTGTAACTCTAAACCAGGGATCCCCAACCATCATTCTCCAAGGGTTAAATCCCATCAGCAGCACAAAACCAAGGTCCACTGTGTCTGGGGAAAAAATGCCGAAAAAGTCCACCAATTGGTAACTGCAGCTCTAATCTATTGAGTAACAGTATAAATGGGTCAATGTAGTTGCTCAGTTTTCATATGAAGAAAGAAATACTGTTTTCTGCTGCCCGTATATGCTTTATTTTTATAGACAAACTTTATTAACATTATAAAGCACCAAAAAATGTAGATAAACCCTTGTTAGAATCCTGTACATATTATTAATTGTACAGTTGGCAGTATCATCAATTTATACTGCTAAATAATTACCATTCAGTTATGGAGCTATTAAAATTAATTATATGGTTTCAATAGCAGTGGCTTAGGTTGAGGTTGATGACGCCTCGGTAATGAACAAATAAGAACAGAGAAAAAAAATGGAAAAAGTAAACAGAGTAAAGCAAAAGAACAAAATAATTTCAAAGTTTTTCTACTTCAGCAAAGTATCCTCCCTAATCATAAATTTTTGCAGCCAGTTGAGCTGGAAGATGTTTCAAGGTCAACGTGTGGTTAGCTGGTCCTGACCCTCACCGTCGTCACTGGTGTGTGGACCTGTACCGTTGTCCACCTCATCCATGGCTCCAGGCTCACTGTGAGGGCTGTCACTGAAAAGGAAGCCAGGCAGAGAGCAAGAGTCTACAGATCAGAGTTCTGTTCCACGTTTTTCTAATTCTGAGTAGCAATATAAAATCCTGACAACGGTATAGACAGGACACTCACCAGTACTGCTCCCCTCCAGTCATACACTTCTCATATATGGGCCCATCCAGTTCCTGGGGGCTCGGAAAGATGACCTCATGGTAGACAATGATAGTCTTGATAACTTCATTGACATGGGCCTGACAGGCCACTGGGTCCTGCCCATCAGGGATGGGCATAAGTGTTGGCCCAAAGCAGATGGCTAGATTGTAGGGGTCCATCATGTTCTCATCGCTATAATGGGACAAGCTAGATGGGGTGGGTCAACACAGAACTTAAAGTGATTTAAAGATTCACCAATCATTGCTAGGTAACATGTTTTTTTTTATGAGGATCATTACTGCTGTTCAATGGGTTGTCACATAAAAAGCTGTGTGACCTCATGGAGCTGGGAAAGGGGGTGAGGAATTGCTCAGCTAAATCCTGACTGTGTGAACCAAACCCTGTTTCCTCGGTACTTTGCTGCAGGACTGCTTTTGGGCTTAAGAAGAATATCCCAGCCAACCATAAATATAACTTAAAATGTCCTTAAAGCAAAATAATCCCCTGTTTTGATACTAAATAAATCTAAGACTCTTTGAAGTACAAAAAGAGCGTAAAAATACAGAGTCTCATAAAACAAGAAGTAACAGAGTCAAAGCTTCGATATAAACCTCAAAAATAACAAACCAGGTCCATTCAAATAATTCTGTAAACAAATGTTCTCATCAAATGACTTTAAAACAGTAGAAAAAACATCCAACTCACTGACTGAGGAAAGCAAAAAGGTATCTCATGATCACAATGGTAGAACGAGGAAGGGTTAGTATAATCTGCTGAATGTGATGAGCTCTTTCTCCTCCTGACTCAATTTCTGAAAGACAAAAGGTGAAAAGCATTGCCTATCGTTCTGAACTATGCATGTTGTTCCATTTATAATTATACATGAAACCAACAGGGTGGGGCTGCTCAGACATTTATATTGTAAGATAGACATGTGAGTCCAGGATTCCACAGCATGTTTATAATGCCAGTCATTCACAGACTCTACTCATACTACCTAATTCCTACCTTTCAAAATCAATCATCAAAAGGTCAAAACAAACTGATTACAGTGCCAAATGCATATATGTATAGTACCTTGATTTATTACACTTATTTTCCCAAGTCTATTAAATGCTATTTGCTTGGACAAGAGAACGCAAATTCTTACTCGTTGTTGCCATCAGGTTTGGGAAGCATTCTTTTGGAAACAACGCATGCTCCAGGCCTCGGAAATAGAGCTTCAAAACCCCAGCCACAGAGTTGATGTCATGGCCACTTTGGTCATCTGCCAGTGGGTCTTCACCTGTAGATAGAAGACACTTATGGGTCACTGTAGACACAATCATTAATGTTCTGAATTACCTACAAGTGGGTTGTTTGTGCAGATCTTTGTAAATCCTATCTACAGTACACTTATATAGGTACTTCACAATCTTTCACAAGATTTAAAAAAAAAAACAAGCCCCACTTGCTCAAGAGTACAGCTTCAATAAAATCTCTCATCTCTTCAATCTACAATAAAATTTTATTAAAAAATAGCAGTGTGGCAATTTTGTGAATAGGACATGTTAAACCTTCAACACCCTTTAAAACCCAGAGTGCATTTTGAATATTTAAACTGCAGTTCAAATCTGCAGTATATGTCATGTTGCCCTGAAAAACACTAAATTCACTGTCTATTGATGGCCCAGGAGAGAAAATGCAAGACAAATTTTATTTCACAAAAAAAAAAAGAACTGGAAAACCGGAACATTTCAGCGGACTAACCTCTTTCAAATGAATTTTTAATATCATTGACTTCAGCATGAGATCCTGGAACCCTGAATATTCCCTGATGCTGGAGGCCTGAAAGCAAAGAAATATAATCTTACGGGAGACTACTGTCTTGACAGAGGTTCTCAGCATATGATAGCAACTGGAGAGTACCAGACTATATGTAACGTAAGCCATAAAGGACCATGGCTTCTTCTTTGTATTCATTAACACTGACACTGACAATTAGTTCCTTTAGCAGCTTTACAATCAGAAAATGTATACATAAAGCAAACAGATGCATTTATATATAATTAATATAATTTTTTCCATTCTCCATTATTCTGCGACACGTTTTCAAAAAAAATCATTTTATTAGAATGTATGTAATGAACATATGAACACCCAGTTTGCAGCATACGTATGTAAGACTGCTCTTACCATAGAGGTTAATGCATCGGATGCAGCTTTCCACAACAAGGGGTATGGGCTGGCCTGAATCCTGGGCAGAGGAAATGTTAAAATAAAAATATCGAGGCTATTTGAACAACAAATACCTATATGCTACCAATATGCTAATAACGACTACAGAACGTCTTTTCCAAGCCCGTTGTTTCAAACAGGATTTCTTTTGATGATTAAGCAGTCGATCAAGGTGGAGAGACTGGTAAAAGGTGGACCTATTTGGCTGAAATGTTCATTATTGTATTTTGAATGCTTCTCATAGAAAGTGTAAAACTAACGCAAGCAGTTTTTATGGGATGTTCTCTGGGACCAAGGCTTAATGGTCCCAAAATGTAGAAGGAAAAGATTTCAAGACAACTTTGTTCCAGCAGCCATCACTCTGATAAATAGATCATAGCGTTTTTTTTACCAGTTGTTCCTGTATTGAAGTGTGTACAGTATGTAGGATGTATGACTCATGACTGTGACCCAAATCTACCTAAGGGTACAAATAAAGTAACCTGAACCTGAACCTGGGATCAATACTGAACTTGCGGAGTACACTGTACCTGGTTCCGAGCACGTGCGTTCCGTCTTCCCCTGCCACACATACCATCATGGTGAAGGAGCACAGAGAAACAGAAACAAGAACCACAACTGTTACAGAGGCCCAAGACATGAGCTGACCATAGGGGCCACACTGTGAAGCTCGCGTGAAATGACAGTCATGTGACAAAAAATGTAGAATAAAAAGGCATTTTAGAAGAGGGCACAATAATCCCTGAAGAGCCCTCTGCTCTGCAGAAATGCCAAGCTCTGCTTTGGAACCTGACATTTAAAAACCCATTGGTAACTCTTTACTTGATGGGGCAGAAATACTTAGTAATTACTCAGTTACTACTGAAGTACAAATCATGAACAAATACTGAACAAATATAGTCTACTTGAGATAAGATGCATCATGATTCATTAATGATGAATAAACATGAGATCAGTGTTTCATTTGTGTTATTCGTTACTTGTTCCTTTAGTAGTTCCTTTAGGAGTTCCTTCAGTAGTTCACAAAGGTTTATAGAATTAACAGATATAGTAACACATACAGTAACTGCTTGAGATAAAACATGTGTTACAATTTATTAATGATTGAATAACATGAGATCAGTATGTAACTAAGATTTAGTTTATGGTTAAGTAATAACATAATACTACATTATTTTTGCTCTGTCATTTGTTACCAACCCATCGTTTGCATTTTTATAAACTTCACAATGTTTGCATTAATTTAAATGGCCAGACTCTGAAAACTACACACCGTTTGCCAGTTTCTAGAAATATCAATAGCTACATTCCCTCAAACCATCATGAAAGTCTGGTCTGCAAGCTCTGCATCAAAAATACGGTTGCAAAGCTACACATCAACTACCTGGCTATCCCCATCATTAATGACATCAACAGAGTCATTAAAGAAAATGGGCTAAGAGAGGATGAACTAGGTATCACTGCCTGTTAAAGTCTGATGAAGGCATGGAAGGAAACTTCCAGTAGGCCTGGGGAGAGGTGCATGGTGGGATTGCTGTTAATATTTTAGGCCTTAGGCAAGAAGAATATATGTGTGTGTGTGTGTGTGTGTGTGTGTGTGACGGCTCAGAAACTGTTAAGCCGAGACCACCTGTCTGTGAAAATAATAGGAACCTCCTTTGCTGAAAAGAACATGACGTACTACGTAGGCTGCTCAGTGCTGACAGGGAGACAGGCTCATGACTGCTCAGTGCTGACAGGGAGACAGGCTCATGGCTGCTCAGTGCTGACAGGGAGACAGGCTCATGATTGCTCAGTGCTGACAGGGAGACAGGCTCATGGCTGCTCAGTGCTGACAGGGAGACAGGCTCATGACTGCTCAGTGCTGACAGGGAGACAGGCTTATGCTCTTATGTGTGTGCTACAGTTATCTAGGTTAACAATCATGCGATTTATTGAGTAACAATGAAGCGTGTTATAATGAATCAAGCAAAATGGACCAATAAATAATAATATACGGGTAGTTTGATTACTTGATTGTATGGTATTGATTAACATGGGATATATAAGGGGCTAGCAGGGGTAGGATGTAACAACTGGCGACTGGCTGTCTGGCCACGGGCTTAAAGGAGTGTAGAGGTGTACAAGGTCGTCACCTCTGAGACCATCACGCCCGAGGACAGGAGCCGCTGTCTTAGCCAAAGAGTTAAAAGATTGCCTTTTATGGGAGTTACGGAAATGGATAAGAACCGAGTCTTTCTGTTGTTTGGGGGTCACTTCTCCAGAACGGGGACACGCTGTTTCTTGGCTGTCAATTGCTGGGCGCACCCTGCTCTAATAAAGCATCTTATCCAAGTCGTGTCAGGTAAACTTACTTCCATGTCAGGTGCCAAACAGAATTCAGAGACAGAAACATAAGCACAGCAACATCCAAGGCATAGGTCTGGTCAAGTGCTGCAGTGGGTGACCTTAATGACAGCCTTCACGAATAGCTTTAAACAGCTTATAGCTTTTCATTAAGGGTGGTCTTCACTTCCCTGTACTCTGTGTCTTACAGGAAAGCAAGGAAATATAAAGGGGTGAAAGCAAACACCACAAATACAGTAAAATAACTGCCCCAGTACAGGAGAACATATCTAATACCGAAATAGCACATCAATACAAGTGGTGCTCTAATTTAACCATATATCCCAGTACTTGTGTGCCTAACATTCTGAAATTATGAATGTTTTTTACATCACTGTACTCTTTTTCCATACATAATGAAGCTGATAGAAATATAAACAAACGATTTTCTAAACTATTATGAATCTATAATTAACCATGAATGTCTAAAAATGCTGCTATGATGCTACTTCGTACTTCTGCAAATTAATGTGAAAAGTGCAAAAGTGCAGTGCCACAGTGTGCAAATTAAGCCGCAGGGGCAAAGTCTGCAAATTAAGATGCAGGGGCATAGTGTGCAAATTAAGATGCAGGGGCATAGTGTGCAAATTAAACTGCAGGGGCATAGTGTGCAAATTAAGCTGCAGGGGCAAAGTCTGCAAATTAAGATGCAGGGGCATAGTGTGCAAATTAAGATGCAGGGGCATAGTGTGCAAATTAAACTGCAGGGGCATAGTGTGCAAATTAAGCTGTGGGGGCATAGTGTGCAAATTAAGCTGCAGGGGCAAAGTGTGCAAATTAAGATGCAGAGGCAAAGTGTGCAAAATAAGCTGCAGGGGCAAAGTGTGCAAATTAAGCTGAAAAGTGTGAATAAAGCAATAATAAAGTAATAATGCTCAGCTGCACTATCTATGAGAGTTTCAGACACTAAGGCTACTGTTGCAGAGGAAATGGGAAAAACAACCTGGCTAATCCATGACTGCACACCTTTTTTCCACCTGAAATCAGCAGACTATACTTTCCGAAACGATTTGTATCAGCCCCCCTTCTGATGTTAGAGATCCCTATATTGCATTTACAACCTAATTTTAGTGTTGCATATTTCAGAAAGACTGAAGTATGTTTAAAAGTGAATGTCAATTCACACCTACATTTTTGCATGTGTTCTTACAGCCCTGAATTGGCTGAAGTTAGTTTTTAAACTTTTAAAATCTATACAATGAAACGTTAATTTAACAAATGCAACCATTATGCTACCTAAAGCACAAAATGACACACAATGGGAGAAAAACATATAACCAACCTGATAATAAGGTTAGTTATCATGGATGTTCTTTTTTAACAGACACACTTCTAAATAGTGACTCATTGGGTAACACTTCCAGTTCCATGGAGTTGGGTCACATCCCAGTTCCATGTCAGTGCAACTGTCCCCTGGGTGATTTTCTCTTCCTGGCTCATCCTGACCTTGTACTGACTACGCCTAGCAAAGAACTAATTAATAATCCCTCTTCCAGGGTTTCAACAAGATGATATGCATAACATGACAAATTTATAACAAGATCATTTCATGACTATTCAAAGTTAGACATCTTTAACCTCTGTTACATGAAGGAGAAACAGCTCCCCAGAATGACTAGACTGTTAGACCATTGGGCCTATATAACCTACTTCTGCTTTATGTATAAAAAAAAATAAAAAATAACATCTGGGCCTATGAGGAGCATGATACAAGGCTGGGACACACACATATATTTTTAGGTTACAATGTTCTACTTTGTATTTTTTGTGCTACTTGACTAAAGTGGCTATAAATAACCGTTGACATATACTTATATAAGAGGGAAAAAGAACTGCATGCTCTTATTTTGACAGAAATCTTACCTTGTTGTACCAAATTCAGGCTTTTCTCCTAAAAAAGAGAGAGATAATCACCTGAAAAACCTGAATGACATAACAGCTCAGCACAGAATTACTCTCCACCTATGGGGACAGCCAAGACATGTTCTGCCTTACTAAGTCTTTCTCCATCAGAACCATCAGTCTAATTACTGATCTCATGCATAAACTAGCATATTAAAGCCTGTAGCAGAGAAGGCCTGTAGGACAACCTTCAGGGCCTTAATATGCCAAGAATACTTCCAGAAAACGTCAACATCTCCACAAAAAAATCTGTTTCTTTAAAGCAAATTTGAGACTTCACTAACAAACCTGATCCACGTTACAATAAATAATTGCAAAACGAAAAAGGAAAAATGCAAGACAGAAGTATACATCACGGAAAAGCACAGAAAATTACACATAATTGTGTTTCCTAAAATTCATCCAGTGACAGAAACCACAATTTTTTGCACATCCAATAAACTTATATATAAGGTATATAAAGGTAAACAAAATACCAAGTTCATTTGACACACTGAGCAGACTAAGCTGAGTATCTTTCAGACTAACTGGGATAAACATATACAGTGATGTGGAAACATGAAAGTAAATCCTCATTCAATTGAAGTTTTTACATATCAAGATATAATCAACAATGGCCTGGTCTTCACCAACTTTTAGAAATACTGAGCCTCAGATAACAGAAATACAAAAAAGATTTCACTGTGTCATTTTATATTCAACAAAAAGAAGTCATGTGGAAAAACATGCACCGTTACTGCTTCCTCGGATATTAAGAAGTGAATCAGCAGCCTGGTAATGCTAATAAAATGTACATGATTGTGGATTATCAGGAAGTGTGAGCACCTCTATAAAAGCAGACGATAATTTCTTGTCATATCGGCACAAACGCACATGAAATACGTATGCATTCACGCTGTTACAACAATCGATTGCCGCACGTATCACTTTTAAAGGTGAATGCGTACCTGCGTACCAGTTATGTCAATCCCTGGTCACAATGCACAATGCCATGTTTGCAGCAATCAAGTAGAGTATCACTACAAACACCTCATATTGAGTGTTGTGCTGGAGGGAAAAGTATTTGGTCCATTTGCAGGCAATGGACCTCACAGTCATGGAATCAAGCAAAACTCTTCCTTGCACAAAATTATATTAGAAGCAAATGGGAAGTCATCTGTCTAACAGCTAAACTTAATTTAAACTTTGGGTCATGCAATCTATAACTGAAAATTTAAAAAGGAAAAAGGAGAAGAATCAAGTTTTTGAAATGCCGAAGTCAAACTTTAAAAGAAGTTGCCAATTGGGAGGGGCGGGTGTTATGTTTTCATTTTTAAAAATATTTTATATTTTTAAAATCACCCTCTGTTGGACGCACTAAAAACTATCACACGACTCAACACAGTTGAGGCATTGTGCTAAGCACTAAATTATATATATAATTTTTAATTTTTTTTTCCTCTTAAGTATAATAACAAAATATCAAATTCAATGACTCATGATTGATGGGAGACTATTATTAATTTTGCAGTGTAATTAAAAAAAAATCTTTTCTAAATTGCCAAGAATGAACTGCATTCATTCTGGAAAAAAATAAATATGTCTTTGACATTGATGTCAAAAATTAATCTCTATCGTGACAACCTGGGAGTTAATTTTGAGGCTTGTGGCTGTAATCGTAACAAATCATGCTTTAAATGCGTTCTAAACAAAAACAAAAACACCATTATTTATTTATCGCTCTGAAATATTCAGCTTTGCAGAATATCAGGCATGACACTTTTACTGTAGTGCAAAAAATTTCCTTTCCTTTTCTGAAATGAAAACAGGCATAAAGCAAAGGACTCAGGTACATATAGTGAAAGTTTGCTTTTAGTTCCACAAGCCTAAGTACCAATACAATTTCAGGATTACTCTGAAAAAAAAGATAAAGTAAAGGCCATAGTACACCCTGGTATTCTACTAAAGATGTACAAATGGCTGGTATTCCATCCACAGCTGAAAAGTGTGGAATTCCCAGTGATAGAACAGAGAATAACAATGCATAAGACAGCCTTAATGTGATTGATCTATAAAGTCTGAAAATGGAACTGAATGTGGAGAGCAAAAAAGGGGGACAGCAATGACAGCCTGCAACGAGTCCTTCAGCTGTTTCCAATAGCTTACAGTAGTGTGGCTTAAAGACTCGCACCTTCTCCTAGTGTCTGTTTGAGGAGGTCATGCTTTGCCTGTAGTTTTGTGATGAGGTTGGTGCTATTCAGGAATTCTTTAAATTTCTGTAATGAGAAACATGAGCACTAAGACACATATTCACAATTTCAATGCAAATGGATCACACTTTGAACTGCTGCTAGGTACTACAAGAAAGAGTTTTGAGAAACAATTTGCTCATTCTAAGGGCCTTGTCATATTTTGCTTTGTAAAAACTGGACACAAAGCTTCTGAAAGCTAGTCAAGCTGGTAAATGAGCATTTCCAGCAGAAGGCCATACCTTTCTTTTAATTTTGTAAGAAAAATGCAAGTGGCAAGAACTCACAGTGAAATAAAAGATCTCTGTCTCCTGTTGGCTGGCCCTCTTCTTGGCAATGTTGACTTTGCTGATGTAGGTCTCAGAAGAAGCCAATTTTAAGGACTCACTGGACCGACTGTGCTGGAATGCATCTGACATATCAAAGTCCTCCACTGTAAACATGTCCTGCAGTGTCTGCATAGTGGCGTCCAGAGTCTTCCTCATCTGCACCATCAACAACCACATGGTGGCATAATTCAACAAATTAATTCATAAAATATAACTGAATACAGAAACACATTTTGGAATAATAAAGGAAATATTATTCTATGAGACACAACAAAAAATGTTTAAAACCATCAATAGCCTAAGTAGATTGCAATTTAATACATAAACCCACTCATCAATTCTGTAAATAAATCCCAGCCCCAAAGATTAGTCACAATTACCATAAGCATTATGCCATATTAAAGATCCAACTGCACAGAATTTAGAAATGTGAATTTAGAATTTTTAAAATGCTTTTTATAGGCCAATAACTTCCATTCATCCATCCATTTTCTGAAACTGCTAATCCTGTTCAGGGTCAGTTGGGGTCAGAGCCTATCCCTGAGGCTATGAACGCGACGCAGGGAACAACCCAGGATGGGGCACAAGCCCAAAGCCAGTAACAGCTTTGAAATTTTCTTTGAAGAATAATTTCACACTGTTCACACATTTAAATTTTTCTGCCAATGTATGTCCTTTGTAGCGACCAGTGTATTACATTCGTTCACATCCATAAACATCCACAATCCAATAACTAATAAAATCCATGTGAAACATAAAAAAGTAACATTTGATATATTAATTTGATCCACATTTCACACATTTCATATATAAATTATATTTACATCATACAGAATTAAAAAATCTTAACATCCAAATGAATGCATATTACCAAAATCCATATTATGACTACAACAGCTATTGTAATTCTTTATGAAAGTCCATAGCCTTACTTGCAGCAGCAGACCATATTACCTAAAATATTGCTTGAGCGGTTTAAGAATTACAGCCATTTTTATATGTTGTCCCTAATTTTCAGGGGCTTAAAAATAATATAATCATAAATTAAACGATCATGTTTAATATTTGGTTGAAAATCCTTTTCGGCTACTGACAGCCCGAAGTCTAAATCCCAGAAACCTAATTTTGGGTTTCCTCCTTAGTGATGCTTTGCTAGACCTTTACTGCAGCAGTCTTCAGTTGCTGCTTGTTTGACAGTCTTTCTGCCTTCAGTTTTGTCTTCAGCAAGTGAAATGCATGTTCCACTGGGCTAAGGTCAAGTGGTCAAATCAGTTTTGCAGCATTCAGCTGAATCTGAGCAGACAGTCTAGCCCAATGAAATATTCACTAGACCTGCTATCACGTGACTGCAAGTGCAATGATTTTCCTGCCATATTGGAGAAGCTGAAGCAATCCTTCACACTGCCGCTTTTGGCTGCAGAAACAACCATGGATTCTGCTTCAGTGATATGGATTGCTGAACATGTGTTTTACATTTACATTGGTCAAACGTTATTAGCATTTAAATTGTTTGTGCTCAGGATGTTGCAATGACATTCAGAATTTTAGTTTGATGGGAATGAAGATGTCAGCCTGTGTTCAGGCTGTTGAGGCAATACCTGTTCATGTTTTTATTTTACTAAATAAATGAGCTTTTACTTAAATGTTTATTCGTTTAAAACCAGCCTAATTCAGTGTAATATGTTACCAGATCATCACGTTTACATTCACTCCATTGAAAAATACTGGTAATAAGTGATTGGGTATGGGCCTATAAATCGGACAAAATAATTAGTTCTGCATGGTGGCAGGTGGATGATTTAAGCGTATGTGCGGATTAGGATGGCGTCAGAGCAAATCCATGCATCACTACTAATATATATTGTTTTGGTCATTTTTCAAAAGTAATGTCCAATGAATCATGTTCCAGCTAATAATTATAACTCATGTATGACATTTGCAAGAAAATGCTGTGTCCCTTATATCGTTTTACATACAAACAATGGATAGAGCGACTTCTTGAAGATCACCCATTGACTTATAGCTGGAAACATGCCTGTCATGTCCAGTAAATATATGTCATTGGTATATCCTTATACACTTCAGAATTCATCCTGCTGCTTCTGTTGGCTGTCATATCATCAACAAACACAAGGGACCCAGTTCCACTGGCTGCCATACATGCCGTGCCACGTTATAACAGTACTGCCTCCCCCATGTCTCACAGATGATGTGGTATGCTTCGGATCACAAGCTGTTCCATCCCTTCTCTACACTCTGCTCTTCCCATCATTCTGGTACGGGTTGATCTTTCCAAAAAATATTGTTCCAGACCTGGACGGGCTTTTTAAGTCAAATCTGGCATTCATATTCTTGATACTTCCCAGTGGTTTGCATCTTGGGGTAAACCCTCTGTATTTAGTTTCATGAAGTCTTGAGTGTAAACATTGACAATAAAACGCCTACCCCCTGCCGAGTGTTCTTGACTGGCCTAGATGTTTTAAGGGGTTTTTCTTCACAAAGATCTTTATGATAATCTTTCTGCTAATCTTTCTGATGAGGTTGTTTTGTTTTCTCAGACTAATGACAGTCCACTTTACTTGCATTGACACCTCTTTGGTCTTCATGTTGAGCAACAACAGCAACAGAGTCCAAATTAAAATACCACACTTTGAATCAACTCTACAGTAGGTCTTTTATCAGCTTAACAAGGCATGAATTGATGATGCAGTAACACACATCTGGCCAAGGAACAACTGAACAGCTAATTGTCCAAGCAACATTCGTCTTCACCATCCTATAACAAGGTCTCACCTCCTCATTCTCAATCTTCAGTGTGGAGAGTCGTGACTGCAGTTGATGGTACCGCATCAGAAGCTCAGTCTGCACCGGCGGCTGAGCAGTCACCAAACAAACCTGAGAGGAAAACATACAAGCCTCACATTTACTGTAAAACAATATCACTACTTGTCTAATGCTACAAAACTCTGTTGCCTGTGAGTAATTTTTTTTAAAAGTTGAGATGAAAAAAAAATAAGAGAAAAAAATTAACATATACTAACTGGCCACTTTATTAGGTACACAATGCTGGCGCCAGGTTGGACCCCCTTTTGCCTTTAGAACTGCCTTAATTCTTCATGGCATAGATCAGGAGTCACCAATTCCGGTCCTGGACGGCTACTATCCAGTAAGTGTTCTACCTGGCTTCTGATGAGCCACACCTGCTCCTGGTATTTACCTGAGAACTAGTGTGGCTCATCAGAAGCCAGGTAGGATAGAAAACTTACTGGATAGTAGCCCTCCAGGACTGGAGTTGGTGTCCCCTGGCATAGATTCAGAAAAGTGCTTGAAACATTCCTCAGAGGCTTTGTCCATGTTGCCATGATAGCATCACACAGCTGCTGCAGATATGTTGGCTGCACCTTCACGATGCGATGCTCCCGTTCCACCACATCTCATAAGTGTTCTATTGGATTGCAGTGGAATGCATTCTTATCTGACCTCTGCTATTACCAAGACATTTTTGCAAAGAGAACTGCCGCTCACTGGATATTTTTTCTTGTTTGGCCCATTTTCTTTAAACCCTGGAGATGGTTGTGCGTGACAATCCCAGTAGATCAGCAGTTTCATAAATACTCATTCCAGGCTGCAATGGTCGACCAACAGTCATAACACACTGAAAGCCGCTTAAATCACCTATCACCCCCAATCTGGTGTTTTATGTGAACATTATCTGAAGCTAATTTAGCCTAATTTAATATACTGTGCTGCTGACATATGATTGGCTGATTAGATACTTGCTTCAACGAGCTGTTGAAGAAGTGTACCCAATAAAGTGGCCAGCGAGTGTAGCTGAAAAAAGTAAAGACCTCAGGATCAAACTAAATTTTTATACTGTTTATATAAACAGAACATAGTGCTTTAGCATTTTACATCAGCATACTGTCTGGGTTCAAGCATTCCCTCGACAAGTATAATGTGAGAGTTCGGGGTTCACCTCGTCGCCCATGTGTGGTTGGTACTCAAAGCGCATTGGTGGGCAAAAGACCTGATTGTACATGTCCATGATCTTGTGCTTGTCGCTGCGGGCATCCAGACCGTCCACAGCATTCTCGATGATGTCCAGGCCTTCATGGCGTGACGACTCCAGGCTGTACTCTGCTGACAGGTATGTCCTGAAGGTGCGAGCCAAGTTTGCATGGTAGCCTAGATCACAGCACTGAAAGGAGGAGGAGAGATGCCTTTGTTACAGACAGAGTCAGAATAACAACTGTACTGTTGAGAGAAATTCTTAAGAGTCAAAGAAAACAAAGCATTTAGAACTCAAACCAACAGACTGAAGAATCAGTAAGAAGAATCAAGTGGAGGCAACGCAGCAATTCATTGGTAGCATTGCAGCCTCATGTCTCCCGAGTTGGCGGTTCTTGTCCCCCACTGCTCCAGTTTTCTCCAGAAACCTTTGGTTTGGTCAAGTGGTGTCTCTAAAATCCTCATAGTGTGTGTGGGTGGGCATGTAAGGCCTGTGTAGATCTAGCACCGTCTCCAAGGTACACTATATGAACAAAAGAACTGGGATAGCAGGCTATTACTATTATTATCTCGAGGAACTTTTATGACATCCCATTCTAAATCCATAGGCATCAATATGGAGTTGGTCCCTCCTTTGCAGCGTAAACAGCTGCAACCCTTCTGGGAAGGGTTTTCCGCAACATTTTGAAGTTCGTCTGAGGGAATTTTAGCCCATTTATCGAGAAAGCCATCTGTTAGGTCAGGCACTGATGTTGGACGTGAAGACCTGGTTCCTAATCTCCATTCTAGTTCCCAAAGGCATTTAATGGGGTTGAGGTCAGGGCTCTGTGTGAGTCAGTCAAGTTATTCCACACCAAACTCAACCAACCATGTCCATGTTCTCATAAATTTGGAAGCATAGGATTGTTCAAAATGTCTTGATATGCTTAAGCGTTCCCTTCATTGGAATTAAAGGGCCAAGACGAACCCATGAAATACTATACAACCCCATACCGTTATCCCTCCTCCACCAAACTTTACAGTTGGCACAATGTACTCAGGCAGGTAACGATCTCCTGGCGTCCACTAAACAAAGACTGTCAGACAAAGAAGTGTAATTGTCACTCCACAGAACATATTTCCACTGCTCCATGCAAGGGAGACGCAAAAAGTTCGTAAGTTAAATCGTACATGATTTCCTACGAAGCTACACTGGCATGCCAAAGCAATGCAGGATAAATAAATCGTTTTGTTAGTTATTGGGGCGACCGATCAAAATCAAAATTTATTTATTTTATTTTTTTACTTATATGACATATTCATGATCCTTATTAAATCAGGCCAGGAGATCGATCTGTGCTTTTCCACAGAATAAAAAATGATGTAACATTATCAAATATTTCAATGCAAAAATATGGAGAGGCAAGTAAAAAATATGTTAATTGATGAACTAAATGTAATTGGGGTACAAATACAATTCCATCTGCTCAATTTTTGCTCCCCCACATCTCTTTTTTTACACTTTCCGCATAACCCCCAAGTTAGCGGGGGTGCTTTTGGTCAACCAGTTGGCAAGCTATCATTGTAAGCATCTTCCCAGTAATTTGTGCTTGAACAAAAAGTACTTAGTCTGGAGTATCTACTAAAAGAAGGTTCTAGACCTGCTTCTGGGGAACTAAAGTCGGGCCAGATCCTGTGGTGTGAACACAACAAAAGTCCCTGGTTCCAGAAAAAGGTCCTGGTTCCAGAAAAAAAGTTCCAGTGGTGTGAAAGTACCTAAAGATATGAATACAGATGAGTATGTGTGTACATGTACGTGTGTGTGTGCGTGTGTGTGTGTGTGTGTGTGTGTGTGTGTGTGTGTGCATGCGCACCCCGTGTTCTGCTAGCCCTGTGACTTTGTACTGGATGGATGGTTGGATGGATAGATAGGTAAAAAAATAATAATAAAAGACAATAAAGGTCAGTAACACTACACACCCAGGCCATCATCTGTTTGCACCATTACTATCCAGCAAGCGGTAAACCAGGTAACCAGGAAAACCAGATCCCAGACAAACAAAATGAGAAACTCTTTATTTCTTAAAGCTGTGTTCCATCTGGCCAGCATGTTGCATATTGCAAATATAGTTTCAAATACCAACAACTCATTATAGTGTAACTTATTTCATTGTGCAATTAATATAGTCCCCAGCTTAAATGGTATACTGCTTCTTATAATTCTATTCTTATGTTTCTGTTTTATAACCTATATTTAAATGTTTGTACAGTATAATCCCGTTATGGTGAACTCGCTTGTAACAGAATATCATCTATAACGGACGAGGTCCGCTGGTCCCGGCCGCACGCCATTACAAACATGCAGAAAATGCATCGCATATAGTGGACTCGCATATGACGGAACCTCGCTTATAACGGACAAACAATTTGGTCTCCAGGGCCGCTTTTAGCTGTAGTTTTGTTTGGCTATAGTGAGCATGCAGGCGCGTGGCGTGCCGGTGATATCCAGCGCAGATACGTAGTCAGGATTATTGATAGTCACGCTCTATAAATAGGCATGGCGTAACAGCAGGCAACGCTGATTGGTCTGTGTGGCTGTCCATCACCTGGCACGCTGTGTATTGGCAGACGTTGCTCGCAGCTGGAGGGATGCAGTAAGCAATGAGGTCAAGGTTACTACTGTACTGTACATGTATAACCACTTATAGACCGTATATACTTCCAACAGTCAAATAAAGTTGAATTACTACATATACAATATAATAATCTATACCACAAGTGTGTCTGCTGGGGTGTGGCATGAGTAACTTTGGATATAACGGACTGTTTTGCCAGGTCTCTTGAAGTCTCTTGAAGTCCGTTATAACAGGATTGTATTGTAATCTGTTATTAAAATAAGCTACGAAAGAAAAAGATTTAGATGAAATTTTACCATGTGGGACTATGCAGACAATAAAGCTTTTTTGTCGTGTGTTCTAAGAACTGACATATCCCAGTACAAATAGGTCCATGGAAATTTTGATATAGTGTATTGATACAGTGGCTGTTCCCACCTATCGCAGGTTCCAATGACTCGAGATTTATCCTCATACCTCAGCAAAAGGATTCTCTATAAAAATTACGTTCATATCAAGCAATACAGATAGTAGAGGCCTGCTTCAGTATTAGCGATTGGTCCAAAATAAGCTCCAAAACTGTTTAGACCGAACACAAATTTTCATGCTAATGTAAAATCCAATCTCACGAACCACCACAAGAAATGGCCCAGTGAATACAAAATAACCATTCACCGTAAAATATTTTTTCATGGTATTAAGATGGTCTGATGTAGATTTTTATTGTTTTGTATTGTCTTTGTGAAGCAGTGCCAAGATCCATAAAATACTTTTTGACTTACCACATTCACAAGATCAAATGTTGTCTGTAGTTCATCTTCCATTTGCTGCCACTAGGCGGCGATGCTTCACTCAGTATTTGATCAGTTCTAGTTGTTTACCCATACAATATGTGCCAAAAACATACATATTCCCCAATTGGGGAATACAGTAACTACTCGTAGTAATATGCAGTGGGGTAGTACATTGGCTCAGTGGGAGGCACTGTAGCCTCACAACCCAGTGTTAGGGATTTAAATTTCACTTCTACTGTATCTGTTCTCATGTAAAATTCTAGTCCAAAAACATGCAGTTAGGTTACTTGTTGTCTATAAATTGCCCATAGTGTTTTATAGTATATATGTCAGGAATGGGAACAAGTCATTCCTTGGTGAGTCTGAGTCAAGTCTCAAGTCAAAACATTGCAGTCCGAGTCCAAGTCTCGAGTTATTTGCCCTCAAGTCCAAGTCAAGTCCAAGTCTTTCCATCATTTGTGCTGTTAAGTCACAAGTCATCAAATTTGTGACTTGAGTCAAAATCGAGTTGTGAGTCATGTAACTTGAGTCCTTATCTATGTCAGTTTTTTTAGCGACTTGCTGCAAGTTTTAGCTAAATGCAAACAATAGTGAGATACGTGACCATTACAATACACGACTGGCACGTCAATCACACATTACATATCGGAGGCCTCTCTATTTGCAAGAAACAATTTAATTGGTGTTGAAAGTCTGAAAAACACAAATTCTGAAAAATGTACAACACTTCATGTATGTGCCAAGAATAAGAGACCTTTGTACCTACCTTTGTACCCTTTGTACCTACCTGAATGAATTTAGTTCTATGTCATAAAAAAACATTATAGAGCAGTAAAATATTATGGGTATGAAGCATGTAATTTAAGGTTATTTGTAACCATCTGTAAACATACTGTAAAAATGAAAAAGACATGCTTGATATTAATACACCATTATAAGTTAACATCAAACACATTTGTTTTGATATCCAAATCTGGCTTTGATAAGTTTCTATGGACTCTATTAGTGATACTGTCCCCTTCATAAGCTATTTATTATTTCTTTACTAATGACGTTATGTGAAACGGGTTAGATTAGGCTAATTAACATTAGGCATAATATGTAAGAAGCCCAACCTTTAACATGGCCAGAGTAGCCTACCCTACGCTTAAATTTAACACGTTTTATACAATTATCTTTAATCCGGACCAGGTGTGTCATTAATCCTATTTTATGGGGGCTAAAATGTCCCCTAAAATGTTTTTTTAGCCCCCCCCCCCAAATAAATATTAGCTTAATATAAATATTATTAGCTTACGTCACGAATAACTTTTTATTTTATATATAATATTGTATACCGTACATACAGTAATCAATCCAAACATAACTTTTCTCCAAAGTTACATTGCTAGCTATGTTTAGGACCCAGGGGAAGGGGCTACACTAAACCAGCATTAGTTGGTCACCAAAATGTGTTTTAGCATTTTAGCAACAGGTTGGAGCAGTCGGCACTTCTGAAGAGAAGTGTAAAAGGAGAACAAAGATATATTGAGACAACTTTTAGCCAAACCAAGAAATTTATGAAGCTTTACAGAACTTAATGTGAAAAAGAAAACTGTATTTTAAATTAGCCAATACAGTAACACTAAACTAAACACATGTGGCAAAACATACCAATAACAGGAGCCTCTCTTGTTACCTCAGGATGTTTAAAAATATCATTTGAAAAATAACCCAAATTTTACCAAAATAACCCACATTAATAAAATCATAATAACAATAATTTAATCAATACAAGACTGAATGGATGTATTTACTAATTTCAGCGGCTAAATGAATGGAAGGTTTTGTAGCCTATCCTAAACCCACAAATAATTTAATAAATATAAACATTTTAAAACATTTACATGAAGTTTTAAAAGTCAACAATCACAGTTTCCATGATGAATATTACGGTTGATTTTTACTACGTCTATTATTATTAGCTTGTATTTATGCAGGAGGCTGAGCTGTTTTGGAACGTTTTTTTTACAGATAATGATCATTGTTTTCTCTTATCGTATGATTTACTGCCTCCGCACCCTCCCTCACAGCGCTGCACGATCACACATACACAACGTGAATTCGAGCTCCTGTCAGTGAAGTGCACGCGTGCGGTTCACGAGTCGCGCATCCTCCATCATGCTGATACTAAATGCTCTATCCATCTCTCTCTCTCTCTCTCTCACACACACACACACACACACACACACACACACACAAACACACAGAGCAGACACTATTAATAATGCATTCCAACTGAATTAAGAATGCACTTGGCCCAGAGAGATTTTCAGCTGCTGTTTCTTTTTCTTTTTTTTTAATTCATATTTAGGTGAATATTTAGCTTTGAGTTGTATTTTTAGCTCTTAAAATAATTACCGAGGTCCGGACCTCGGTAACCTCATAGCTGGCTACGGCCCTGCCACCACAGTACATCATAGGATATGTGCTTCATAGGCAGACGCAGGTCGAAAAGAGGGTGTCCACTCAGTTGTCCTCACACAGTTTTTATACCCGTGTATAAGCAGGTAGCGATGCATCTTTCAATTGAAAATGCAGACAGCAGAGAACTAATATACACTGAAAGTATAAAATTAACATTATAGTATACAGAAGGGGGACTGTAACCTCAAGTCTTCCCAGGTCATATGGTCCAAGTCGGCTCCAAGTCTCGAGTCATTTGTCCTCAAGTCCAAGTCAAGTCCAAGACTTTCCATCAGTTTTGCCAAGTCGAGTCATACTGTCCCCATCATAAGCTATTTATTATTTTTCTAGTAATGACGTTATGTGAAATGTCATCAATGTAATTTAGCACATTAGGTATACAGTATGTAAGAAGCCCAAACTTTAACATGGGTGGCGCAGCTTGGCCTACACTTAAATTTTTGACTTGAGTCCGAGTCAAGTCACAAGTCAGTGACTCTGGTCCCCACCTCTGGCATACGTGTATGTGCCCAGTACTGGACTGGAATCCCATGCAGGGTGTACCCCAGCTTTGTGCCCTGTGCTGTCTAGGATAGGCTCTTGGTGACCCTGACCAGTGCTTAGATATTAATGTGCAACTTAGATAGTAATGTGCAGCTGTCATAGAACCTGTTTATGATTATTTTGAAGAGCAGACACAGGGTATTTCCGAAGTAAAATAATTCCAGCAATATGAACTTACTGTAACAAAAGGGCACACTGGTACAGTATATACTACGGGCAATTTATAGATACTGATTCACCTAATCATACTATCCTGAACTGCAGGAGGAAACTGAGGTAGCCTAAGGGAAGTCATTTAAGTATGAGGAGAACAAGAGGAGAAGCAAACTTCACACACACTGAGCTGGATGCAAGTATCCAGCCTTAAATATGGACATGTCAGCCCACAGTGCTAACTACTGAACAACCACGCCAGCACAAATGAAATAGGCATGACGGTAAAAAGATCTATAAATATCTATGAACCTGTAAATAAAAAATTAAAGACTGATAATCTGCATACAGTGCAGCAATAACAAAGAGAGTATTACATACACATGCAAATCAGGTGTGTACTTACATCTATCATATCAGAGACATCGTGGATGTAATATTTTCCCACAACAGCATTGGTTGCCGCCAGGTTCAGTAAGTAGTCATTCCTCGCCTTTGTGCATTTCAGCTTGTTTTCAAAATACTTGGCTTGTCTCTGGGGTTCAAAACAGCAAACATTACATCTGCTCCTTTACGGCAAACTTTATAAAAGAGTCAGACGGCCTTCTTAAACTGTCTATGGTCTGCTTGATCTAGGTAATTGAAGAACATTATAAATCTTCATCACGTGATGGAAGAAACAACAGTGCACTGAAACCAAGTTATTTATGAGTTCCCTTTTGTTACAGGAACATCATAATATTGATAATGATTCTTACACAATAACTCATTAACAACTAATTTACATATTCAGGAAATGTCTGAAATGGCACATACTAATCAGAGGTCTTGATACAGCAGTGCCAGACCAACATTTAGACATTTTACCTCAGCTACTACACCTAGGTAGTTTTTCATGGCCAAATTAATGTATGCTTTTTGAAACAGTAAACATTTATATTCCAGCACACTGCTTACAGAACTGTAAAAGCTTTTTATGCTTTCAGGAAGAGGGCAAAACGCTGTATCCTTGCACCAGATCGGGAATAAAGGTCCTTACTTTTTCTTTCATCTTCTCGATCTTCCTAACAGTGCTGCGTCGTGGTGGTCGATCCTCGTTGGAATCACCCAGTTTGCTGAATTGCTTCTCCTCCTGCTTCTCTGCCTCCTTCAGCTTGTTCTCCGCACTGCTGCTCTCCGTGTGGTACATGTGGTACGTCTTCATAACCTGATGTTAAGTAATTCAGCGTGAGATTATACCTTGTCAGTGCATTTATTGTATTAAACGATCTGTTAATATTCGTTGTTATTAACAATCCTTGCTTGGAAGAATTTTCATTTATAAGCTGTTTATAAATCCTTTAAAGCAAGGGTGGCCAATCTTATCCGCAAAGGGCCAGTGTGTATGCGGGTTTTTGGGATAACCTGTAGGTCAGCTGTTCAAACCCAGGCGTGAGGACTCTTCAGCCAATCAGTCCTCTAATTAGTAATCTAATTAAGGAGTTGCAATGAAAACCAGCACACACACTGGCCCTTTGCGGATAAGATTGGCCACTCCTGCTTTAAAGTCTGGTATACACTCTTGCAATGGGAAATAACCATTAACACCTGCACTGAGCCAGAAGACATATATGTAGCTTAAGAGCTGCCTTGTTCCAAGAAATCTATCTCTCTCTATACTGTAAATATGATCCTCTATTATTTACAGAAGAGCTGTTTCATTTCAATAAGATTTTTATATACACCAGTTGCAATTTTCTCATAATTCCATATTCATGCAATTTAATCCCACTCACAATTTTCGAAATGGTGTAAAACTACATCTGGAATAAAACCAGTTAGAGAAATTTTACCCATGATAAATAGTCCACCATTGTAGTGTAAATATAATTTTGCAACAGCCTGAACTGAAATGGTAATTTGCTTTTTATACTTAAAAATTGTTTCAGCAGATTGATTTACACCCATTACTTTTATCACAGAGTTCAGAGAAAAAGCAATTACTCAGTTTTCTATTGCAAAATAGATGCAAATTTTCCTAAGTCCCTGTCCCTCACGAAGACATATATACATGAAAACTATGTGTCTCTTAGAGGTAGGAATTTGAGTAGACTTCAAATTACAATTACAATTACAATACTAGAGATGGGCATTTCAGGCATAATTACTATTTGAATTTCACCAGTCAATATTTGATAGAGCAATGAAGCATGGATCAAAATATTTCTTTATTTTCATACAAAATCAGATATTACTCATTCCAAAAGGATAATGTAAAACATCAAAAAAGTAGCTTGAATAAATTAAACTGAATCAAATTAAACTGAGATGCTTGCCATAGCATTCAATAACGATTAATAGCCTGTGCCTTGGGTAGTTACAGTGAATGGCAATTAGAGCAGTCAAGATTATTCAATTAAACTCAATTATTAAAAAGCAACTATGGAAATTTTCCTTCTCAATTACCCCACCATACTGCAGAAGAAGATAAACCTGGTGGATGAGGGTCCAAATAAACAGTAAAAGCATCACTTGTGTGCTAGCATTTCACATTCAAATTGAATGAAAACGCAGTCATCAGTCAGTGTTACAAAGCAGAACCTAAATATCACCACAGAATGAGCGCAATGCAATTACATCTTAAAAGAAGGTTTAAAGGACTACCGATAATGCAAGGTTAGCCGTAGATATGTACTACTTAGCCTCTCAGAGTAGCCTGACTTTATCAGAGTAGATATGTACCATTTAGCCTCTCAGAGTAGCCTAGCCTGACTTTATCATCATTTTATTCACATTCTATGATTCCTCTATGTCAGTATAATCACTGCTAAAACAAAAAGGCCAACCCTGTTGCTTAGCTGCATTTACCCTACATAATCTGGTACATAATAACCATATAATCTTAATTTTTGTGAACGTATTGTACGTCTTGCGTCGGGCTGTACATTACTAGAAAGAGCTCACATTGTGATATCTGTATTAAATAGGTGGTGTTACCAACAAATCGCTTGTTTTTGCTCAATATCATCTACATGGAAAAGGCTAATGAGCACTCTGCAATGATTGTCTGTTTCCTGACTCGCACCAGATGCGAGATATATATAAACAATATAAACAATTACTCAATGAATCATCAGTTTTATCAGTAATTACTCGATTATTCATATTATCCTAATGACAGCCTTCATGGTATTTTCTCTCTTTTTTTAGCAAAACAATCCTAACAATATTTCTCTGGCTTATAGGCTACTATTCCATTAATTTATTGCTATACAAAAATGATCCATCAATCTTTGCTGCAAAAGGATAACTTCCATCCATTTTCTCTAAATGTAATCGCTTGCCCTATTTAGGGTCACAGAGGGTCTGAAGTTGATGGATGAAAAGCAGTGGACGACCCAGGATGGGGTGCCAACCCCTTATAGGGCAACCTTACACGGCACACACACCTACCCCTAAAGGGAACTGCAGTTCACCTAAGCATGTCTTTTTTTGACTGGGGCAGGGGGGTTAGGGGGATCAGAGGAAACAACACAGGGAGAACGTGCAAACTGGAACATGACAAAGACTTGAACCCTCATCCAAGAGGAATGAGGCAACAGTGCTAACCACTGCACCACCATTCCACCCCCAACAGAAGAGCATAAAACATTCAAAGTAGCCTTGAAACTACGGCTGAACAGCGGTCAAAAATAAATATCATGATATTTATAAATACAAGCTGAATATTTATTAAAAATAAACTATAACCAAACAGAACTTGGCACTATCTACCTACAGTATATAGTCTGCCTTTGCTGGTAAAGGCAGGTCGGTACTTTCTGGTTACATTCTGGTTAACTCAACAAAAAGTCTCTACTGGAATATTGACAATTCACTCTTTCACTCGGTTTATTAAGAATGAATTTTACAGAACATGAATTTCAAAAACATTTTAGCAACAACCATAACTACCTAAATATGCATATAAAATTAAGAGCAGCAGCATAATCAGATTCTCCTAAACTTGCCACGAGCTTTGCCTACAGCGACAAAGCAGTGCTGACAAATCACTACCGTCTCTATGGAATCCAAAATATTTCCATACAGTGAAATACGAATGCCTTCGGGTGATCGGTTCTTGTTTACATGTTCATCTTACCCATCTTTGTTAAATTTCTCATTAGGGTGTCATACTAGGAGTAATCAAGGATGAAAATGATTATGATTGACTTGGAGAATGCATGTGGAGCTCACACAAAAATAGTGCAGGCAAACTTCAGAACAAATAAACTGTAAACCACAACTAATTATATTGCTGCTACGTAATATTTAAAATAGCAAATTTATTAAGTGATTTAAGATTTTTTTTTCCATTTTATACACATTCTCAAACACTTGATAAGGCTGACACAAATTATCTATGCAGCGAGCATTGTGAGATTAAAAATGATGGGCAAGGTGTCACTGAATCAAAAAATAAATTAATTAAAATAAAAATGAACTATTAGATCTGAACCAGAATTAAGGGAAACTGAAAAATAATACAAAAGCAGGAAGGCCTTACACCTTCATTGTACATTTTCTCAGTTAGTAGATATTCCTTTTCCAGAGTAAAAGCAATAACCATGGCCACTATAGTCTAATTTAAAAATTATTATTTTTACAATAATTTATATATGAATAAATACAGAACAAAAAAACTCATATGAAAATGAAGAACTGATTAGCTTATGCCCAAGCTACAGAAAATGAGTACTCACCGTGTAAAGTTCATTTGTAACCTTCAGTAGCTCCTCTTGCATCTGTATTCCAATTTCCTTGCTCTGAAAACAGATAAGCTTACTTTAAGTAAATTTAATAGAAGATAAATAATTTGTTACAGTTTTTGGTCATACATAATTATCTAAATGGATTACACAGATATGCTTTATTCTTCAATAAACTTAATGCCATAATATTTAACATTATATCAGTGTTTCTCAACCACTTGTCCGCAGCAGCCACTAGTAGGTCATGGAACTGTGGCAGGGAAACACAGATCGGTCCATAATGGACCACTGCACATACTGTAAACCCAATCGCCACTGAAAACTTGTCAGTCAGCTAACTTTATCAAGGGGATAAGACTGGGTGGTATAAACGGAATATATCAACTTATTATTATATTAAATTTAAATGATAAGAGAAGGAGAACCTTCAAAACACATTGCTTGACAGCAGACATTAACCTATCACATTACAGAAATGAACGCGATTCCAACCAATCAAATAGCAGTCTCAAGAACAGACAAGCCACGCCCAACAAATGCGCAGCAAGATTAGACAGTGAAGCTGTTTCCTGACTGACTCCAAATGCTGCTGTTTTGGTAATATACTGTGGAAGAGATAAGCACCCCCTAGAGGGAACTTTCAGTGTTGATGACGAAAGAGACATTGATATTGTGGATAAGGTAAAAAGAAGTTGATAGTGTGGCAGTATGTTTTGCAATTTAAAGTTATGTACTATAAACTGTCAAAGGCATTAGCATTGGTGTAAACGGATTTGTGACTAAAACATCCAATGCTATCGTTTTAATCTATAGAACAGCTTCAACACTGAGTATGAATAATGTTCTAATTCTCTGTCAGTTACTATTAAACAATATAGGTCCTGTTACTCAATTTAATATCCTACAGAGCAGTATACCTCCCTGGGTAGAGTGGAATACAAAAAACGCACAAAAAAATACCAGTTAACCAACAAAAATGTATAACATGACTCCTGTTCATGCACCACATGGATTTTCATACTTGTATTTACTTCCTGTAAAAGTCACGCAGTGTCTGTCTTAGCTGGCTCAGTTTTGGTATATAATGGCTTTTCATGCAGAGAAAATATTTTATGAATTAAGCTGTGAAAGGAAAACAAACATAAACTGCTGAAGAATTCCTAGAGGTGGTGTTTTCCTGGCACAGAAAGGCAGAAAAACAACATTACTAACGGCAACACCTTTGCTCTATTTGCTAAAATTCCTTCCTAATGCCTGAAAATGGTAACAGAATATTCCACATTTATGAAAAGAATACAGAATTTGGTGTCTCTGTTCATGACCGAGTCATCATCCATCCATCCATCCATCCATCCATCCATCCATCCTTTCCCAAAACTTCTTTCCAAGTCTAGCTTACCTAAAGCATTGCATCATTTAAAGTGAGGTTAAGCAACATGCTTCACATACTGTATATGTAAGTGAACTATTATATGTTCCTGCTGTCACGTCCTGCTTGCCATGTCCACCTGACCCTCCTGTCTCCTCCCTAGCATGGCCTTAACAAGCCACGCCTGTTACTCATCTGTCTTATCTCTCATTCCTGACCTTAGTGTTGTGCAGGCACCGCGGTTAATGCATTGTCGCCAACCAATAGAAACAAGGCATCAAACCGGGAGCAGAAATCAAAATGGAGGAGAAACTTATATTGTCCGTGTATATCAAGGTTCTTCAAATCCAGGTCTTGTTTTCAGTTCTCCCAGGTAGGTAGTTTAATAATTACTGATTCTGATTGGTCAGAGGCTTCACACCTGACTGACAGGTAAAGGAAGGCTGGAAAAC
>JAODJW010000106.1:26065590-26082941 GCA_026777045.1 Hyperopisus bebe | reverse complement strand
ACCTGACTGACAGGTAAAGGAAGGCTGGAAAACCAGCAGTGCTCGGACCTCAAGGACCGTGATTTGAATAACCCTGGTGTGTAAGTTCCCAGACCTTTAAGACACAAGCTTTCCATCTTAACTAGCAAAGCTAGCGCTAGTGCCTTTTTCTTAGCATGCGAAATATACATCGCTGTGACAGACTGTGAGCCAGAGCAACAACAAAATGATGGGAGAGTGTTTTGAAAAATGCCTGTGCATTGAGCACAAACCTCTGTTTTCTGAAGGGATGCGGCAGCCCCGCAGCAGGAAGAGCGCATGCAGCGTTTGGCCTGAAAGCTCCATTAGACTGCGTCCACAAAGGCAAGCGACAAAATCTTTGGTTTTAATAAGCATATTTAGCTAATGAAACTAAAGCGAACTAAAGTGAACACGCTTATAACAGCGCACTTTTCAACCCAGCAGCAAAACAGCAAGAGCTTCTTTTTTTTTGCGTAAACCCACAATATACTGTAACTCATTTTGTTTTAGCCAAGAAACACTTCACAATCACACTTTTTTTCCATGGCAAGCGCTCTCTCATGACGTAATATTCACCCGTCCAGCCCCTTTCACAAGTGCTGGCCAGTTCGCTGCTGGAAGTGTGAACACGTAAGTGAATTTTTTGCCTGCGTCGAGCAGTTTGCCGGTTACCGTGGGGAGGGCACCTTACTTCACGCCACCCATTTCGATCCCTCATGATCTTGTTAATTTCCAGTTTATGTCCAGTGACATCAAAAAAACCCATTTTTTCTGCCCCCAATGCTTGCCCTCGAGTCTTCTGTCCTTCGTTTCTGTTTTTTGTTTCTGTTCTGCTTTTTTCAGTAATCCTTACTGTATATCTATTATTCTATATCTCTCGTAATGGAATTTAATATGCACTAGTCAATACAAGTATGGAGTTCAGGAAACAATATGCTAAAATACACATTGTGGCAGTGACATTTCTATATCAAGATTCAGCTCTGCTTAAAACTAAATGCATTCATTCCCACTACAAGCATATGGGTGCTGCAATCCAGCACCATAGCTACAATGAAAAAGGCCATATTTTCCTGTTTAAAATTTGCAGTGTAACAGCCTTGAATGGTGACAGGTGGGTGGTTTAAATTTCACACTCCAGACTCCCCCCCCCCCTGCTGTGTGTAATTTTGCTCTTCATGCTCCTCTCACCTTGGATGATGTACAACACAGATAGGAGACACCCTGCAAGGTTTTAGGACTGATGGGCATATGCCAACACAGGTTTCACTGAGAAGGCTGGCACTGCTCACAGCTCAAAACTCTCATAAGAGCCTGGTTGCTCTCTGCAAATTCTTTTCCACTTAATTCTCATGCAAATGCCATGATTCAATGCACTATGCGCACCTTGCACTATGCGCAGCAAGTTTCTCTTGGAATAATTTTTTTCCGTATTTGCATGCCACAGCTGGGCTCTCCAGCTCTGATCCTGGTAAGTCACATATTTTCAGGCTCTTGCTCCAGTCAACTGGTACTAAACCAAATGCCCCAATTAATCATCATTAAAAAACTAAACTCCATGCTTCATAGCTTATTCAGGACCAGACTAAAATAACCCTGCTACAAAGACATTTAGAGAGGGTTCGCCCACAAGCCTGACCTTTTTGAAGAGCCTGATGACATCCTCGCTGACTTGGGAAAGGCGCACAGTGACGTTGTTGCTGTAGATGTCACTGAGGGTGGCGTGGTCCCTGCTTTCTCGTCTTGTCTGGTTCAGGACTAGGAACCAGCAGTTTACTGGGGACAAGAGGTGTTGGTCCTTCCTGAAACATCCAGAGGGAATTACAGATCATTCAAAACACTACTTTTTAACCAAATGTAACACCTGAGCTTCGGTACTCATTTTTATTATTGGTCATATCTGCCCTTGGCAACGAGGCTGGTGCAACACTATTCATAAAACTAGAGGAATTACATTAATGCTCATTATTCTGCATATGCACTGTAGTCTACTGATTAATAATACGGAGGAAGTTTGCCATTTATTTTCCTTCAGAATGCTATAGTCTGCATTTATTACATAATTTCACAGGGAGAGTGTGGAGTCCACTGATACAAGAACCTGGGAGTCTGCAACAATGACAAACTGGACTGGAGTGACCACATACAGGCAGTCTACAGGAAAGGGCAAAGCAGACTTTTCATCCTGAGGAGTCTTAAGTCCTTTGAGGTGTGCAGAATCCTGGGGTGTTTCTCAATATCAAGAATGCAAAGATCATACTTGTGGTTGTGGCAAGATCAGTCTTGCTAACTTGGCTTCCAAGAACGAACTTGGGCCACAATGAATAATTCGCTGAGGGTGCAACCGATGTACCCTTGACATTTGGAGTGGGGCAACAACGAAGGATTATTGCCATCCTCTGTACTTATGTTCTTGAGTATTGGAAGGGGTCTTCAGCAATGGAAGATGACGTAAAATGGGTACACGAAAACACAAGTACGGTCGAGTATACATGTTGAGAAACACCCCTGCTAAACTTATTCTATCAGTCTGTTCATTTTATTTCAATTTTATTTTTTAATAAAGGTGTTCATTCTAATACAAGCTTATTCACAGATCTCTCCCTGGGTGTGACTATGTATCATTTGCTTATCCAATGCTTTGCTTCCCCCCCATTACAACTTTTACCTGTTATCTTGGACTGGGCACTATATCAAATTTTTACATTATATCAATATGCTTTCAACACCACATTTATGATGACACAATGCCCTTTATAATTATATACTTTTATTGTGCATTAAAATTAGGGCTCTATTAAAGATTTTTAATCGAAACTAACAGAATTTCTCCATGGTTGTAAACAATGCAAGAACTTTGGTAATGACATTCCGGACTCCCTGAACCCACCGTTGGGCTAAATCCCAAAATAGCTTTTTTGAGCATTTTCGATGACTCCAAATGTTGAAAGTTTGTGAAGCTGACGAATGAAGGAAGGAGTGAGTGTGTGGAAGTCAGCCCAGATTAAAAAAAAGCAGTATCGGTCCACACTTGCATCCATGTTGACTTATCATGCTCCGCCTGTATGTGTGAAATCATCACTGAATTTGAAGCATTTCTGTCCCCGCACCCACAAAATGATTTCTCTTCCGCAAAGGGTGCTCTTCATTAGACTTCCACACATCCCCAGCAAAAGGGTGATTTGAGTGATTTGAGTGAATCACTGTCCCCTAAGGTACTGGGACAGCACTTCAGCATCTGGAATTTGGAAAAAGTTCCAGCGCGAAAGAAATATAGCCAGGAATGGTGGCAGAAATAAGGGTTTAGGGATGTAGCCCTAATGTAAGACCAGTTCAGTTAGCATCTCACAGCAAAGCTGATGGAGGCGAAAGACAAAGAATTATTGTTACTTGGTTCATTTCTTCTTAAAACATTGGCAAGTGGCTCACAGGTTTAAAAATATCATAATCTGCAATGTTTGTTTAATTTTGTTGGAGAGTTACTTAAAATGGAGGTCTATCCAGTTATTTAACGCACTTTCAATAATCAGTCAAATGTCTTCTGTTTTTATATACATTTGCAAAATAGGTTTTTAGATTTAGTTTTTAGGTTTTTTTGTTCATAAACATTCACCTTCTGTTTTAAGAGCAATGTCATAAACTGATAAAAACATATTGGTAGACAGTGGAGTGAAAGGCTTTTAGTTTGAGGCAGCTTTATTGGACTAATATAAGCATAATTCATTTTTGTATTTATTTTGAGACTTCTGTTTGCAATAATGAAAATGGTTCTAATGAATAGTTGTATATTTGCAAACAGGGAAGGAAACCCTGTATTTCCATTTCATTTTGTGACCACACTTTAACACTTTTTAAATAAATGTGTTTCTGACATCTCACATGTGACCTAAAATGAAGCATGAAGCCTGCCTCATAGAAATTTTGCTGCTGTCTGTTGGGAGTTTAATTCTAAGAAGCAGGAGGTTAAAAAACTGAACAGGTTGATTAAAAAATCCAGTTCTGAAGTGGGTCTGTTATTGGACACAGCAGAGGCAGTAGTGGAGAGAAGGATGAGGTCCAAACTGCTCTCCATAATGCATAAGAACGACCATGCTCTCAACACATCCCATGGAGATGAATAGCATGATTATTTCATCAGAAATAATAGATGGCCTTTTTTACCCACTGCTGTATAATTATGCCTCATCTTAAGGTATGAGTATTCTGAACAGACATTAAATGCACATATGCCATTTCAACAACAGATAATTTGCACAGTGCTTATCGTAATGGGCCCGGTCTCTCAAAACCTTCTTCATGCTACCTTCTCTACCTTAAGTTGACTCTTAACGTTCCAATATATTTCATGAAATGTTCTTAGTTAAGTATAACTTCCATAAGATATTCTTTCGTAAGGTTTGTCTGAGCCTCTCTTGGTTGTCTCATCGCTGTTGTTGGCTCATACTGCTCATTCAAAATAACACTAACATCACTTAACTAAAACATAATTCAGATTTATAATGAAGGAACGCTATTTTGGTTATGTATTTATTTATTAACTGGGAAGGATTGGGGGGTGGGGTTCTGTCAATATGGAGGTCGATGCGTTCCCCCAATTTCCGACGCCCCTGGAATGCACACATCTCTGCTAATGCGCCAGAGTCACGGTATATCAAAACTTTGGTTCGTGAGGTTGATAATAGTCAACATTGCAGTTCATTTACATGGTAGCCTAATATATTTTCCCCAAAAAAGCACCCTGGAATAGTCTTTATTAGTCAATACTGAAACACATAGGATATTCTCTTTTGTTTAGACAGTAACACAACTTTTTTTTTCGGCTATTGTGCAATTGCTCCTCCAGATATCAATGACATGAACACATATTGGTGCATGCAGGTGTTTCATAGAACAAATAAAAATAAAATGGTGATACTACAATCTGGGGACGCGGGTTAGTGCACCCAATCGGTGAAAATCATATTTGCACTGCAATTTATGACACTGCATGCACTGCACTACAGTCATATCCTAATTTGTGCAGCCCAACAACCTTTTGTCATACATAATCACTGTGTTCTTGGGTCTTTCCCATGGTAATGGGTGACTAAAGTGCTGTCCCAATACTTTAGGGAATGAGTCATCGATGCTTGATTTTCGCTTAAATCAACCCTTTGCCAGGGGTGTGTGAAAGTCTTTGCCGAAGAGTAATTCATCTTTGTTGACACCCATGCATAACGTGTCATAAAAGCTTCTACTTCAGTGATGGCTTCATACATACAGGAGGAGCATAGAAAGTCATTGAGGATTCATCTGCATTCATCTGCATTCATCCCAATACCACTTTTTGTTTAGACAGCAAGTCATCAAAGGAGGGAGCAAAGGAGCTGTCAAAAAAAAAACTGTTTTGGGATGCAGCTTAAGGGCCGGTTGATACTCAACTCTCGCAAAGTGTCTGCGTAAGCATCAAGCCTGCCGTGCGCTTCCTGAGTTGATTCCATGTGTCGTCTGCACACCAACATGAGGAATCAACGCTGCGTGTATCGTGTATGCAAGATGCAGTGTCTCCAAATACCTTGGGGGCAGTATGGTCACCTTTTGTCATGAGACTGTGTTTTTATACACGTTAAAGTTAGTATTAAAATAGCATCTGATTTCACTTTTTAAGAGTGAATGGTCAGAAGATATTCAAAACATAAAATATTTTCAGAGGCAAGAGAAAAACTACGGCAAGCATTATTAGTGCCCGTGTACAGCATCTTCAAAATTTTATGGCAGTTTAAGTTTCTTCCGCTACAGAATTCAATCTGAGCTAAGAAACCAGTCATATGTACAAAGCACATTGAAATTCTTACTTGAATGCCTTAGTTCACCACAGACTACAGACAATTAGCATGGCAACGTTAAAGTACAACAAACACTAAGTATTTCTGAGTGATGTGCAATATTAATATTGACATCGAAAGTTATACACATGCAATTCTTACACTGCAGCTGGGTTGAGATCAGGCTTTTGCACACCTTCATACTGTACAGACATTATACAGTGGTACAGGGCATTTTCATAAACAATGTTATTTTTCAACACAGTACCAGTATTTAGAAATCTTGGTGATAAAATACACTGAGAGCCCAGGGTTTACATTTCACTAGAATGTTTATATTCTGTTACAGAATTTTTTTAGCTAGTTTTGCAATTTTAATGATAGCTCCTTTTCAAGAACATCTAGTATATGTTAGTTTGAAGTTTACCATCAGTACTTGTGTGCCTTCCAATCATACACATTTTTCTTCTTGCTGTTGAAATCACTCGTAGATGTGTTTGTTTTAAACTGCTTTTTGCTTTATAAATATAAATATTTAAAGTAATAAAATATTTAAAGTAAAAAATAGGATTTGCAGCCATAATACTAAGTACAAAATACTAACTAGTTCGAGATATCAAAGTTATATAATGCAACATTCAACATGAGGTAGTTAAGTGGTAGAGGAAAGTAACAGTATGAAGTGGAGCAGTAGGCAGAAAATAGAGAATGCTGTTTTTCAGAATCAGCAATTCACTGTGGAGGCAGTGAGTGTAAAACATTTCATGCCACAACTTCATACATACAAGTAAGACTGGAAAAGAAGGAGTCGACCAAGATAGTTTTCTCACACTGCCCCCTGGTGGACATAACTTTTAATCTTCCAGATTGACGTAAACTATGCATGCAGGTATGAGCAGCACCACCACTTGGATAGCGATAACAGGCGTAAATACATGTGTGGTCCGCGTAGAGTATAAACCAGCCCTAGTTTTAATTGGCCTGTGATCTCATATTTATACTCCAATGAAACACAAAGTTATGGCTAAGTGTTCCTAATATCCCGGATGAACTTAAAAATGCAAAATATGATTATTTAGTTAGATCAACAAATGTTAGTGAGCTCCTATAGCTTGACAAGTACAGCATTACACAAACAATACAAAGGTTATGAGTTCATATCCCAAGGAGCACAAATGAAAACTGTAGTCCTTCAGTATCGATAAATGAGTGAGATGAATGTGAATTTTACTCACAGGACTTTCAAAGGATGTCAAAAATTGTGACCTACATATAAAATATTTTTATGATTTCTTTCGAAAAGATTTCTTTTTCGTTTCAATTATTTAACTTCATTTAACAAAATGATGGATTTTGTTAATATTTTGAATTAAATATTTAGAGGATAAACAATAAAAACTTTTTTCAAAGCCAATTTAACTTCTACTATATTACTAACGGTGCTAATAATTCAAAAGGACAATGCATAACTAAATCTCACAGAATAGAATAGAATAGAAATCTTTATTGTCATTGTACACGTTCAACAAAACTTTGTTCACCTCCCACCAAAGCTATAAAAGATAAATACAATAATAAAATAGAAAATAATATACACAATAAAGATGCACAGAATCAAGGTAAATGGTGAATCAAAAAAAAAAAAGTTTTCCCACTCACATTTTCACAATTGAGAATCATAGCTCTTTAATGACTTCTTCACAGACTTGTGAGTGACATGGTAACATATTCCCACTGGACTTCTCTTACACTAAACTCCAAAGTTAAATCAAAATATAGACTTTCCCGATCCCTGCCAGTCAACTGGGTGTTCAAACCAGTCAGCGTGTGTCAGAAATTCCCCAGGGAGATTATGGGGGTATAGTTTGTTTTGCAGGTGTTCATACAACTGTCTACAATTTTTGTGAACTAGAAACTGCCAAATCCTGCATGGCTTATTATTGGCATTTTTTTCCAGGCAGGTGATTAAACTTAGAGTACACATTGATTAATTCCAATGTATTATCTATATCAATATTAACTGTACACAGAGGAGGTCAGTCTTACAGGCTTGACAAGGTGACTATTCTATCCTGAATTCTTTCTGGCCCATTAATCCAGGTAAAACCAGTCAACACGCCCATATCCAGTCCCTCTGGGGTTTCATCTGATTCTTTAGCATGCCAGATACAATCACTCTGAGGCTTTTGTTTGCAGCTCATGGACACGTAATTTCTGTCCATGCTGCATTTTTCAGATACACATAGACTGAAAATAGAATACCAGTGCATGCATCTTTATAAAGACACAGCAATCTCAGGAGGGCGAGCTGCTGTACAAAGCATGCTGTATTGACTTACATGTTCTTTGTTTTGTGATTTGGCTACAAATATTTGCCTTTCACTTTTGTCCTAGCAAAAAGATAGCAACTTCAAACCTGCTAACTGTGCACTCTTCTTTCACTTCCTCATGCTCTCCCCATGTTTTTTGTCTGCCTGCAAGTTTTGTTCTGTTTGTCCATTCCCTGTCCTATAAGCTCAGCACCCCTCATACAACCAACTCCTCATTACCAAGTCATGTGGCTGTGTTTGCTATGCAACCCTTGCAAAGCATAGTGGCTTAGGGGGAAGGACTGTCACCTCCAACCCCCCGGCTGGGCTTTCAAATCCTTTTCCAGCTATGAGTGTGAAGTTTACGACATCTTTGTGTTGCTTGGATTTCCTCTGAGCTTTCTGCTTACTAAACCAAATAAACTGACAACCCATCCAGGGTGTTCAGCTGCCTTAGTTCCAGGCTCTCTGTTACCCTGTACTGAAGCAGTAAGAGGATGGATGGATTCACATTATAATGTTTGTGCATCTATCAACCCCTGTGCAGTCCTCATTTTCTTTACGTAACTCTAACAGTGTTTATTGAAGGCCTCCATTTGAAACTAATGTAACTCTACAAACAACTTAAAAATCATATGACAGAATTCAAGAATGGTATTATTTCAGTTTCTACCAAAAACAAAAGCAGTCAATGTCAAAAAGGCAATTAAAGGCTACTGGAGAAGATTCTCAAAACCACCAGCTGTTTGCAATGTGAAATTTAATTTTTCATACACTAACTCAAATTTGCCATTTTGTTTTGAGGATCCTACCAGCTTTGGACAGCATCTGGCTGATGGGGCACAGGGACAAGAGCTTGAGCTGCCCTCGCTGTCATTATGATGGCAAGGGCTAGATCTGAGTGTAGAGCATCCCATAAACCATAGAATCATTGCAAGGCCCTGTACTGAGCTTTGTCTAGTTATCAACTTGACTGGACAAAACGAATCAATATCAAATATAAACCACAGCAAAATACCATAGACAAAAGATAAAATGGTTATACTGTCTCCTAGAGGTTGATGGATATTTGTTGTACTTCTATTTCTTGTTGGAAAAGCATAGTTCACACCAGAAGTAAAGCAATCAGTCGATCTATGAATATTAATATACTGGAGATAGGTCCCATGGACTCGTCATGTCGATCAAGTCAATCGACCTTACTCTTCAACTTTGAAAACATACAACTACTTATCATGGATTCTTCTATGATACCCTTGGCTGCAGTTGAAAGATGATATGGATGAACTGGGACAGCCAATGCCTTATGGACGTGCAACATTCCTTTGATCTTCCAGTCTTTCATAAAGAAAAATATTCATTATATGAACCAGTTCATATTTAAGTTCTGCGTATCTATGATACTGATCAAGATGAGTATGGCCACTTCATGTAAAGTCTTGAAGCACCTTTGGGAAAATGGATTATATGCCAAGGCAGGGAGAAGTGTATCCTATCAGACCACTGTTCCATTCCTGAGATATGTTTTGGGACCAGAGGGAGTGCGTATAAGTGAACACAAGGGGGCAGCAGTTTCAGACTGGCTAATACCCAAAACAGCTAAAGAGCTGAATTGCTTCCCAGGCTTTGCTAATTTCTACACTCACTTGATAAGAAATTTCAGTTTACTGGCTGCCACAATACATGCCTTGATTCACAGAAACACTAACACTCTAACTGACTCTAAGCATTCAACGAACTCGCGGCTCTAAATGTCATATATGGCTCCATCTTCTGTCACTTGAGCAAAGCCCCAAGTATATTGATCGCTCTGAAATCATTAAGGGTATTGACCCTATTGCATACCTACTGAAGTTACCTGTCACGTACCATGTCACTCACATTCCATGTCTATGCTACAACCTCTTACAATATTTTATATATTTATTATATCTAATATTAATTATTAATTTTTTGTTTGTTTGTATACTTTATATACATATTCTGTCAGTCCCCAGCCTGTCCCCACCTTGCCTTCTCCCACATTGGATGTCGGTGGAGAACCGATTTACCCCATTTATGCCCTTTTGGACTCTCATCACCAATTAGGGGTGTAAATCACAGCTTTCCTCGCGATACGATACAATATCGATTCCTTAAGCCAATGGTTCGATTTTTTTGATACCTCAGAAATTCCCACAATACGATACGATAAGATTCGATTCAGTTCGATACTGGGGTTAGTAGTCAAAATGATGAAATTTCACACATTTCAATGAGTAATGGCAAATATAATTAGCATTTTATCCTATTTTATTGGGAACTGTAAATACAATCTAGTGTAGTCAAGTATGTCCCATAAAACAAGCAAAATAAAGTGCAATAAGGTAAAAAATAAAAAACATTGCATGGACAGACATGTACTGTAGAATGAGGAAGATTAACGTGACTGACTTCTGCGGTGAAACAAGTATGTCAGTAATCTTCTTTGAAAGGTTTTTTTTAAGAAAAATTAAATGGTCAACGTGTTCAGGAGATTGTGTGCTCTGAGCGTAGCGTCCTATGCCACCTGCTGTAGTAAACATACGCTCTTAAGGTACGCTGGCTTGCGAGCTACTTATAAATGACCAAGTCAAAATGATCTACCTGTACCTACTATAAAAATGCAAATGCAAAACATATATTTATGTATTAGAACATTCAGTATTCTTCAGTATTATTATTATTATTATTACTATTATTATTAATTTCCCTTTGGGATAAATAAGTATTTTTGAATTGAACTGGGATTTTAGTTCCTTCACCTTTCCATTTTTCCGCTCGCTTTTCGGAGGGAAGTTAACGTCGTAGTTTTTATGAACAGTGCGAAAATGCCGCTCCACATTTCCCTTCTTCGGAATGGCAACGGTAGACTGACAGGTGAGGCAAATGCACTTCAAATATGACATTGTGGAAAAAAACTCCTCCTCCTATCGGTGGTAGGTTTTTGGCTTCTTACTTGGTCCAGCTCCCCCGTTCATTTTAATACCCTTTCTTAAGTTTAGTAAAAATAAATTGGCGGCTAACTAGGCGACTCGGTAGCTTGCAGCAGCTGGCGCGGTTGAACACGTCATCCATCCTCTATTTCTTATGCCATACGATCTAGCCACACTGCCTTTGCAATCGACCAGTAGATCGCGATCGACGTGTAGTGCATGTATACGGCGGAGTGGATCATGAAAAGAATACTGCAACCGGCGAGGAAAAAAAAATGCTTGCATCGTCATTTATGCGGTCACGTCGATGCATTGGATCGTTTGCCATTGAATCAATACATCGATAGAAATCGATACATTGTTACACCCCTATCACCAATCACATCGGATACTGTCCCAAGGGTTGCTGCACATTCTGATTGATTGAGGACGTCTATCGCACCAATCCAGATCGCCCTGCTCCACACCCTTATACTTGTCTAGCTGAATGTCATGCTAGGAAGTTGGTAGCCCCTGCAAAGGGAACAATACTTTAGCATCTGCCTCCAGTCAGCAGTCCCTGCAGCCACACCCAGCCAAAGCATACTCTGCCTAACAAGAGTATCAGTCATGCCTGGAGTACATTTCCTAAGGACCTTCTGTGATGTAAGTCATTTGTCTGATATGGAACCTACTCATTACTAATCACAAGACTCCAAATGTCTTGTGATTTCTGAATTCATGCCTGTTTTCTGACCCTGTTTCCTGTGCTTGATTCAGATTTGATATTTGTCTTGCTCTGGATTAGTGTTTGAACTTGGCTTGTGTTTTGTACCTAACACCTGGATTACACATTGCTGCTTGTGATTCATTAAACCTGCGTAATTTGCACTTGGATCTCAGAACTCTTTTCATAATATGTAATTTGATCAGTAACCATTATATTTGTTCTGTTTATATGGTACTTGTACTTCACATACACTGGAAGCTCAATCCAGCCACACTTATGCCCAGTGGACTTCCAGGTTAGGCTCTGGACCTTCACAACATAAATTAGAACAAACATTTACAGAAAATGGATGGATAATCAGACCTATTAATGAATTAAACCAACATAATTCAAAATAGTTTTAACATTATCGGTGAAATATGCAAAGATTAATTCAGCTCTATTCAATACACAGACTCATTAATTTGGTGTCTGCTGTTATAAAACGTTATTCATAATATGCTAAGGGTAGTTTTATATTTGTGCTTGTTCTGTTCATTCAGCCTAGTTAAAGTTTTGTCCCTGGGGAAAGAAATATAAATGAACTAACATATAGGCTAAACAAGACTATATGAACAGAAACAGAAAAGCAGTCAATGTCAATATAAACAGAAACACAAAAGATAATAACTGCTAAATTACATTACCATCAAGTGTCTTATATCTATTATCATGCAACCTGCCAATCTTTAAACTCCTCATATACATCAGGATCAGCGAAAGACAGATGCTTCTCCAGCTTAGACATATTGCTGCAGCACAAGCGTAGCTCAAACAATTGAGATCAGTTTATCCAAAATCGAGTGGCTGGCTTTGCAGTGGTGTCATGTGACCATTTAGACAAACATTTATATCTCACAAACTAAAGCAGCACAAAAGAAAATTTCAACAACACAAAGTGGCACAAATAATTGAAACCAGTCTGGTCAGAACTGGAGGCTAATGGGGGGGGGCAACTTTAGGCAGTTTGTTTATTCTCAAAATGCAGATTTGGCACATCCAGCATGGATGTGCCAAATTTCTTAAAGGGGATGTTTTTCATGTGTCCAATAGAGATGTACAATACATTTTAATCAAAGATGAAATTTGCAAAGTGGAAGAACCATACCGTTTAAAATTGTTGGTATTGTGAAACGATACTGATACTGATATACCGAACAATGTTATATTTGACTGACACATATGCTGCCTTTTCACTCCACAGGGACTTTTTATATGCAATTACTCATGCATATTTCTAATTGCTTGGATGGTCTTTATCATATTGTGATATCTTTGGTTTTGCATATGTTCTTCATATTACTCAATTTTTAGTCTACCTAATGTGCCTGTTTTATTCATTGGAATTAAATATTAAATCACGCAATAAATGTCAGGCAATTCCAGTCATTTTACTTACATGTGGATAACCAAGCTAAAAAAAAGTGACTATCCTTTTTAACATGTTCTGTAATTATTTTGTATCTGTACATCTGTAAGCCCTAATTGCCTGTAAAGAATAATTTGGGTTCGGCACAGAAAGATATAAAAACTGGAAAGAGGAAAGCGGCTGAGAGGGGGTGTGAGTCTTTGGGGAGCAGATGAATATTCTGACAGCTCTAGATTTAGACTCAAACACACCTAAAAACAATGGCACTGGGAGAGACATGGTGTGATGCACAGATCAAACAGCTTTTTTCTCTAGTCTTCTCCCATATTAAAATAAGTTTTGCTCCAAAGCCAAACCTTTCACTGTAACTGAATACAGCCAAAGCCCTTGATATGCTAATCTGTAAGAAGAGGTTCACTAAATACTCTCCACAGTAAACTAAACACAAGTAAACCAACCAAACTAAACTATCTGGGGCATGAAAATGTCATTTGATTATTCAGCATAAGCCACATCATTAAAAACATGTGGCAGATGGAGCAAGCTGCTGGTTTGAGCCGGTTTGCTGCTTTGGTTCAGTATGCTCACAACAGGAAGCATTAAATACAGATGACCCCTGTACATGAGACATTAATTATTCCCTATCTCCTTCCTATGTTTGCCAGCTGATAAATATATATGTCTGAGGTAATATTCCCTGCTCTCAGATTGAAAATGAAACATAACAGGAGGCCTGATGAACGACAGTACACTTGTAGAGATCAGACAGCAACCTCAGTGTCGTATCTTGCAGACCTTATACAAGATCTCTGCCGCAATAAACAAAAATGAAGACTATGGAATCAGGTTATATTTATTCAGGCCTTATCTTGGTTTATTAAGGTTGTAGATATCTTGGGCGCTACCACAGAGAAGAACAATACTCAGGCATTATTCTCATACTAAACTTAAAAAAGCAAAATATGTCAGTAAATTACTGGTGTAAATCGTAAATTTCCCTAAATGTATAACCTTGTATTTTTTTTTTAGGAAATTAATATGCGACACAAACATGAGAAATCCGGGTTAGGAAATAAGACTATTGTTTACATAGTTTCCAGCCAATCCCTGCTCACTCTGGGTGGGGCATTTTGAATCTCACCGGTGGTCCCTGGAGCTGCGGATCTTGGAGGAGAATCGCTCCGCCAGCTTCTCCAGGCTACGAGAATACTCCAGCTGGATCTCAGCTTTGCGGCGGAAGAACTCCTGTAGATCCTGCAGCAGCTGGAGGCGCGACTCGGTCTGCTGCTCCATGCATTTCAGCTGCTCCGTCAACTGACTACGAATCTCTATGGTCAATCAGAGAGATGCAAATGTCATAAAACAAATCTGCAATCAAATCATGGAATATTTATGACTTCACAAGAAGAATTTTACGCAGAAAAGGTATATACACAGTATGCACCGATGAGCAAAGACATTATGACAGCCCTCAGGTGAGAACACAGCACCAACTTCAATTCAAATTATGCCTCCTGGGTTTTTAAAATTTTTTATTAAAATTCTTAAACGTGAAGTGAGTTCAAGCAATTGTCTAAATTTTTCACTGACTTCCAAACCAGGATCAATATTTTACTGTCTGAATATGATAGGATAGGCAATGAATCAAAAAACCTTCCTGTCCACTGTGACAGATAACTAGCAAAACTCATTTTACTAACTAGCCTGGTATCAAATGTGGCACAGATTTAGTAGCACGAGTAATTGACCCAGTTCCAAATCATGAACTATTGCCTTTACAAGAACATCCTCTGGAAATAGCTATAATGTCCCACATTTAGCCAGCCTAAAATGGCTTATCTGGCTCTCTCTCCCTTCGGATAGATATGTTTGACCAGCATGCAGGTAATATCATTGTGGTTACTGATGTGTCAAATTTTGTACCCTGGTATGTGACCACACATCCTGTACTCAAATTGTTATATAGTCAAAGTAAACAAAAATACAATGTTATGAAACAACACAATACTGTAGAAAATATTTCAGTTATTTAAAATTGACTGTCATTTTCAGTTCTAGGCCAGATGAGTCATCCAATCTGAACACCAAAAGTAGCAAAATTTTGACATAACTATCCTGCTTATTTTAAATAAGTGTCTGTGACAGTTTCTGAAGTTTTCACTCTAAAGATTCTACAAATCCGGAACAGCAAAAGAGATGTGGAGTGATTTTATCATGCCCTTGGAACAAGCATGTCATAGACTTGTATCCGCAAACTTTTATTTGCTGATTACAAGCTGCATGGTTTACGCGAGTCTGGTAGTATAAATCCGATGGTCAATGCCCCGCATCCACAGTCTGTGTAGCAGTAAAGCACACATATATATTGTAACATTTATTAACGATCATATTAAAACACGGTTTAACAGGCATGACCGAAATTACACATCCAACACGGTAAGAAAACCATGTGTATCAGCATGCCCTTCCCTGCTCAGCCAGAACATAACAGAACATACCCCTTACGTCTCCACCACAGACACGTGTTCTTCAAAGGACAGCAACATATTAAACTGCATACATATACCAATAAGAATGCAGACCTACTGTATAAAAGATCTTCAAGTAGATATATATATAACCGCAAATACAAATCACAATTGACTGTAATCAACATAGTTTTAACCATAATAGATAACTAACCATCCTATATCAAAATAATAAATTGCACTTGGCTCATACATACTAACAACACCAAAAAAACACCATATAAGGCTTACACTGACCTACTGACACAAAGTGCAAGGAAGTAAATACGATACACACTAGGCCTGCATGGTGTGTGGTGTGAAAATTTGACATCGCATATTATGCACATATACTTTTCACATTGCTGTCAGCTGGATCGAGACCAATGTCACACGAAAACATGTTGCCCATTAGCAAGCTTTGCAGTTTCAATGATCCATAGAGACAAGTCCGAGCAAAAGCAGGAGATCTGTTGGCACAATTCATGGCAACGCCACCAACTCATCTGATAAAGTCTGTATTTGTAGATAATAACAAGCTCTATTCTTTCATCTACTGATGATGGTGGAAAATAGGCCAGATCACCGAAGATAAGAGCCCTACAGAACCTACAAAAGCCCTAGAAAAGTTGTTTGTGTAAGTGCTGTACATTAAAAGACTCTTTTATCCCTTGTGAATGGTGAATTCCATAAATTCTGCAGACTGCTCACAATGTTTTGTTCTTATTTAATCAAACTGTGGACTCAACTACAAACAAAAGAATGCTTCACATCTGAATCTGACTCTGTGCCAACGGAGAAACCTGCGCGAAACACTGACGCTGACTGGAGGTCTAACCTGAAATGCACAGCTTGTACTTCTATCATTCTATCCATACAAATATTAATTATTAGCGAACCTCTGGGAAGTCATGCACTTCCTTATAGTTTATACGGTTCTAATATAAATCTTTATAATTGAATTATACAGCTACTGGTATATCACTAAAACAGTTTAAGATATAATGCCTTACTTTCTTGCAAGAAGTTATAATCACAAACTGTAAATCACAGAAGCTGGGCGCTTCTCAGATAACACATACACATTACATATCACCCAACACACATGCTGGTTGTACCTTCCTCCTACACACAGTGTCCCTAAAAGGTTTGTTTTACAATCCCGTTTCCAAAAAAGTTGGGACACTGTGTAAAATGAAAAAACAGAATGCAATGATTTCCATCATTAAACCCATATTTAATTGAAAATAAAACAAAGATAACAGATCAAATGTTGGAAAATGTTATTGTTTTATGTCAAATACATGTTCGATTTGAATTTGATGTCAGCAGCAAGTTTCAAAACAGTTGGGGAGGGCAACAAAAGACTGAAAAAGTTGCGTGATGCTAAAGCAAAACATCTGATTAAGTATCTCACAACTAATTGGTAAGAGGTCAGTAAGATGATTGGGTATAAAAAGAGCGTCCCAGAGAGGAAGAGGCAGTGAAGATGGGGGGAGGTTCTCCACTCTGTGAAAGACTGCATGGGCAAATAGTACAACAATGTACAACAACGACGAGTGTTCCTCAATGTAGTGCAAAGAATTTGGGAAATCCATCATCTGCCACACATAATATTATTAAAAGACTTAGAGAATCGGGAAAAGTCTGGGAATCATTA
>JAODJW010000106.1:26038555-26064082 GCA_026777045.1 Hyperopisus bebe | reverse complement strand
AATCCCTCCAGCAAGTCCTGGGTCTGCCCCGGGGCCTCCTCCCTGTAGGACATGCACGGAAAATCTCTCCGGGTAGCTGCCCAGGAGGCATCCGCACCAGATGTCCAAACCACCTCAGCTGGCTCCTTTCGATGTGGAGAAGCAGCGGTTCTACTCTGAGGCTCTCCCGGATATCTGAACTTCTCACCCTATGCCTAAGGGAGAGCCCAGACACCCTGCGGAGAAACCTCATTTCAGCCGCCTGTATTCGCGAACTCATTCTTTCGGTCATTACCCATAGCTCATAGCCTTAGGTGAGGGTAGGGACGAAGATGGACCAATAGCTCGAGAGCTTTGCTTTTCGGCTCAGTTCTTTCTTGGCCACGACGAAACGGTTAAGCGCCTGCAAAACTGTAGACGCCACTCCGATTCGTCTATCCAGCTCCCGATCTCGCCTACCCTCACTCGTGAACAAGACCCCAAGATACTTAAACTCCTCCACTTGAGGCAGTACGTCTTCCCTGACCTGAAGAGGGCAATCCACCCGTTTCCGGCTGAACCATGGTCTCGGACTTGGAGGTGCTAATCTTCATCCATAATCATTCGCTCCATAGCACGCTGGAGATCCCCAGCAGTTTTATGCGACACTGCATAAAACACAGACACAATTCTATAGTGGAAATTACTGCATGGGCTCAGGAACACTTCAGAAAACCATTGTTTCTGAACACAGTTCGTCGCTGCATCCACAATTGCAGGATAAAACTCCATGCAAAGAAGAAAACTTATTTAAACATGATCCAGAAATGCCTCCGACTTCTCTGGGCCCGAGCTCATTTAACACCGACTGAGACAAAACATAAAATTGTCCCGTGGTCTGATGAATCAAAATTTCAAATTCTTTTTGGAAATCACGGATGCAGCATCCTACGGCTAAATAGGAGAGGGACCAGCTTGTAATCAGAGGACAGTTCAAAAGTCAGCATCTGTGATGCTATGTGGGTGCATTAGTGCTGAACTATACAGTATATATAGGTTGTGAAGCAACATATGCTTTCATCCAGACAACTTATTTTTCCAGAGAAGGTATATTTGAGCAAGACAATGCCAAACCGCATTCTGCTCTTATTACAACAGCATGGCTCCATAGTAGAGGAGTCTGGGTGCTAGACGGGCCTGCCTGCAGTCCAGATCTGTTACTCATTGAAAAGTCTGCTGCATCATGAAATAAAAAGTACGACCAAGGAGACCACAATGAGCAGTTGAAGATCTACATTAGGCAAGAATGGAATTTCACTTTCAAAACTCCAGCAACTGGTCTCCTCAGTTCCCAAATGTTTACAGAGTGTTATTAAATGAAAAGGTGATGGGACACAGTGCTAAACATCCCAACTTTTTTGAAACATGTTACTGGCATCAAATTCAAATTGAGCATATATTATCATACAACAAAACAAATTCTCAGTTTCAACATTTGACATGTTGTCTTTGTTCTATTTTCAATTAAATGTGGGTTTATATTTGTAAATCACTGCATTCTACTTTCATTTACATTTTACATGGGGTTGTGTAAGCTTATACTAAAAAGCAGAAGGAAGCAGCTTCAATCGGCCTATGATCACATGACTCCGCTACAGAAGAGGATGCTGTGATATGCACATGATAGGTAGCATCTTATTCAACCAAAAATGGCTGCATGCTGAATGGGTGATGACGCATAAATACTTATGAACACTTGCAAGAGCTTTCAGCAATTTTCTGCATCACATCATTATACCAGCCATTAAACTAAACACAGAAGGCCAGCTGAAACTTGAAAAAGCCTGACATCGTCTTGGAAACTGAACTCATTCTTTGGTCTGCAAGTGCAATAACCAGAAGATATTTTATAATTAAACTGCAATAAACATTTTATTATTTATTAGAGGTGGGAACTGGCGGAGACCTCCTGAATCAATATGATATCAATATTTGCTTGCCAATTCGATATGTATCATGCATAATGTTTTTGCTGAAGAGCAGTCCAGCCCCACATTTAAAGTAAATTCCCCTTTACATTTCTTCTGGTTCAGAATGCACAATGAAACGAATGATCACATTTCTTTACACAGGTGAAAACTGAATTCACATGTAGGTATTCAATGCAGAAAACATTCTGCTAATTGTGACTGTGAATTGGTTACAGCTAGTGCAGGAGAGACCCTCCCATGTCACTCAAATCATACTGTGGGAACATTTGGGTTTTCTAATAAATTACACCAACATGGACTAGGGCTGTCACTTTTTTCAAAAATTAAGTTAAGAACGAATTTCTACGAAGCCCCTAAGAGGTTGGGGTGGGAAAAAATTTTTTGAAATAGTTTTGCGTTCCCTCGCAATATTTTTGAGATCCCACTACACTTGCCCACTTGCTATTTGTTGCAACGTGACAGCAACGATAAACCTAAATAACTGCTGTCTTGCTTGAAGACACTGGCGGAAAATGGATACAATGCAATTGTTAATAAATACGTATGAAAACATAATATGAAAGTTCTATAGTGCGCATTGTACCCCATAGATTAATGCTTAAAGCACACGTCACTGGAAATGTCTGTATCATTTAGGTTTATACTTATTAGTCCAGCTGTCTTGCTTATTGTCACTGGCAGTGAATAGATACTGCGCAACTACATTTATACGGGACTCCTAAGAGGTCAGGGTGGGAAAATACTTTTTGAAATAGTTTTGCGTTCCCTCTCAATAGTTTTGTGTTCCCACGCAATACTTTTGCGATCCTTCGCAAAAGTTTTGCGTTACTAATAACTGTATTGTGTCAGTTTGAAGTAGAAAACACAGAATTAATGAACTAATAAGTATAAACCTAAATGAATTATAATTATACGTGTTTTTACACATAGCCTATTTATTAATAATTGCACTGTGTCCATTGACTGCCATGACTGTAAACAAGACAGCTGGGCTACTGAACATGAAATACACGCACAAACACTGAAATACATTATATCCCCACGCACACATACTGTACATCATCAAATACATGTAAAACCACATATTAAAAGTACAAGGTGTACATTGTCCCCATAGTTTAATGTGTAAAGCACACTTTACAGGACATGTCTGTATTATTTAAGTTTATCCTTGCTGTCACATTGCAGCAAATAGCAAATGGGCAAGTGTAGTGAGATCGCAAAAGTATTGCGAGGGAACACAAAACTATTTCAAAAAATATTTCCCCACCCTGGCCTGCACAGTAGATGGCAAACAACAAAATCACAACAAAATGTCCAATGTGCTTATAGGCTACAGATCCGCTTAAAAATTCGAATGGATTACAGTTCGAATATGAATTTTTCACATCACGTTCAAAGGAATGTTCAAATATCGGCTGAGAAGTGACAGCCCTAACACAGACCGAGAAAGCAGCCAATAAGACCAAGATTGCCTGTCAGCTCGAGATCTGTTACACTGAACTCAGGTCTATTACTGGAAGCACATCCAACATCCAACTCATTGATGATATCATTGAAGGTCCTTTTGCCAGGAAATTCAGATAGGTAAATAAATAAATTCAGGCTTGACTCAAGTCAGACTCAGTCTCAGATTTTATGACTTAAGACTTTTTTTCCAATTCAGGAAAAAGACTCAACTTCACTTATACTTGGAAACTGCTGACTTGAGACCTGACTTAGACTTATTATGAATGACTTGTTAAGTCACTTATTCCATCACTGTAATTAATATTTTCAGTATTTTATTAACAGCCTATGTAACATCACATGCGTACGTAACCCCTACTTGGTTTTTCCCTTGTCCTCACCAGCTCCTTAACTATTTCTGACTGCTCTTACTGCAGTGGTTGTCAATCCTGTTCCTGACGCCCCCCCCCTGCCAGAATGTTTTCATTTCAACCCCACCTTAATTAATCATGCTTATAAGGTCCTTAATAGGCTAAAGCTGGTTTCAGACCGAACGCGGCATGCACTGTGCTTGCCGCGAGGCTTCTGCGCAAAGAGTAGGCGTGGTTTTCAAAACTCTCTCCTGTCATTTTGACTCGCGGTCAGTAGCGACGATGTATATTTCACGTTCAAAAAGATTCTAGGCTTGTGTGATATAGCTCTGGAAACTCAGACATGGACAATATAAGTTTTCCTCCATCTTGTTTTCTGTGCCCGGTTCGGTGCCTTGTTTCTAACTTTTCTATTGATTGCGGGACAATGCATCACAGCGCGCAGCGGTCAAAGTTCAACAAAGAGCGGCGCGCAGCACGGAGCACAGCGTAGTGCATGCTGCGTTTGGTCTGAAACCGGCTTTAGCCTATTAAGGATCATATGAGCCTGATTAAGGTCGGGTTGGAATGAAAACATTCAGGAACAGGATTGAGAACCACTGTCTTACTGGAACCTCAAAAATGCTGTGCCTGCACCCATAAACAACAGAAGCCATTACACGCCAAGACAGAAAACAAGTGATTTGCTGGTAAATGCAATACAGCCCCTTAGAATGAAGTAACCATACATAATTAGTGATGGTGAAATTACTTCAGGATTTATCATGACTTGATATCTGGCTTGATTTGACTTGCTTGAATAAGGTCATTGACTTGAGTTGACTTGGCTTAATTCTAAGGAGCTAGACTTGAAACTTGACTCGAAATTTGATGCTTATGACTTGTTACATACTTGTGAATTGTACAATACATTATATGTCACTTTGTCCCATGTCTGATTGCTCCAGACATATAACAATACTCAGTAGTACAGAATTCAGGATTTAGTTCATTATAATTGTTATGATGCAGTATTATTTGCATTTGTTTTGTTGTTTATACATATCAAAAGAATCTAAACCTTTGGTTTGGTTTAGGGTTCCCAATTTTGTCTCCCAGCTGTACTGAAACTGCAGCAAACCATTGCTGTCCTCATGTCTAAGTGTCAAGGAAGATTTGAGTCCAACTGATCAAAGCAAGCCAGCCCCGAGCACTGCAGCAGCGTGGCTAAAAGTTAATCACATCTCACATATGGAAGAACATCATTTTTTTCCAGAAGTCCTTGACCTGTAAACAGACATTTTATATTGACACCAAAAATGAAATGTCATGATGTAATAGTCTTTCATGGCTTATGTCAAATAAGTGCATTTTAGTGAGTGTGCGTGTGTTCGCCTGCCCAATTTTCCATTAGTTAAAGACAATAACCTAATTAAGCATACGGATTATTTACAACTTCCCTGCTAAGAGAAACTTTCTGACTGAATAGTAGCTAATGGCAAGGGAAGTAAGACCAGCCAGTTGCCCAGCCCAAGCCACAGGAAACTGCCACCAGTAAAAGACTCATTTAACCATTTCTGATAAAGAGGAATTCTCTGCAGAAGTCATGATTACTATACTCTACTACATATTCCATACATGCTAAAAACATTATTCAAGCATTCATCAGTCTTGCCTTGCTCTAACTTATACAAATACGATCCTGAGCAGTCTGAGTCTTATGCAAATATTTTTCTAAAAAAAAAAATAATGTCCCCAAAGCCAATACATCTTATGAACATACACAGTAAATCAAGATTTTCTGAGACCTCTATTGTTTTGTACCTGTGAAATTATTTATATTCTGTATATTGTTTTGGGTTACATGTGATAAAAATACCAATGTCTAATCTAGGTTTCAGTTTCATGTGTTCTCTACAAACTGATTTTATCTTCATATATTTTTCATCAGAAACCATAGATCTTACTGGTGACATTGCTTTCCATAGATGAAGGCTGCTTAAGCAGAAATCTAAAATTTCATAAATAGGTAAATAAATAAATAATGTAAACAACTCAGTTGAAAATTGTTGCTACAGCTTAGAATACTGATTTCTGTGTGTTTCAATTTTCTTGGCGAAAGTTCTAAAATATCATTCCTGTTCTTCCAAATTATATAAAATATATAAATTTACCAAATGCATTACTCAGTTTACAGTAACTTACACAACCTTGACATCAACACATATAATTTTAAAAACAGGCCATCTTATTCATATTATAGAGACCTAAATTCTTCAATGATAAAGTTCAGCTATTTCTACCCTGGAATTATCTGCAGCCTATGCATAGAAGCTGAGTGTCTGGCTAAATTTAGGAAGGCAATTAGGCAAGCCCTCATTAGGCTATATTCTGCCCTCATTAACTCTGACAAATTCTGATTGCTGCTAAGGCTTAAGAATTATCACTTTTTAACAAACCTGTTTGTTAATATGATTATCTACAAAATGAAATAACCATGATTTATGTGCACAGTGTTAGTTAAAAGAACAGTTTACCAGTTAAAATAATGTACATGCATGTTACATTTACCAGCCTGAATATAACAAAGGGATGGTGTGACAGGATAACTAAATCATCAGCAGTTCACTGTTCATATGAGCAAAATAAAAAGGATAATGAATCTATTTTTAGTCTATTTTGGCTATGTAACAATGAAAGTGGCATGTAACAGACAGAAGACACTGTCAGAATTCCATTATGACTGTATCAGAGCTCATCCATTTTAGAAAAACATTAGAAAAGACAGCTATACTGTACACCTGTAAGACAAGTTTAAGTTTAAGTTTACTTTGCTACTTAACTGTGAATACGAACACCACGCATTTAGAGAATAAATTAAATACAGTTTCAACTTGAGCTTGACTCACATGTTCAAAGAGGGGATGTGATCTAATATGACAAGCATGGAGTGTTATCCAAATAAAATATTTTACACACTGCATATATGTGATACACAAAAATGCAGTGACAGTACTCGATTATAAAATGTGCATATAACATATATCATCAGTAAGGCAAACATTAGTAAATGTAACCAATATAACCTTTAATCGAAAAGAAGGCGCGTATAACAACTATTATTGTTACTTTATTCAAAAGTAGAGGAAAAATATGCATTGTATACCAAATATTGAATCTCAAGAAATAAGTATAGTGGTTAACTATTTACTGACAAAATCTGCAAGTCAGGTTATAAATAAGTCTGCCTTTAGTAAAGAAAGGCATGCATTCATGTGTGCCCTTTAAATGAGTATTTAATCCATAGCAGCCATTTTTTTGCCTTGATTGTTTGTTGTCAGTCTTCAGTCTGCATCTCCTAGGTAAGTGGAAGCATCGTGCCTTATATATATTTTCAATTTAAGGTACAAGTTAGTACCAGTCCCAATAAAACAAAGAAATAACTTCTTGTTCTCAACACTAATGTCATTTTTATCTTCCAAACCACATAACAAAACATTCTGCCCATGGCAGTATAGGAACATCACTCTTAGAAAATGAAGAGCAAGACCAAAAATCTAGCCAATACTAATTAAACAGAAATGAGACTCTATCTGCCAATCTCAAGTTTGACACACTACGGCAGAGCACATGTGCATCAACGTGGTCAGCGAGATAGGCAGTTTCAAATTGTACCACAGATATCCCACCGGCCTGCAGAACACTAAAGGACTTAAGTGATTTACAAAACAAAACCTCTATATTTTCAAGTCACGCTTGTTTTATGACCACCTGATGTTCAAACATTCTGATCGCATCAGAGAAAAAAATAGAAACAGTCGCTCAATCTGCCTCCACTCCTCACCCTCAGTAAGACATGCTGATCAGTGAAACTACAGAACGTATGCTGGTCTGCGGTCACCAAAAGTCTGGGAACTCCTAGCTTATACAACAGTATCCACTGTTTCAGATTTATAGTTTGCACAGTTTGTAAACAAAAGCACCCAGCTTACAGAGCAAAAACTTTTTCATTTTTATGAATCACTGGATGGTAACTAATCTCAGTGTTCTACCCCAAATCTCAGCACCACTGTTCAATAGCTTCACCATAACCATCAGACCAAACTACACAAGTAATGCAGCAGTCCAGAAACATAAACAAATAAGCCTGGCACATATGCATTGCAGAACTTCCAAAGACAGTATAACTAATGCACAGTGGATTTGCAGATATAATTTCCATTGTTGTCAGCAGATTTTTGTTTCCACTCAAAATTCTCCTTTTTTGAATGCTCTGCAGCAAATGTGAACTCAGTGGTTTGCAGGAAATATTTCGGCTGTACTTGGTTGTGTGGTGTTGGCCAATCTCCCCCTGCCAAAAAAAGCAGTTTTGTCCATTTAAACAACAAGATACTTTACTAGAGCAATTCAGACTAACTAAACTCATAGCATTATTATCCATCTTATACACTCACTACGTGAAACACTGTAAAGCACCATTACTGCTTATGTTATAAAGCCTGAACTGAACACATTATTATACAGCACGCTAAAACATTCAAAAGTGAAAGTAAAAATTTCATGCAATCTAAGACTAAACACCCACCCACATCATACAGGAAGGGCCTTTTAATCTACGAAGTGTGATTTTAAAACATGAGGACGCCTTGAGAGTCTGGTGTGAAAAGGAAGCTCAGGGCGTATGGCTGTTACTACCCTTAAAAAATATGAAGCTCAGCCAAAGAGACAGACGACCTGCTGTCCCTTCAGCAATCACAACAGGGCATGAGAGACAACTAATGGACAAATGTAATAAAACAAGCTAGTCACCAAACGACTCCACCATGCAGAAGATGCCATATGGCCAGGATACACGACTGACTGGTTTAAAGAGATTAAAAAACAGACAGCATACAGTGTGACATAATCCTTAAAAATATCTTTTGACTTGTACGGCAGTCCATGTGGGAACACTTACTGGCTTGATTGTGAATTCATTTAACGGAGAATATGATTTTTTAAACAGACCACAGTTATAAGACTGTTTATGTTGTAATCCTATCACTCCAGTAACGCATACGATTTGGAGGTCATTTAACACGGCACAGTTTCGGAAAACAGTGCCTTTCAGGGCATGGCTTGCTGTCTCTTTTGCACCACACCACCTGGGTCACGGGTTCGAATCCTGCCCACACTCTGTGTGAGTCTGGACTTTGCGTGCTTGGGGGATGGTGTGCAGGAGTAGGGCTCTGTGCCCATGAATGGAAGGTCGCCAGTTCAAACCCTGTGGTTGGCAGAGTGATTTCACTGTTGAGCCCTTGAGCAAGACCTCCAGTTGCTTCACGGACTGACCGACCCTGCTTTCTCAACTGTACATTGCTTTGCATAAAAGTGGCTACTAGAGCTATAACAGTACATCTATGTATTATGTACCTTTTGATACACACAATGAAACAAATGAAGACTGATTTATTGACATGGACAAAACCGAAATTCACAGGTAGATGTCTAACATGGAAAACGTTATCTTAATTGTGGCTATGAGCTAGTTACGGCTAATGCTGCTTACAGTCGATCATAATCGGCGGTTTGGGAACATTCGGGTTTCCCAATAACGTACACAAACGCTGGTGATGAAACCAAGACAGTCTATCAGCTCTGCTCAACCAAACTCGGCTATGCTGCTGGAAACACATCCAACGTGCTCACTCATTTGAGAAGATCATCAGAGTGTGTGTACGTCAGGAGGAAGCCAGAAACAGCCTCTGCAAGGTAGTCTGCCCATGGCGTTTATGGCTCTTTTGCCAGGAAATTCAGACTGAGCTCTAAGGGTGCTTATCGCTACAGATATATGGCCATACTCGACAGCAGAGAACATGAGATTTAGCTCATTACAATTGTTATGACGTTATATTTATACTTTCACAAATAAGTGTTCATTTTTGGACTTCTGAAATGTGCTTTTGATACAGTTGTCTATAACTCTCTTCTTCACATATCGATTGCAAGCCATATTAAATTTCATACCAGTGCTGATTAGCACTGCAATCTATCACCTGCATTTAAACTGCCTGATGCATTGACATAAATTAAGGGTCATACAATGCAGGTGTGAAAATGAGACCCTGACTACTTGTATGAGCAGCTCTGTCAGTGATCAGCAAATGCAAACCAGCATTTGATAATAAAATAACATCTTGAAACTGAAGTCATCAAGAATGCATTTGTAACAGGTCACATGCATGTTCTCATAATGTTACTATTAGGTCGGTGCCATCATAAGAAGTAACCATTATTTCAGTGATATATTCATGTGAATTATTGAAATGATTGTGTAATGTGTTATCTACAGAAAGTGATCATCAATAATCCATTTAACCATGCCTTTCATAGCAACTTACCATGTGCAATAAAGTGAAGCTAACGATTATTTAATAATATAAATAAATTCATTAACAAAAAATGTATTTGATCTATATGTTCATTAATGAATTTAAAAGACTACTGTTTTTAGAGTGATTATATCAGGGTTTTTATTCAAATGTGCAGATATAAACCTAGATTCCAGTCCCCTGTGTATGTCGTTTCCATGTCCTACCCATGTTTGACCTCTGCATTGTTGGCAGACCCTGATGAAAACAAAGTACAAAAACAAAAGTAAAAGTACAACAAAAAATGCATCTATATATTAAAAACAAATTTGTTGAATTAGAAATTCTGCCTCACTTTATGATAGATCTAAAAAAAAGCAAGATACCTATTCCTATTTATATATTCATATTACTATTTAACCATCTTACTGATAAGTACACCTAGTGTTTTTCATGTTCTTTTAATAAATTAAGATTTTTTATATATTAAAAATCAATAATTGCAATCCTTCTCTTTTCACAGCACCCTTGTAAACAATTTCATTGAAAGAATGAGAGTGTTGTGGCTCAGAAGTCAACGCTGGCCACAGAAGCAAGAAAGAAAGAGAGAAGAGTTCACACTCTCAGAAAAAAAGATAAAAATGTGTACCTTTGCTTGTCACTGAGGCTTTACCTTTGTAATTGTACATTTTATAGTACAGAAACATCTCAAAGGTACAAACAGCATTGATGTAACATCAATGGTACAGATATGTTCCTCAGAGTCCATTTGTGTACCTTAAAAGGTACAATGACCTACAGCTAAGGGTACAATTGACAGACCCTTAAGGGTACAGTTCCAGTGACAAGCAAAGGAATAAATGTTTACCCTATTTTTCTGAGAATGTAGCAAGCACTGTATGCAGTGTACAGGAATCCTGCACAACTTTAAACCCAAATCATTTTGCAAGTTTTTTATACATGAATCCAATTCATTACACAGCATCTATCCATCGCCACTGATCCAGCGTAGAGTTTCAAGGTCATTATGCATCATTACAGAAAAAAAAAAATTAACCTACACTATCAGAAAAAAATGTGCCTTTGAGGATACAATTACTTGTCACTGGAGCTGTACCCTCAAAGGTCTGTCAATTGTACCTTAGCTGTAGGTAAATGTACCTTTTAGTCTAATTTAAGGTACAAAAATAGACCCTGAGGAACATTTTTGTTCCACTGGAGGTACATTAATGTTGTTTGTACCTTGGGGAACAGAACTGTACCGGGGGGGGGAGTCTTATGCAGAATGGGCCAGTGTGTATGTGTGTTTTCTCTGCAGCTCCCTAATTAGATTACTAATTAGAGGACGAATTTGGCTGAAGAGTCCTGACACCTGGGTTTGAACAGCTGACCTAAAGGTTATCCCAAAAACCTGCATACACACCGGCCCTTTGCGCATAAGATTGCCCACCCCTGGTATATAGCGTCAGTGTTGTTGTTGGAAAACTGTACATGTCTATTTCCTTACTGGAGCTACTATGCAACGTTTGCGTTGAGGCGGGATATAATGGTGTTAGTGCCATGAGTTTATGAATACCAAGCTATATAGTGAACAGTTTTAAAACATTCAGATATAGAAATACATTTGGAGTGGTACCAAGGGCGTAACTTTGGCTGGAACATTGGGGGGGTTGAGGTCTCCACCCATTATGGAGGAAACATGATTATTGGAGGGGTTGTATTACCTGATTTTGATTTATTGGGGGGGCTACAACCCCCCTATCCCCCCCGTAATTTACGCCCATGAGTGGTACGCACAGTGTGTGTCAAAGTCAAGCCCCAGTCGCCAGTGATCTTTATCTTCTGGGGCCATGTTTGCGTGTTACAGTACCACCGCAGCCGGTATGGCCACTATGAAAAGGCCCATATTACTCTTCACCTAGTAAACGATACTTTCCGAATTTGCGCTTAGCCATTGAAATGAGCAGAGCTTACTTCGCTGCCAAGACGTAGGGCTTGCCTAGTTATTATTATTAATATTAGTAGCAGTAGTAGTAGTAGTAGTGTTATTAATCACGACCATACTAATATATGGGATACTTTATATAACGTATTTTAAAATATACAACTGGGATGTTCTAATATATATATATATATATATTAAAAAAAACCGTGCTTAAGGTGCATTCTCAATTTTTTTTTAAATTTGATTTCGTACAATAAGGATATCAGGTGACCGTATGTCAAAATGTACGATACTGCCCTCAATCTGTCTCGAGTTTCTCTGAGTTTCAGTTACGTAGAAGCGCTTCATGTTTCTTTTGCAATTCAGCCGATTTTTTTTCACTCTCCCTCGAGCTTCATCCCATCTGCCCGCACGCGCAGCCAACCTCGCGGAGACGAGCAGCAATGCGTGCAAAACCAGCATGTGACTTGCAAAAGTGACAAATCAAAAAACACTGTTAGCTACAGTATAAGTCCACGACAGCAAAAGCTGCTGGTTAATATGCATATCCACTTTCAATACCTCCGCAAGTAAAACTTAAATATGTGATTTTATAAATCACAATAACAGACATGAAAAATCATTTTGCAGACAGCACGAGATAAAAAAACGGAGTACCCCAATACATTTTTAAATCCAGTACTACGTTTTCAATTCAATGCAGTGCCGTTTTCTCACAACACATTACCTGGCGGGGCATGGACAGAGAAAGAACGTGAAATTTTGTCTTATTATAAAAGGTCAATTGAACCTAGCATTTTCTTAGGCAGAACGTTGCATAAATAACCATACAGTGGCAATGAACAGTCTCCACTCTGCCTACACTGGTCATGGCACCGAAAGAATCACTGATGGGTATTAACTCAGCCAAACTCAATTTCTAAATAAATACCTTATACGAAGAATATTCAAAAATTTTAAATGCCATAAACTTAATTCAGGCCTTCGTCTTACAGATATCTGGGTCTTCAGTAAAGTCTCATAGTAATAAGGTTTCCAGTCACTGCATTCTCGCCTTAAAAGTACGTTAAGAAGTTATCCTAGTTATCTAAATTGTAATATTGACATACACACGGAGAGCGGTTTAACCATCTGTTCGTCTCTAAAGCACGACATAAACGAAACATGAAGGACCAGCCTAAGCATGCTGAACACTGACCTTTTACTTGCGTTTCGTAGTCCCCGATGATTTCTTTGTCCTTCTTAAACTTTTGGGTTGACATATTGAGATTAGGAAGCTGCGTGAGCTGCGAAACAAGCAAGGGTACTATCCGACGTTTCAGTATCTGAATACCAGGGTTGCCATCGTACACCAATCTGCATTTTCAGTCCTCTTTCTCGAATGACAGAAGCATTATCCGGGCAGTGGACATCTTTCAGGTGCATCGGGTCTTTTTCCTACACGCTAACACGCTGCAGCAGACTTGTCAGTGGCCATAGGTCCGGGATTTGCACAGTTTTTTCAACGCGATCCGCAAACGTTGTATCAAAGTGGCCCGATTCGTGGACGCGGACGTCACTTCGGATTCCGCCCACTGCTACCCTACATATTTTCAGGTCTCTGTGTACAGAGCTGTTCATGCGCCTAATCCTGCCATCATCCGCCGATACTGACACTACAGCAGCCGGAAAATGGTCACTCTTGCGTGAAAATATTTAAAAAGTAAACCAGAGCTTATATTTAGCAATAATATATTTTCGTTAAAATTAGAGCGTACATATGGTAGCTAATTATTAATGTGATACGTACACAATGTGAGTACATGCTGTAATAAAATGTCCTGCAGACTGTTTTATATTGAATATATATTTTGCAGCCGTTATGAGTGCAATAGCTGAAACTAATAATATAATGAGAATCTGTTGTCAAATTAATTTAAAAACTTGATATTTCGTGTTTCAGAACAAATTCATATACTTAGGCTTTTCCCCCCTCTTCATTCAGAATAATTCTCTAAACAGACAAATGCGCCTCACCAATAGATATGGTGTAAATGTTAGTACTGTATTATTAGTAGTATGGACTGAAAGTTCAGAACTCATTTCTGGTGAAATAATAATACAACCAACATTCGTGGTCGAGACTAGCTTGTACTACATCTTAGGCTACGATCGACGTATTATTCCATAACAATCTCTAGTCACTGCCACAAAAAAAACCCACACATCTCCCCCTGATTAGGTACTTCTCTTGGTGACCACTAACGTAAGTAATGTAGTGTATGTATGAAGTGTATAGGTCTATGTATGTGTAGGAAAATGAGGCATGAATCGTTTCACGATGTACCCAGAAATTTATTCAGAGTTGGTCAATAAAATAAATAAATATGTACAATTAGTTGGTTACGTAAGTGTGCTACTCTGAAACTAATACTTTGTTGAAGCACCTTTTGATTTAATTACAGAATTCAGTCTTTTTAGGTACACACTTAGGCACTATACAACGTAGAACATAATCATTATTATAGTATTTAAAAACATGCCAAATACTCATGATGTAATCATTAGAATGTAATCATCATAATGTAATGAACACAATGTAATCAACTGAGTATGTATTTGCACCTTATGTTAGCTACTTTATGTTAGTTCTGAATGTATGAATATCCACCTTTATTGGTGTTATATCTTATCACTACGTTGAGGGACAAATATATTATCAACCCTCTAGTTAGTCAATGTGCAACAGGCTGAAGCTGCCATGGTTTGCTACTGAAGGGAAGGGATTCGCCTGAGTTTGCCGAAAGTTCACGTCTTTTTAAAAAACCAGCTAGAGATGGTCACGCTACCATTATGTTCGGCCGAGGGACCAAACAGTAAAAGAAACGATTGACAAACTTATCACCTAGGGGTGTGGATTAAGGGAGAAAAACAATGATTGTGAATGGTTGAAGGAACGATGATGCTTAAGTGACAAGATATTGATAAACGATAAGAAAATGTATAAAATCGTTGTAAAACAGTATTGGACAACCTTGCAAGTGACTTGCCTTGGTTGTAACCTCATTGTTGCAATAAAGACTAAATTTGGATCTACACGAGCGGCTTCTGACTTCTGATTTGGCGGGGAAGGAAAAAAAACCGCAACAACACCTGCCATCAATTAGAGTGACTCTGATTAACCCCAAATAAAGTTCAGCTGCTCACAATGCTGCCAACCAAAAGTCAGCCATCCCTAGAGACTCCCAAGTCCACCAGAAAAATCATACAAATACTGCAGGGGCCAGCGCTGCTGCTACGGTCAGCATGCCAGAGTCCCCAGCATACTTGCACCCTCTGCTGCATCCTCGTCCATAGCTGCTGCAGGGGGTTCAGTTCTTGCCAGGAGGTGATGCGGTGCTGGGTGATCCCTGTGCAGGACCACAGCCTTGCGTCGCTTGGGCAGCCGCACGTGGTAAAGCACATCGGAGAGGGGCTCCGGGATCTCCTCCTGTCCCCTCAAATGGCTGTTCAGCTTGGGCGACCGCCCATGTTTATGGATGGGAGAGGACACCCAAACATGATGCACGATATTGCTTCCGTCAGGTGGTCGCCGCACCCTGGTGTTGTTGATGCAGCTCATATGCACCCCTCTGATGCTCTTGGAGGCACCACAGATACCCCAAGCCCGGCTCGCTTGGTACCCCTGGTTCTGGGGGCACCCCGAACACCAAGTCCAGTGGGGTGCACAACTCCTGCCCAAACTTCAGCACGGCCAGCATGCACCAAGTGCTCTCCTGCACTGTGGTTCTGTATCCCCAGAGGACCAGGGGCAGGTGGCAGTACCAGTCGTGCCGGTGGTGGGCAATCAGAAAGTCAAGCTGTGCGGAGAGCATGCAATTAAACTGTTTGGTCCTTTCTGGGCAGTGCAGATGTCACGCCAATGGACCATCAGCATGGAGTCCTGGCTGCAGCCAGGATAATAAAAGCGGCTCCACAATTTCCCAGGCATCGTTGCCACCCAAAAGTGCCCGGCTTCTGTTATGCTATGCACAACCCGCAAGACTGTGTGTTGAAGGCTCTGGGGAACTAGCAGGTGCAGGAGTTGTCACTTGCTGCCTAGGCAACGGAAGCAAAGGCCCCCCACTGGAAATAGAGGGCCTTGGTTTCCGGGTCCAGTATGGAGACCTCCCTCTACTCTGACTGCCTCCCTGCCTGTAGCCGGTCCTTCACTCGGACCAGGTGCCTTGCCTACTCCACACGCAGCTTGCCGCTGGTTCTGCTGTGCTGCTCAGCCCAGCAGCAGTTATGACAGTTGCCTGTCTCGCAGGGGTGATGAGAGAAGGCATCAGCTTTGCTGTGGAACTTGACCGACTGGGGTTGGACCACAAAGTCATACCCCTGCCGGGCCTCCAGCCCAAACGGCAGCTGTCCCTCAGGGTCACTGAAGCTCAATAACCAGGTGAGACATGTGGTCAGTGTGGATACCTGCCTGTTTCAAATATTTATTTGTTTTTAAATCACTGCATGGTGAAGCTCCTTCATACATTTCTGACCTTCTGCAAACTTATCGTCCACGCGGTCCACTGAGAACAGCAGACCACCAACTTCTGGTAGTTCCGAAATCTAGACAGAAGCATAGAGACGATCAGGCATTTGTAGCCATTGACCCCAAGCTGTGGAATGACTTACCCTTTATGTAAGGCAGTCTCCTGTGTTGTAATCTTTCAAATCTCATCTCAAAACATTTTTATTCCTTAGCTTTTAACTCCATTTGAGAGCCTTTTTATTGTCCATTTAAGAATTGTCCAATTATAAATTGACTATCAATTACTTATTTCTATGTCGTGTCTATTTTCTCTTGTTTGTTTCAAGACCATTTTATTTGACTGGGATTAGATCCAAAGAATTAGCTGCTCTTGGAGCTGTGGTTTTTTGATGCACTGTCCATGTGCTTTTGTTTAATGTATTTGTATCTCATTGTCAATTATATATATGTGACTTATGAATCTTATTGTTCTGCAGTTTGGTCATCTGCAGTTGTTTAAAATGTGCTTTATAAATAAACTTGAACTTGAAATAAAGCAGCCATAAAAGCATTTCACTCCACTATATCAACAGATTTTATTTTTTTTTCTCCATTTCTGATCTCAAAACAGATGGAAGTTTTTTTCTCTCTTTATAAACAAATCTAAAAACTATTCTGCAAATGGCTGTAAGTCCGACAACCATTGAAAGTATGTGCGATACCTGTAAAGATCTGTTTTAAAGCAATAGCCTAACAACAAAAGAAGAAACTAATTGCAAATTTCAATATGTTTAACATGTGAGCCATATGGCAATGATTTACAGTAAAACACAAAGAACCTGCGTGAAGTTTGGCCCCATATGTTTCAGATTTTAACCAAACTGGTCTCAATCATCTGTGCTGGCTAGTGCCTTTGAAATTTGTGCTGTTTCAGTTTTTACATGGTGATGTCACCAGCATGAAGCTGGACCCCCATTTGCATCCAAATAACAGCACAAATGACCAGTTTGGTCGAAATCAGAAGCAAATGGGTGGAATAACCCTCAATTTCCAGTCAAGCCAAGCCTTAAGCCAGATGCCTTTTAAAATGTAAATAGTCAGACGTTCAATCAGTTCTCCTTTTACAGTCCTTGGCAAGCCATGCAAAAAAGAGGAAAAAAAAGCCCAGGGGAAATGGTGGATTAGCAAATGTCTGTTGTCTGTACCTCTAACAGACTAATTCCATACAGTAGAGAAACAAATACATACAGTGAACCCTAGGGAAAAAAAATACTGAAGTTAATAGTTACATTTTAAATATTTTATTTAACACCATATTAAGAGCATCAACGGGTCATGATGAATAAAGGTCATATGATAAAGACCATTATGTATAAAGATGTGATTACGCCCATTAAAATAGTAATAGATGATATTCATAGGTCAAATTCATAGAATAAATGATAGTTATCTTGATGGAGTATATCTCAGGTGTACATGAGTCTAAGTATAGAGAGTTTCTATTTGAGAGAAAAAAGTAGTTCACAATTTAAATGCCGGGAAGTCCTACAGGACGTAGAGATGGAACTCCAGCTGTTTAACAGGAGAATTTGGGACATTTCCTAATAAATATTATTTAAAAGTCATCCATTGCTGTCCTTAGGAAAAGGAGGACAGCTGAGGACACCCACCATAAAGGTGAATCTTAGGTGAAAAGTCTTGTCTTTGAACTTGAGGCTTGTAGGACATCCTACACCTGAAGGGTCATACTGAACCAAAAATGCATGAATGGATTCTGTTGTTTAACACAGAGGGACGTGGTATAACATGTTTGCAAAATTAAGTCAGTTTGGTTGGCGCTAGACTGGTGGAGACATTTCAGTGAGCAATGTCTTTGTTTGAGCTCCTAATCATGGCTCCTGGCACTTTGTGGAAGTGCCAGGGGAGAGGTGGTGGTATTCAGTGGATTCATAGTCTGCCTGCTCTATATAGCTGTACTGTTTGCAATTTGTAGGAACAGTACACAAAAACTGTGCAGTATTTATTTCAGGAGTCACCTGCAGATTTTCTCTACACATACGAATTGCCATTCAGATAATGTGATAGAGATGATTGACAGAGACATTGAAGTCCTAGAATCCTAAAAAACACTGGAAATATGAAACTGCCTCAGAGGACTTAATGTCTTCACATGTAAACATGACTGTGCAGAAACAGCAGTTTTCATTTAGAGAATATTCTATGGTAAATTGAATGTTAACCAATTGTACTCAAGTAAGATGGCATGGTATACTTTTCATGAGAAACGATGTTGCAGAATGTCAGAAACCTTTTTATAAATCTCATAGGCCTATTCATACAGTTTTTAGAATTCCAGGTTTTTATTCAAATATTAAACAAATGTGAAACATAAATAAATGATATTCACTACATATTTCCTCAGACATTTTTCAAGTATCTTTCATCACAGCAACATTGTTGCAGTTTAATCCTTATACAATTGTCACGTCATGGTGGGAGAAGGATGGCCCAAATGCAGGCTGTCAGCAGGTATAAGCCGTCGTGGGGAAGTTTATTGTGGAAACACGTAACACACGTAGACAGGTAACAATGACTGAACAAGAAGCACAGCCCTAAGAGACGCTAATATACTTGACTAACAAAGGAGTACAGTGGTACCTCAGAACTCAAACTTAATCCGTTCAGAACTCGATAGAATCCTAAAAAGTTCGAGTTCTGATCGAATTTTCCCCTTAAGAAATAATGGAAACCCAATTAATTGGTTTCCGGTCTCAAAAAATTACCAAATTTTTTTTTTTTTAGCATTTAAACACAAAATGAACCAGATAAAACAAAGCATTTACTGTACTAAACACATCTAAGCACATTTATCAAAACAGTAATTTGTAAAGTAAGAAAATAAATGTATCCAAACAATATGTAAAGTTAAAAAAAAAAAGCAATGTGTCCTGCCCCGATCGTCCGCTCCTTCCGTGTGCCACGCCCCCTCGTTAACCCTGTTTTCAGTTTGTTTCCCCATTCCGGTGTTTCGGTCAATTTGGTTTCCCTATGCTTTCCCTGTGTATCAGGAAATAACGTTTCCCCTAATATTAAAGCAAAGAGGTATGTGAAATGTCTGAAAATCAGTACTACATGTGAATACTGTATTATTAGTACAGAGACCCAGAGTTGCTGTATACCTGTTTTAACAGGAGGGAACCAAATATCCTGGATGTCAGGAAACCTTTCTGCTAATATTTAGGCAAATACTGTATGTGAGATGTCTGAGAATCACTTAGGTACATTATCACATGTGAATACAGTAGATCATGCATAATATAGTCTTATACTGTAAGCAATGCTACACCATTTTCATAAAAATGAATCTATCCAGCAAATTACTTTGATTTATTACCTATAAAAAAACAAAACATTGAAAAGGCATATGATGTTTTAAAATACATGGCTTGTTTACCTCAAGAGCTTCGTAAAAAGACATGGAAACAGCGAAACCATGTAGAAATCAGCACACAACAGGGGAAACTGAATTGCCCGGAACACCTGTTATTGTATTGTCCGTCTGCATTTTGCCTGCTTTGTAATTAAACACCATATTCCGATACCCTGACGTCCGTGTTCTGTCTGCGCTTGGTACGACAATATTATTAAACGTATTAAGATGTGGGAGAAGGTTTTATGGTCAGATGAAACCAAAATAAAACTTGCCAGACCTCAAAGAGGTATGTGTAGTGTAAAGCTAACACTGACCACACCTCAAGGAACTCCATACCAATGGTGAAATATGGTGGTGGCAGCATCATGCTATGGGAATGCTTTTCATGGCTGGGACTGGGAATCTTGTCAGATTTGAAGGAACAATGGATGGGCACAAATACTACACAACATTGCAGGAGAACTTGTTCCAGTCTGCTATGAACCCATAGCTTGGGAGAAGATTCATCTTTAAGCATGACAATTAAAGTATCAGGCCAAAGCAACAAAAAAAGTGAATGTTCTGGAATGGCCAAGTCAAAGCCTTGACCTTAACCCTATAGAGAATCTGGGGCAATATTTGAAAACTGCTGTCCAAAGGCACTGTCCCACCAACCCAGAGGATCTCTACAACATCTGCCAAGAATGGGGAAGGATCACTACTGAACGATGTACAAAATTGGTACATACTTACCCCAAAAGAATTAACACTTATTGCAGCAAAAGGGTTCTTGACAAAATATTAATGTGCAGAGTGTCAGCATTCGCAGAACACAGATCAGGGAAACAGGCGACAGATCAGGAATGGGGTAAAATAAACGGGTTTAATTGGTAGACGAAGGGGTATAACAGGCAACCTTGGCACAACACTACAATAACAGAACTAGGGAAACAAACTCTGACGTGGACTTAAATACGCCAAAATACAGACAATTGAAGACGGCTGTTAACCTTCTGTTGATTCCCAGTGTTTAACGAGGGGGGCATGGCACAGGAGGATCAGCATGATTGGGGTGTGACAGAACCCCCCCCCCCCCGAGGCACACACACTGCAGGGGAGTGGAGGGACAGAACCGGGAAAACAAGCAAAAACAAGTCAACCGGGCATAGGGAACAAAACACAGAAACAGTAACTCAGACAACAAACCACAGGAAAAGTGAACAGGCACAGGGGCAACACAGGAGACAGAGGGAACACCAAAACAGGAGGAACAAAGGAACCAGGGGTGAATGAAGGAAAAACAGGAGGACGAGGAGCAGACACAGGGGACACAAAAGCAGAGGGCACAGAGGTAAAGGGCAGGGGGAAACCAAAAGGAACCCAGGCAGGCAAGGGGCAGAAGCTGCGGGGCAGCAGGTGACCGCAAGGCCGGAGCCGGAGGGACCCTCAGCGAGTGCGAGGAGGGAGCAGGAGGGAAAGCCGCAGGTGGCAAGGAGGGTGGACGGACCAAGGAGGAAGAGGAAGGGGACACAGGCGAAGGGAACAGCAGCTGTGGCAGATGAAGGACCAGCCGCCGTCGGCCAAGGCGTAGGCGACCGCTGAGCTGGAGATGGGGGACCCGCAGGCGACCAACGAAGCACCGGAGGTGGGACTGTAGCCAGCCGACACAGCGCCAGAGGCAGAACTGAAGGCAACCGAGCCAGAGGACCCGAAGGTGAGCCAGGGGGTAGGGTGGGCGGGACCCGACCCCGCCATAGGTGTCCCCTCTCTTTTCGGGAGACAGAGGCGGGAACATGGCCGGGACTGGTCACACTGTGTTAAGGGTGGAGGAGTGACTGGGGAGATCAATAAGATCCCCAAGGGGTCCCACTCCAGCTCCTCCAACTCCACTATAGAAGGAGGAGCGGTGGTTCAGCAGTTAGGGACCTCCTCGGGGACAGGGGCTAGGGCCATGGGAGTTGGGTCAGGAACTGCGGAGACTGGAGGCAGAGGGTCAGGAACCAGGGAAGCTGGAGGTAGAGGGTCTGGGGAAATGGCAGTGGGAAATGGGTCCAGGGCCCAAGCAGGAACCACTGGGACCGACAAAGCAGGGGGCACAGGAGGGACCTCTGGGGGTGACAATGCAAGAGCCACGGGTGGTGAAGTGGGGGGCACCACAGGAACTGGCGACTCAGCAGGCCCGGGAACCACAGGAGGTGGAATTGGGGTTCATGCCCTGGTTTTGGGCGCAGTCCGCTTCGGGAACCAGTGAACTCGCAGGATAGTGTCCCAAATGGACGTGCTGCAGATGTGGGCAACGAAGCAGCGGGCGAACAGTCAGGGCAAGCGGCAGCAGGCGCAAACACCGCTGGATTAAGCACCGGGAGGGATTCCTTCAGACAAGCTGCAGGACAGACAGCGGAGAGCAAGACAGCCCCCAGGGAGACTTCCTGCGCATCTTCCTGTCTTCTCTGCTTCTTCCTGCTTGCCGCTTTCGGCGTTGTTGCGGGCACCTCTGGCAGCTGACTCAGCCGCCGCAGATTCACACGCACCTCCCCGGCCAGGTGCGCGTCTCCGGGCAGGGACATCACTTCCAATAAGTCCCTGCACCGGTAGGCCAAAGCCTGAAGCTGGGGATCCTACTGGACTTCAAGCTGGGCGAGCCAATACATTACCTTGTCCGTTACGCTGAGGTATTCCTCTTGCGTCATCTGAAGTGTCTTCTTTTCGAGTTCAGTCATTCTGTTAGCATTCGCGGAACACGAAACAGGTGACAGAGATCAGGAATGGGGTAAAAAAAAAAAGGGTTTAATTGGTAGACGAAGGGGCATAACAGGCAACCTTGGCATGACACTACAATGACAGAACTAGAGAAACAATCTCTGACGTGGACTTAAATACACCAAACTAATACAGACAATCGGAAACAGCTGTTAAACACTGGGAATCGACATGAGATTAACGAGGGGGGCGTGGCACAGGAGGATCAGCACGATCGGGGTGTGACACAGGGGTTGAATACTTATGCAAACACTAAATTCTGTTTTCTTCTTCAGTTAAACATCTACAGAAAATGGTTTGACTTTGGAAATGTATTGTTATAGCATATAACTTCACAATAAAAATACTGAAAAGACAAATATGTGTATAAATCTTTTGTCATGCAGAAAATTATGACTTTTTGAAGGGGGTTGAGTACCGATCCCTCAGCACAATAAAAGAAGACCAGCACCCCCATTCATTAGCTTTTTGTTGCCCATGCCTTGGTGTATTTGAGATTTGAGATGAGACTTGAGATTATTTGACATCCTGTGTACTGCGACCTTGTTTCTAACTCTTGGTGACTTCTTTTGGAATTTGACTTAACTTTGTTTATTTTGGTATTCATAAAGTGTATTTGTACTTTGACCCCATTTTCAGCTGAAGGTTTGCAGGGAGTGGTTGCCATTTATTTTCTTGAGTGGGTATCATTTTGTCTCCGTTTTTGTGGATAGTTAGGCAGTTAGGTTAGCGATTATCTTTTGGTTTCAGATATTCTTTTTGTTTAGGGTTAGTCTTAACTGGGGTTCACTTAGCTCACTTGTTTTGTTTCTTCTTTTGGCCAGTGCTGCTCCTGAAGTTCACCCTGGTGTTCTATATCCCTGATTTATCTAAATATATCTAAAACACAACTCAAGCTTCACTGTTATTGCTTTTTGCATCCCCTTTACTTTCTCTCCCTTCCCGTTCTCTGTTCTGTTTAGCATCTGCTCGACCCTACAGTCATGGCCAAAAGTTTTGAGAATGATACAAGTATTGGTTCTCACAAAGATTGCTGCTTCAGTGTTTGTAGATCTTTTTGTCAGATGTTTCTATGGTATACTAAAGTATAATTGCAAGCATTTCATAAGTGTCAAAGGCTTTTCTTGACAATCACATGAAGTTTATGCAAAGAGTCAATATTTGCAGTGTTGGCACTTCTTTTTCAAGACCTCTGCAATTCATCCTGGCATGCCGTCAATCAGAATTTGTGGGGTTTTGTTTGTCAACCCGCTTATTGAGTATTGACCACAAGTTCTCATTGGGATTAAGGTCTGGGCAGTTTCCTGGCCATGGACTCAAAATGACAATGTTTTATTCCCCAAAACACTTAGTTATCACTTTTGCCTTATGGCACGGTGCTCCATCATGCTAGAAAAAGCATTGTTCATCACAAAACTGTTCTTGGATGGTTGGGAGAAGTTGCTCTCAGAGGATGTTTTGATACCATTCTTTATTCATGATTGTGTTCTTTACCAAAATTATGAGTGAGCCCACTCCCTTGGCTGAGAAGCAACCCCACACATGAATGGTCTCAGGATCCTTTACTGTTGGCATTACCCAGGATTGATGATAGAGCTCACCTTTTCTTTTCTGGACAAACTTTTTTCCGGATGCGCCAAACAATTGGAAAGGGGATTCATCAGAGAAAATGACTTTACAGCAGTCCTCAGCAGTCCAATCCATGTACCTTTTGCAGAATATCAGTCTGTCCCTGATGTTTTTCCTGGAGAGAAGTAGCTTTTTTACTTCCCTTCTTGACACCAGGCCATCCTCCAAAAGTCTTCGCCTCACTGTGCGTGCACTCACACCTGCCTGCTGTCATTCCTGGTACCTCAATCCTGCAGCTGAATCAAATTTGGAAGATGGTCCTGGCGCTTGCTAGACTTCCTTGAAGCCTTCTTCACAATAATTGAACCTTTCTCCTTGAAGCTCTTGATGATCCGATGAATGGTTGATTTTGGTCCAATCTTACTAGCAGCAATATCCTTGCCTGTGAAGCCCTTTTTGCGCAAAGCAATGATGATGGCATATGTTTCTTGCAGGTAACCATGGTTAACAGAGAAATAACAATGATTTCAAGCACCACCCTCAATCAGCATGACAGAATGATCTCCAGCCTTGTCTTCGTCAACACTCTCACTTGTGTTAACAAGAGAATCACTGAAATTATGTCAGCAGGTTGTTTTGTGGCAGGGTTAAAATACAGTGGAAATGGGTTTTCTTTGGGATTAAGTTCATTTACATGGCAAAGAGGGATTGCAATTAAGTGCAATTCATCCGATCACTCTTCAAAATATTCTGGAGTATATGCAAATTGCCATCATAAAAACTGAGGCAGCAGACTTGAAAATGAATATCTGTGTCATTCTCAAAACTTTAACGGCCACAGCTGAAGACTGGGACGTTACAACAGGCCGCTTGACCAATGGTTGAGAAACACTTAATGGCTTCATTGTGAGAACAGGTGATCTGGTGTTTTGTATATTTTTTTCTCTTTTGTATTAAAAATGTAGTAATCTAAACATTTGAAACATTCCCATATAAACCCAGAGGTAGATCCTGGCAACTGTGCTGACCATTGGTCAATATTTGGCTATTCATTTTCAATTTTATGGGCTCCAAACATCCGCAACCCAGAATACGACAAGTGGGGACAGAAAATGGATCGATGAACTTTCAGCTTGCAAGTGGTTCAGTTCTCAGTGTAAGCACAACTGGACCCTACAGTACTATTGCCAACTCCTCAGCAAGGAAAGTCGCTATTGGTTGTCCCAAAAGTCGCTAGAAGTCGCTAAATGACGCCAT
>JAODJW010000106.1:26018757-26038455 GCA_026777045.1 Hyperopisus bebe | reverse complement strand
CGCTAGATTTGTCGCTAGTCGCTTTTTTGAAAACGAGTCGCCAGAGAGGTCTAAAAACTCGCTAAATATAGCGACAATGTCGCTAGGTTGGCAACACTGCCCTACAGCACAAACCGTGGTTTTAAAATCTGGTATTTATGTTTTGGCTCCCTCTGCTGGGGAGTAATATTATAGATCAACTGAGAGATAATAGAATAGATCACGGAATTTCGGAAGATGTTTTAATACGGATGGTTAGGATTCACCGAATCGCATCGATGCACCGGCATAAAAGTTCACGATGCCCAAATTTTAAAAATGTGCACCGGATACAATTTGGGATGAACTCAGGATACATTGTTTCTAACGTCTCAGCATCAGAAAAATCCGGTTTATTAATACATAATTATTAGTAGAGGTGCCTGTGCCTGTTTTATTTAGAAATGTGACAGTATATATTTTTTCTAATAATTTTATATTTAGATTGATGTTTCTGTATCTGCACCATATTCAACTGTGTAGCCCTAGCATTGCGTGACATTTAATTGCGTTGAATCACATTGTGTCGCGTAAATCGAAGCGTGTCGAATCGCACTGCACGATAACAAGGGTGAATCCAGAGGTGGACATTTCAGGTCCAAAAAGTAAAAATCCAAACCAGGATTTTGTTTCAACCAACCAGTTGACTATAAAGAGTCACAATCACATTGTTCTCAACTGGTTGGTTGAAACAAAATCCTGGTTTGGATTTTTACTTTCTGGATCTGAAATGTCCACCTCTGGGTGAATCATATCGTATCGCATTAGTAGTCGCTTCATATGCATCTTTAATTTATCGTTGCCAGTATATCGAAATACAAATACTCAGTGATGAAGATGCACATCCCTAGATTTTACTAATCTCTTAAAAGTATTCAAATCACTGGTGACAACATCTTGTCGATATTGCTTCAACCTTCCAACGGGCAACTTCCAACTAATCCCCTTCACTGCATCAAAATAATTTGCTGCTTGAAATAATCTTTCATTCACTGAAACATATGATACAGGAGAATATAGCATCATGTTTTCAGGCCAAAGGAAGTCATATGAGATGTATGACATATAAATGGAAGTGATTTGAAAAAACTAATAAAAAATGTTTAACCTTTGATTTACAAATTGATCCATTTAAATATATCGATATTTCACTAGAATTGTTCAGGTTCCCCTCAAGCAATTCTGAATGACATATTTCCATATTCTGGATAGTTGAAATATCAGTCAACAGGTCAATAGCAAAGAAAGAGTAAACATCAGTTTCATAAAACAAAATTTCCAGAGCAGTTACCAACAACCCAATGCATCAACATACGTTATTTGTATTTGATGACATACATTGATGTATTTAATAACCCATAAATCTGTTCATGGAACTTATGCCACTGAGTGATTGCTGTACATGTGTGGGCACAGGTGAAAAACACTGGTCACCATGGTGATTTGGATTTACCTAAGAATTAAGGCATTAAGGCAGTGATGCCAAAATTGCGGAAATAATGTTTACTCACCACATGAATGATACTCAGTGTCTAAGTTCCAAAATGGTGAAACATTAATAGCAGTGATTCATGAATTTTTATTTGAAATAACATAATACAACTTCTCTGTTAATGACACACATGTTTCAATGCACAGTGTTTCAAATGTTTCATAAACAATGACAGGACGAAATCTCAGTGTGGGTTCTCATGAAACAGATTTACTTCATAAGGTAGATGAAGTCAACCTACTGTCCCCTTAGATAGGCCTACGATGACCTTTGTTTGGCTTTCTTGGTTGCCTTTTACCTACTATAAAATTCAAAACTGAGTAAGGAAGGATATTGATGAGTAAGCTGAAGGAATACTTTATAACCTGCCATCAACCTGCCGTCACTGTAAAACAGCAGTGTCACAAGTGCTGCAGAGTTGTGCAATTCGTTCTTGGTTTCCAGCAGAGGAACTTTTTTGTTGCAGGTCTGTTGTATGCCAGATGTGGCAGAGTGGCAACCGAGAAAGTGGTTTTGAACTTGTTCAACTTGTTTAACATCCCTGACACTGAATTCCTGCAGGAATCGTTTTTTTCCCACAAGTACCTGAACGTAATTTGGAAAGTATTTCAAATTCTGACACATGTTCCCTTTATTAACACGTTTCTTTGGAAATACTCATACGCAGAACCACCAAGAATCATTTTTCACAAAAGGATAAAATCTCAAGTCAAAATAGGCTGGACCACAGCTCTGAATCACAATAAACAGAATAGCTTTATAGATTCTTAATTCATTTTCTAAAATAATAAATTCAGTTCTAAAAGAAAAATAGCCCTACTTGAAAATGGTATATTTTGAAACGACCTTTTAAAGTGACAAACAAATGGGTGTGTACATACAAAGAGATTTTATCATCGGGTTCATCACCACCCTGTCACCTCAGAATCAACACTCATTGTTTCCGCAGTCATTGTCAACTCGAGCGCAGTCATGACATATACAAACTGAGTCTCTTGGTAATGGTTCCATTTTAACATATAAAACTCATTTGCGTGTTCAGATGTGAATCTCCTAAAACATATTTCCGCTTTGCCTGTCGCCTCATATTCACACGTCACGCAGCGTCTTTTTTAAATGGTGTGACTATGCCGCTTAACCTGCTATAACCCCGCTGGGTTAAGGCTGTATACTTCGGCAGACAAAAACGTCGCTTGTTTTCTAGTCTCTGTTGCGTCCGCTCGTTGCAGCTCAACACAATTTATTACAATATTAATTAAGAAGTGATTTAAAAGTGCACCCCCCCCCCCAAAAAAAAATAAAAATAACATAAAAGAATTACACCATTCAATAAGCACGCAGTTATATATCAAGTTACATGTAAATGCAGATTTTTAATTTTAGGGCTTCATTTTATGTACAGTATGATTTATTGTTAGAGGTTTAGTTATTTAACAGACCAATAACTAGGCGTATACATACTTGGAACATGAATGCTATATAAGGGTTCTCTAAGGTTTCTATGATGTATGTTTTTCCGGAACCCACCCCCCCCAGTCCCGTATTGTGACAGAGAGAGAAGTTTGATGACACATTTTGTGACACATACCGAGAGGAGACACACTGCTGTAAGGTACTAATTCCTCCGCTCATTTGTAGTCTATAAAAGAACTAAAACCATACCGAGGAAGACTGCAACTAAGACCGCAACTGTTCCGTCGAGATCACTGTCATGATTTTGACAGCTTTAATAACTGTTTTATGTCTTGTTGTTCTTTTCTTTATTTACACAACTCGAACGCGGTAAGTTAATCGCTGTCCTTTTAACTACTAAATCACTATTTAACCTTTTCATAACTGTAACATTTAATCCATTCGTTATTTATGAAGCCGGTTCTTGTGCTGAATACTTCCTATGATATCTGTTGAACAATCTAGGACTTGCTGATGCCAGAGTAATCGGCACTTTTTACGTTTATATTTTTGCATTAGTAATATATAATCATTTATACAGTGTTTAACATACATGCTTAATTGCGGTATTCCAAGTGTTTTAGAAAAGACATAATTTCCTTAAGTATCTTAATGTTAACTGATAGGAAAAACGCGGACATATATTTGGATTGGCATATAAAGCAACGCATTTTGACAGTTTCGCTAATATCTCAGCTCATTATTTACTAGGAGACCAAATATGTGCTTACTATATACGTGTAACTTCTTAACGAGAAGGTTACTACAGATACTTTATCGCACGCTATTTTCTGTTTGTAGACGATGGGTGGAATAGCAATTGATATACAATATGTTTCACGTATTATGTAATAACTGGAATTGTAAATCATCCATGTTATGAATTGTTCATACTTCTAAAAGCTCTGGCTTCCTTACCGTATATTATGGAACTTCCTTCCCCCAAAAAACACTGGCATGATTTCAGTTTCATGGAGTTTCATGGATCGTATGCTAGACAATTGTTTGCAGAAAAATTCTGTTGATTATCGGTCGATCTAATGTCTTACTATTTAATTCACATTTGTAATAACACGGGTGTTACTATTTGTTTACTAAAATCTTTTTCAGTATTTGTTTCTTAAATGCTCGATGTTTATAGGATCTTGTATAACTGGGGTAAAATGACTGTAAATGACGAATGACTAAGTGCCATTTAAATACAGAACAGGCTAAACCGAGCAAACCGACTGTGAGAAAATATACATCTTCCGCTGCTTTGTTTATTTATCTGTCTCCCATATTTCTCTAAACGCAGATCAAAGGATGAGCCGCCATTAGACAGAGGCTTTATTCCATGGCTGGGACATGCCCTTGATTTTTCAAGAGATGCCGCCAAATTTTTAGCACGAATGAAGAAGAAACATGGTGACATTTTCACAGTAAGCCATTTTAAATTATTCATTGCCAATGTGGCTATTTTGTTGTATGTTTAGGCTACGCTTTGTTATATGGTATGATTATATGGTCACGTCTTTGAAATCCACATTTACATGAGCATAGCACACATATCGACAGAAGTATTGAACCTCTGATGTGTGTTGAGTATGACAAGCTGAAGATATGCCTTCTAATTATTTGCAATTCAGTTGTAAATACAATCAATGTAGGAGAATTGAAAACAGTACTTTTTGAAAACTGGTCATTTTGAATCTGGAAATGATTACGTTTTTAGTTAAAGATAATGTACACCTGATTAAATCTGATTTTTTCTCAGCTAAATAAGCCATGTAAAAGTCTGAGACAAATATTTCCATTACCTTTAATACTGCTGCTATTTCTCCATATCATTTATACTGTAAAAAACCCAGATCATCTAAACTGTGTCTAAAACTAAAATTATGTCTCATAGGTCCGTATCGCTGGCCACTACATAACTGTGCTACTGGACCCAAAGTCATACGATGCTGTTCTTCAGGACTGTGATTCGCTTGACTACAGCAACCAGAAGGTGGTTCAGAGGGTCTTTGACCTAAACTGGCCAAATAAGAACCAAGTTGACGGGAGGTTGTGGATGAAGCAGTAGGTATCTAAACGAACCCTGTGTGAAAACTGCATGTTTCAACGTGTCTAAAAATCATAAATGAGAACTACTTTGAAATAGCCAGACAACACCCACAAATCTGTCAAGAATAAACCTGTACAATGCTAAATATTCATGCCAACCATTAACTAACATGAACTGAACTGTACAAGAGAACAACCCCAAAGTAAATAGGCTGTTGTACAATGTGCTGCTTATGGAAATTCTCCTGGGAAAAATATGGTTTATGTTTTTTGAGGAAGCAGTAGTTTTTTTGTTAACAACTTCTCGAATAACAGGGAAACATGGCATGAAAGGCGACATTGGTGACATGGATTATCTGTGTTATCTCAGACATTTCCAAGGAAAAAACCTGGTCGACCTGTGTACCTTAATGAACAAGAACATTCAAGTTCTGGTGAGGTCACCTGAGACAATCCAAAACACAACCAACTGGAAAAAGGATGGACTTTTCGACTTCTGTTACCGTTTGCTCTTTAAGTAAGTCTTATTTGGGATTTTTGCACAATGAACTCTTTAATATACACAGGATGGGATTATGTATTAACCACATATTCATGACTACAAAAAACCTGCAACTAAACATGTACATGCACATGCTTACAAACCATATATTAATATGATTTTATTTCATAAATTTTCTGCATACCTACAATTGTCAATTCATCTCCAGGCATTTTGTATGACTGTCTTTTTTTCTTTTAAGTCTGGCAGTGTCATCTTGGATTGCTACTAGCTTTCAACAGTATTCTCTGTGTTGCACTAGTGTTCTGTTCCCAGAGATTCCACTGAGATACATAAAGTCTGATATGTGTATCTTTGTGGCCTGATAAATTTTAAAATTCCAGAGTAATGGCTGTAACATTCCTCTAACAAAGCTTGTCACCTGTCCAAAAAAGTAATTCCATTGTAGTAGACAGAAATATTACTAAATTTTGTGTTTTGGAAGTACTGCTTTCGGATTGATCAGCATAGTGAGTATCTGTGGTATATTATTGTTGTTACATTAGACATGCATGAGCAAAGTCCATATAACCTTTTTCTGAATCAGACGTAGCTGAGTATAAGGGCCGTCGCTTAGTGCGGCTTGCAGGTTAGTTTCTGAGTATAGGTCGCGTTTAATGGTTTTGGTTTTTGGTTGGAATCTTGCGTCTGTTTGCAATCTTAGCCAGTACAAATGCCCCTCTACTTACGAATGAGGTATGTTCCGAACGGCCGTTCTTAACTTGAAATGTCCGTAAGTCGTTATTCGACATCATTTTAAGGGTATACGCAAGTACAAAGAACTAGGATGCTGGGAGTACGCACGCTACGCTGCTGCGCGGCGGGAGTAGCGGGCAGAAGTCGTACTGGGCAGAATTGGCGTGCAAAAGCTTGTCAGCATGCTTGTTGGTGGCCTGTTGTGTGTGTTTTATCTGAGTTCTGCAATTGTGTAGTTCATACAGATCTCTAGCCTTTGTACATAGGAAAGTATCAGATTTTTTTTTTTTTTTGCTGTTCTTCAGTTATTCAAGATTGAAAGCCAGTTGGTATACAGGTCTATACTGTTGTGTTTTGAATTTGCAGGCCTGTTACCAGCGTGTTTGGTTTTATGCAGTGAGCTCCTATTTACCTCCTCCCTGTAGGGCTGGGTACCTCACGCTGTTTGGCCTGGAACAAAATGGAACCATAGTAAATGAGGTTTACAAAGAGTTTCGGACATTTGATGGCCTCCTTGCAAAAACAGCACGTTCAACTCTGAACTTGGGTAAGAAGTAAGATATACTGGAAAGTGTAACAACTACTCTTCAGGAATGATTCTGTTTTTGAATAAATTTGCATGCGACCAAAAGTATAATGGACCATTTGTGTAAGCTTGTCAACAGGGGAAAGTCACAGCCAGTATTAAGAACCACATCCTGCCATATATGTTAATAGTATATGACTTGGGTCTTTCACATTCTGCACTCTATCTCTCATATAAGGGTAGCACAGTGGGCAGCATTTTTGTCTCACACTTTCAGGGTTGGTGGTTCTAATGCCACCTCTGTATGTGTGTGGAGTTTGCACGTTCTCCCATGCTGCACAGTCATCATTAACTTCCTCCTGCAGTCCAAATTCACAAGCAATATGGATGATCTATTGTAGCTCAGTCTATAGCATGATCCTTTGGAGTTAACCACCAAACTTTTAGCGAATGTACTCTTTCCGCAATATTATTCAACAACTACCCCACACGTTTCCATTATATACCTATCTGACATGAATTTCACAAGTATGCCTTTAGTGTTTCACCTGCATGCATCCATGTTCCCAGTGGAGAGGAGGACAGCTCGCTCAGCACGTGAGCAGTTGTGGAACCTGCTGTCCCTGTCCTGCCAGAGCAGGCCAGCTGTTTCAAGCTCGTGGCAGCAGAAATACCACCAACATCTGCAGGAGATGGGCTTGGATAAGGAGACGCAACGGCGTGCCATGCTACTGCAGCTCTGGGTCACACAGGTAAGGAGTTTGTTACCTAACCATAACTCGTACAAGAAGGAACAGACACTGCAAAACGTTTTTGTTTTGCACTGCAAAACTTTTTCGTTAATGTTTTAAATGGACTTACATGGATTATCGTCAGCCAACAAGTACTTACATGGTTTTCTTATCATGCATTCCAAAGGCAGATGGTTAGTTAAAGCCACATATATTTCTGTTCTTTTTATTTCAAGGACATGGTTGGAGACCGACAGCTAGTCTAAATGTTTTGACATACAGTTTGGTCCTTAAGCATTTGGACAATGACACAATTCTCATAATTTTGGCTCAGTATATCACCACAGTGAATTTGAAGTCAATCAGTCAAGATGGGATTGAGTTGTAGACTTTCAGCTTTAAATCAAGGGGTTTAGCAGAGGTATTGTAGCCGTTTTAATATATAATTTCAGGGCTCCGAAGTAATTGGACTAACAATAGGCGCTTTCATACCGAAGTCCCAGACCCTTTTCTCGATTTACAAGTCTCTGGGCTCTCGACCTGGAACTTTTGTAGCTTCTGGCCATTTGCATGTGTTACTTTTACACTACGCAACAGGAACTAGGACCTTTATGCTTAATAAGCACGGGAGATGCAAAAAGATGGTAGACTAGATAAAACTTCACGTGTAATATCATATGAAACTACACCGCTACTCCTAATCAATGGAGGATAAATACGTCGTTTTGTTAGTTATTTCTTTGTTATTGGAGGGATCGATCATCAAAACAGGCTCAGCCTAATATTTGTATTTTATTTACATGACCCACGACATGATGTTCATGACTGGTACTTTCCACAGGGTAAAAACGATGTAATGCTGTCCTAAGTGCTAACAAGTTTCACTACTGGCGCTGGCAATATTACACAAAAGTATATTGGTTTACTATTGAATTTTCTGATGCAGAAATATGGAGATGCAAGCAAAAAATTATTAATTGATGCATTAAATGTATTTGGGATACAAAAATAATTCCATCTGCTCAATTTTTGCTCCGCTACGTCTCTTTTTCTGTACTTCCACGTAACTTCCAAGTTAGCGTCGGTGCTTGTGGTCAACCAATCAGCAGGCTGCCCCTGTAAGCGCCTCCCCAGTAATTTGTGTTTAAATGAAAATTAGTCACTAGTCAGCAGTAGGTGCTAAAAAGCCTCAGAGAAACTACAATCGGCCAGAGTTCCTGCAGTGTGAACAGAACAAAAGTCCTTGGTTCTGGAAAAAGGTTCTGGTTCCAGAAAAAGGTTCTGCATACTTTTTCCAGCAATGTTTGATTTAATCATATGTCACTGAAAATGGCTAGCCAACCATCTGATAGTAATCAGTCAACGGCCATTTTGCAAAACAACTGTTGCTGCATTCTTGCACCATCACTTTTGGATGCGGCCAAAGAAAAACCACAGAAAAATCTTCATATCTTTTCAAATAGATAATCTTTTCACGATAAAACCACAGAAAGACAGCAGTACTTTGGGTAAAGCTATACATATCAGCATCACATTTCTGTGCCAAAATTGCTTTCAGCATAATTCTGCCCACTAAGGCAGGTAGGCTAGAGCTGAAAGACAACAGAAAACTACAAGGGCAGCATGAAACTCTTAAGGGCAATATAGCATGGCAATGTACACACCTGCCCTTGAAAAAAAAACAACTTCCCTCACACAGATAAGACGGCTATTATGTAACCAACACGCGTGAGCTTGCATTACACAGGCTTACCAGCACTGAGCAACTTCCTTACATATTTTTACCTATTTTTACTGTTAAATATCAACTGAAACAATACAGAGATTAAGTTCTGTACTGATAAGTTTGGCGACGTTCCTTCCTCTTGCCGATCTCACTATAAACAACTCTTTGAAAATTTAAAGGGACATGCTGGCTCTTAGTGAGACAGTATAGGAACCATTTCACCACAGCAAACCAACAGACCATGCTGCTAACATGTATTTTTATGCACCATTTTCATATTCCAACCAACTGCAGATGATGCAAATGCAAGTAAAACTGATAACATGGCCAAACATTAATATTTTTTATATTCTCAATAATGCCAGGAAGGGAAAAATAAATGCAGTAATGCTATTTGTATCCACAGGGTGACAGTATTGGTTCCCAGTTATTGTCACTCTTGGATAAATGTATGTGTTTCACTCAAACACAACAGAACAAAGGAAATGTCATACCCTAATGCAATGATTTCAGAAGACTGAATATAAATAAGTGAAATACAGTGCAGTGTCTTTGTTTATGTTCTGTGCACACTAAGTCATAAACAACAGAAGGTATGAGATTTACCCAAGGGGCTAACAAAGGCTCTTAGCTATTTCTGTGAAGCCTTTTTCAAAACAGTATCCACCAATAAGCAGTGCAAACACTAAAAGTGACAAGTGTAATACTGCTGTACTTTAGTGTAGTAAGTACAAACATATTAAGATGTGAAAAATAAAATGCATACTGCTGTTTTGGCCAGTGCAATGCAGGGCCAGCTGCCTTCTGGTTACTGGGATGGTTGCTGACCCACCCAAAGGCCATGCAATCTGTGAGGGCGGAGATTGAAAGGATCATGCCTAATTCGGCAGAGTGCCTCAAAAATACAGATAATACTCCTGTATTTGGTAAGTACCATTTTGAATAATTACTCCCTATGTTATCAGATGCCTTTCTGTATTCGTAATACTCTGGCAGTGTGTTTACTATTTAAAAAGACAAGTTTAAAAGGGCTGCAAAGCAGGTCAATATGACAATGTGCTTTCCTGTGGACCCCAACAGCTCAGATAAGGGAGGTATCGAGCAATTTGAGAATGAACTTTGACACCATTAGGTCTCCCTAAGAGCCTTTAGTGTTGTAGTGCTTTGGCTGCCCTTCATGAAGTTCAGGGAAGAATAAAGCCTTTTCTCAGCCATGCAGGTTGTAGGCATCTGTACTTTCAGCTATCTGGATAGTAGGGTATCACAAGGCTGGCTGCACCGTGGATCAGTAAGAAGCACTGGTGTCACATGCCTCAGGGCTCGAGGGTTCCAGTCCTGCTTCCATTCACTGCGTGGAGTTTCTGCCTGTTTCTCAACCAAATGCCGATCAGCGAACTGCCCTCTCGAAATTGTCCATAATGGTCTGTGACTGCCATAACATGCAAGGTGTATCCTGGCCCCTCTCTGCCAGAATTTTTAACTCTACCTTGTGCTATTCAGGAACGAATGGCAAAAAGTAGTTTCTCTGTCCACTGTCAAGTAATTTTTTGGTAACAGTTTTCATTAACTGCACCTTCATAATTTTTATTATCATATGATAACAACGATGTTATCAACAATGTTATTACATTTTTGGTAGCTCTTCTTTATTTACCACGCAAGTTAGCCACGTGCAAAATTCTACCTATATCAGTAGGTCTGTTGCCTGTATCGATTCAAATCATTTTCTTTATTTGTCTATTTCTCAGTGAATGGGTCCTTAAAACTCAAAATTCACTGTGAAAACTCCAGAAGTTTGTGTTGCATGTTCAGCTAGTTTACACACACCAGTGCTCTTTCCATCACTGAGGAAAAATTAGACAATGGCTCGAACAATTCCACTGCACTGCAGCTATTTTTGAAGGCTTTTCCGAAGTGGACATTTGGAAACACAATGCAAACTATCAGTCATCACAGTCCTGACAATATTGAGTTAAACCTGATGCTGGCTTTTGCTTTTTCTGTTACATATTTAGAAAAAGAATTACAAATGATTTACATTTGCAAGACAGGATTTATATTTTGGAAAGCAGCAATAGAATGTGACCAAGGTTTCCAGAAGCAGGTCCATCTGCAGAATCTGTGTGGGTAGAAATTAAGCTGAGAGAAACATGTGCTCACACCATCACTAGTCTCGTAGAACCAGGGCAGAGAGACAAAAGCCTTCTCTATGTGGGTAGTGAACTGCTTCTTCACAGAAGCCTAGGAAACCAGTCAAAATGACAGCATATTAGCTGGTCTTTTCATTAAACTTTTTGAGGACACATTATCCATGGACCCTAAAATAGTAAAGACATTACCTATAATACGTGTAAACAGATCAAAGATCTGCTAAATGAGATTATTGACAGTCTATCAAGCTTGGTACTGAATGAAGTGAAACAGAAATACAACACTGTAGACCCACCAGGCTTCAGTATAAAAAGTGATGGAACTCAACATTGAAAATTGATCCAAGATTATCAGATTTCTCTGTAATTCTGTACCAGAAGAACATATCATTGCATTGCTCGACTTCAGTCAGCTAGATGCAGAACACATGTCTGATCAAATATTAAAGCATCTGATGGCAGTTGCTATGTTAATCACATTAGTGAATGCTGTGATGGGGTATCTGCAATGAGTGTGGTAACGGGTGGAGTGCAGGAACAGGTGCTGAAAAAGCTTGGGAAAACGTTGCCTACATCCACTCTTATAATCATCTCTTACACCTCATGATGGTGTATAAATTGTAAGCAGACCCATGCGGTACACCCTTTTTGAACATCCTAGCTCTATTCATTCACTTGTTTCAGCAACTGCCATCACAGAGAAGGCCAAAAGACAGGAAGAGGTTTTGTAACTCTTTATTAAATTCAATCACATCAAGGAAGTTACAGCGTGTACAGCAAAATATCTCAAAAGAGTTCTTGAGCTTCCTTTTATGCTTCTTATCTTCTGTGATTTTGTACATTCCCCTTCTTAGCAATTCCTTTTTAATTTCTCCTTCAACTTTCCTCCACAGTAATATTTCTTTCACCCTCACCATTTCTCATAATAAACAGGCACAGTGTGAACTTCACTTCCTTCCCCGATTCTCATCCTCACATTGCGGAGTTTTCTGACACAGACACACGCATCACACATCTTTGTGAAGTAACCGCCTAAGCCTCTATTTAACATGAAAACAATTTAAACTCAGTTTAAACTTAGTTCAGTCTAAGCCTCGTAAACCCCTAAGAATCCTTCTCCTTGCTCTTGTAGAAATTCCATTACCACACAACATTATGCCCCACATCACGAAAGACCAGTGTTTGACTTACAGTTATGTTTTATGACGTGACTAAGTGTTTAGTGGAGAACCGCAATGTCATCTAGGATATTCTGTCTGGTGTGTCTGCTGATTGTGCTGCATCTGTATCTGATTTATGCACAGAAGCCTCGGAGCTCTCAGAGCAGGGGAGGGCAGTCTTATCCGCAGTGTGTATGCAGTTTTTTGGGATAACCTTTATGTCCGCTGTTCAAACCCAGGTGTGAGGACTCTTCAGCCAACCAGCCCTCTAATTAGTAATCTAATTAGGGAGTTACAGCAAAAACTTGCATATCCAACAACCCTTTCTGGATGAGATTGCCCACCCCTGTCAATACATTGAAACCTGTTTTTAAAGATTTGTGAAGCAATGACTCCTCGGGTCATCTGACTGTGTTAGACGGTTCACCTTAAAGGTGAAAGAGGATAGCAGATTACTGACAGCACGATGCTTCCTACCCTGGAACACAGGACTTTTGACTTTGATTCATCACAGACACCAAGTCAATCTTTCAGGAGGTCACTTCTTGAAATTCTAGACAGAACCATTGCTGAAATAGAGAATAGATTCTCTAAAATAAATATGAACCTGGTACCTGCTGTAAATAGTCTTCCTCACTGAAGCTCTGTTCTAGATTTGACTCTGTTAGACCCCAGCAGCTTATGGGCACTGAAACAGAGACTGTATAAAATGAAATGAATGTGGCAAGGCCCATGTCAATGACTGTCTGGATCTTTCAAAAGTGTGCAGCTATTTTCAGGGTTATGAAGAGAATCCCCAGTGCTGTATTCTGTTTATTTTTCAACGTTGCATTGTATGAAAGTTCTTTCTCTACATGTGCCATGAGTTCTTATTCACTTCCTTTAGACAAAGTTGCTTGGAGAAAATTTTTTTTGCCAATGAGAGATCAATAACTAACAGACTTGAAATCAATGAATTTGTGAGGGATTTTGCTAAAAGGAACAGAAATCTTCTAGAAATTATTTATCATAGGCTCTTATCAACCAACATAATTTTGAGGGGATTCAATTGGATCTATATTTTGCAAAAAATACATTTCATATAGTTCTGAGCTCTGAGTGCTTTTGAAACGGGAGTATTTGTTGTCTGGGAGTTTGTGTGTGTGCTTATCTTCCATATGTTATCCTGTCTGTACCGATCAGGGTGTTTATTGCACAAGCAAGATTTTTTTTCTTTTTTTAATGTGGTGACTCAAGGAACTTAGTTTGCTGTTTTTATATAATTTTAGGCCTATTCCTCTTCTCACCAAGCTAGTCCCACCAAATATTTCTCAATCTACAATTTGCTGATCAACATGCAATCACAATCCTACCCTCTTTGTAAGTTTAGTCTCTTTGGTTGACTATTATGTTTTTTCTCATTTCCAAAGAATTCAAGATACAATTATGTCCCGTGTTACAATTTCTTTTTCTCCTTTCCTTTCTAGTTCTCTTAATCAGTTTGCCTTGGCATTTATGGCAAATGCTTTATTTTATTCTAATTACCCTTCAAGTTAGATGTTATGGCTGCATGCACATTTTAATTTTGACCATAACTACGTCCGATACCTCAGAGACTTCTGGTTTCCAGGTTGTCTCCTTCTGCATTTGATATATATTTTTTCTGCGTGTAAAATATAATTGTTTGAACTAGATGTGCTATAATAAGTGTATGGCTGAGGTAGGGCTGACCTTTCATAATCATATCTGCTAAAGACAAAGTTCACCCATTGCACACTACTGTCCCCCTTTTAATAACAGATGCTGATATAAAGTAATAGGAGTCATATTGATTGTGAGATTTTCCCTCCCCCCCCCCCACCCCTAACAGCACATTACACACCTTTTTCTGCCTCCTAGAAGGCTACTTCCTAGTTTTTAAGTAAAGAATATTATAAGTGCTGCAGCGAACAATGTCAATACTAACTCCATTCTTACGTTTGGCACCTTGGAAAAGCACGAGGAGATGTGCAGACAACCAGACGAAAATTAGCTTTGGTTCATTCAATCACTACCAGCAGTTGTTGGATTGGGTTGCAATTGTGTTACTCCCAGGGCTCCGTGAATCTCATCTAGCTGGTGTTGTCCAGCTGAGTCTCATTCACAGGACAGGAGAATGAGTCAGGAAAAAATCCAAGCAAGTGACTAGAAAGAGTGAGATGGAGCATAGAATGGATTGATTTTATAGTTTTAGTAAGAGAACTTTTGTGGGGGATTCTCAAGTGGATACTCCTTGGTCCAGGTGAAAAACAAGTATGTTCCTGTTACATCTCTCAATGTGTCAGTCTTACGGAGTGTGTTGCAGCTACTAATACATCTGATTTCAGAAGTACACTGTTTCGTTTCTGAACTTTTCGACTGTACTTCATGAGCAATCACGCTGCACTTTTAAGGGAGAACTACAAGAAAAGAGGAAACAGTCATGGACTTTGAATTTAAGGCATTTAGAAGTGGAATTTAAAGTAAGTGGTAATGGCAAACATTAGGTAAGAGAGAGAATTTGACAAAAGTACTGTTCCTGCACTACAGATAGCGTTCTGAATGAAACCCTGAGACTCACTGCTGCCATATTCATCAACCGGGAAGTGAAGAAGGATATGGTGCTGGAAATGGTGGATGGAAAGGCGTACCGCCTTAGGCGAGGAGATCGTGTGTGTCTTTTCCCCTACCTTAGTCCTCAGATGGACCCCTCCATTCACAAAGAGCCAGAGGTGAGTGTGTGCAGGCTGTGGTCATGCAGTCAATATTGGGCAAGGAAAGGTCCTTGAGGCAAGGTCCTTGCAGGTCCTTCATCTCAATGAGGAATGTCAATGTATACTAGTTTTTTTTTCTCATAAATAAGTGATATGTTTCGAGATTAAATGTTCAAACAGCATTCTGCTGCTGTATATATGATAATCCATGCCATTTAAAACCCTTAACTATGACAAGTGTGCTACTTGAAATGCTGCCTCATAAGTCCTGAAATATGTATTATGATACTGGATGATTCGTCAAGAAGAAAAGGTTGAAGAATAGAGGAGAAATATACTATGGATTCTGCTCTCCAGAATGTCTATTAAAACTTCAATGGTACTTGGGTCTGGTGATTAGGGAGGTAATGCAAAGCATTGGACTTTATTCTGCTGTTCCTGAAATCACTCTGCAAATTGTTTAGTAATTTATATGGGAACATTATCATTTTGGAATGTCCTGAAGGAACAGTGTTTGCACCATAGGATACAGCTCACTCTGTAAAATGGCCTCATATTCCTTATCCATTATATTACCATGCAACGCTATCCTTAGGCCGGATGACTCTCACACCAACATATACTGTGGGTTGACAGTATAGCCTTTATAGTCCTGCCATAAATATCAGCATTGTGAAGCTCACAGAGGTGCAGATTTATTTTTTCTTCTCTCCTTGTTGTGCTTCATCATGCCAGTGCAGCTTGTTTTAGTTTGGCGACTGCTACTGTGATTTTTGAGGCTGTTAGACCTTAAATATTTTAGCAGTTTTCATGTCTGACTCACCTGCAACTTAGACACCAGCTCTTTGTCTCTCTGGAACGCTGCCCATAGTAAAGTAATTTTTCTTTGATTTTTGTTTGCCTGTTTGGATCAAATAAGACTGGTGGCTAGCAGCAAGGAACTCATTCAGTGAGTCTCGATAAAAACTGTATGCCAGAGCTTCACAAAGCTGTGTATCATCTTATTTAGGTAGGTTAAGCAGGGGTGAAAAATATAAAAGTACTATAGGTGAATACATCAGTACATCATTTTGGTGTTTAATCACTGACTACGGGCCTTGGTCCTCGACCTGAAGCACCATTGTTAAGTGATGGTGAGATGTTTTAATAATTGGTAAACAATAAACAATAAAATAAGTCATTTTACCCATAATGCAGCTGAATACCAGGAGGTACAAAAGGATGAATTAATAAAACATTGGCTGAATATATACATTTACAGTACATTTCCGTACCTTAGCAGTTGTGCTTTTAAAAACATATACTGTACAGCTTGTGTGAAACTATACTGCACTATTTTATATTTTCTGCTATTGCTAACTTATATACTATATTTTATGCAGTAATCAATATATTCTCATGATGTATATACAGCTCTTTTGCAGCAGTTCCCAGGGTGCTTTTAGGTTGCTCTGCTTTGACTCTTCTGTCCACTTCTACGATATAAGTTGTGTGGGATTAGGGTCAGGAGACTGGGTAGGTCAGGTCATTAGTTTGAGTTGTTCTTCAATTTTCCCCTTTGCCTATGACTTCTTTGATAGCTTTGCGGTGTCATACTCAGCATGAGAGACTGCTGCATTCAGCCATAATGCTGATGGAATGGCATCAAGTATGGAGTCATATACAGACTAGTTGAAATTGCCATTTGGGAAAGATCACCAACTTTGACACCATCAAAGAAACTTTAGCCTATGACGCTGCTTCCCCCATGAGTGACAGTGAGAACCACTGGCATTCACTCTCTCTGCGATTTAAATGATTCCACTTACCGAACACAGATAGATGAAATAATTTATTTTTGAGAAGCTTATTATTATTGCAAAAAGTAGGTTTTGTGGTCAGTCAAATGCCTTGGGCAAAGATGTGGCAGTGAGATCACTTGAATGTGAGAATCAGTGCTTAACTTTATATTTAGTTGCTAAGGGTCACTTCCATCTGAATGCTAACATATATACCTGGCTGGACAATTGAGATTAATCACCTTGGTCAAGGGTACAGTCGAGATCAGTCTGGGGCGGGAGCCAACAGCTCATGAGTTATGGGTCTTTGTATCCCTAAAAGCTATGCAACCTGCCACTCTATGCAAATGTGTCCTTATGCAATCTTGTTTCTCCTTGCAGAAGTTCAAGTACGACAGGTTCTTGAACACAAATGGGACTAAAAAGAGTGACTTCCCTAAGGACACAAACAAGCTTAAGTACTACTCCCTGCCGTGGGGGGCCGGTGCTAACACCTGTGTGGGACAGCGCTTTGCCATCAATGCCATAAAACAGTGAGTGGTCTATGACTTCTCAGATACGGCTCTTTGAGTTATTTCTTTGCCACTTGATGCTGGCCAAGGTGGATACCTTTAATGTCAGCAGTTCTCTCAAAATAAGATCAAAAGCCATTTAGAATGGTGTATCCTGAACTATTTCATGGTTTTTGGCTGTATTTCAAATTGCTCTTAGGTGACTGTTGTACTGGAATGACTTAAAATAAAAGTATTTGGGCTGTCTTTACATGACTCCAATGGTAGTTGTATAATATATATTACACTGTATCTATTATTAATTGGATTAATGGGTCCTTTCAGCCAAAGTGCATACTAATTATGTTATTGGGTGGAAAATTATACTTAATCAATGATATTTCCAGAACCTACGGCCCCACTTAAATTTGAATCTATATGCATATGTGAACTGTTGATGGTTAAAAATACAAGTCTCTATATTTTTTAAATATATATTTTAGATCAGGATGGGCAATCTTATCAAGAACAGCAGTTGTGTGTGCAGGTTTTCTCTGCACCTCCGTAATTAGATTACTAATTAGAGGACTGATTGGCTGAAGAATCCTCGCCCCTGGGTTTGAACAGCTGACCTAAAGTTATCCCAAAAACCTGCACACACACTGGCCCTTTGCAGATAGGAATGCCCACCCCTGATTTAGACTCTAGTGTATTAACACATGACCTAACTTTATTTTGATTTTCTGTGATTTTGAGGTTTGTCTTTGTGGTTTTGACTTCCTTGGACATGGAGCTGTGTGACCCCAACTCCTCGATGCCACCCCTGAACCCGAATCGTTATGGATTTGGGATGCTACAGCCCGATGGAGAATTGTCAATCCGATACAGAATGAAGAAGTAGCATTGCGTTGCGTTTTATCATGTTGGGATGTTTATACCCACGCTATAGGCTACAAAGGCAGCTGTTTAATCGTTACTGTTTAAACTGTAAAATTGTACAATTATACTTGCATGATATATATTATGAAATTGCTTATTTAAATCACTATGTTTGATTTTCATTTTTTCTTTGTTTAAAATAAATAGTATTTTATATCGAGTGGTCTTTCATTTAAGCATTACCTTATTAAATATTTCAACGGTCCACAAAGTGGCTTTCCACCTCAGGGAACTTTATTTCACACTAAACTCAAAAGAATTATATACAAAATGGAGCATGATAGGTCTAAACAATGGCAGGAACACTTACAACAAACATGAGGGAAAGCAAAACGGACACAAAGATTCAAAACAGGGCTTTCACCTGGAGTAACTAACAGCAAACACAGTCAACAGCCAACAGGAGAACAGAGAATGAGCAGGGTTTTGTTTGTGTGTGTGTGTGTGTGTGTGTGTGTGTGTGTGTGTGTGTGTGTGTGTGTGTGTGTGTGTGTGTGTGTGTGTGTGTGGAGCAGTAATAGGGCCAAGCAGATTACCAGGGCATAGTTGCGCTGGAAACAACTTCATGTCATTTAGTCAACGGTATGGTTATATGCACTCACAACAAATTTAATGTTAATTGACCAAAGATTGCCCAGCTCATAGCCCCCTTACTGCTTGACATTTCCACTGCCGAATTTTCTACGATGTAACAAACTAATAGTTTTGAAATTTTGAAAAAAAATTAAATTCTGATAACTCTCGTGAGGCTTTGTCTGAAGATCCATCCATCCATCATCTACCGCTTTTCCAGGTCGGGTCGTGAGGGCAGCAGTCTAAGCAGGGAAACCCAGATTTCCCTCTCCCCGGCCACTTCGTCCAGCTCCTCTGGGGGAATCCCAAGGTGTTCCCAGGCCAACTGGGAGACATAGTCTTTCCAACGTGTCCTGGGTCTTCCCTGGGACCTCCTCCCAGTGGGACATGCCCGAAACATCTCACCAGGGAGGCGTCCAGGAGGTATCCTGACCTGATACCTGAGCCATCTCATCTGGCTCCTCTCAATGCGGAGGAGCAGTGGCTCTACGCTGGTCCAATGGCTGGCCATCCATTTGGCGGGCTTTCGGCAGGGGGGTCTGTATCAGTCCTGTTGGGATTTATGGCCCGACTGATTCTCCCTTTACTTGAAATCAGGAGTGATTGTCCATCAGTTTGATACCAAACATGCCATACCAGCTTCACAGGATCACACCTCATACCATCTG
>JAODJW010000106.1:25928353-25951419 GCA_026777045.1 Hyperopisus bebe | reverse complement strand
AACTATGTACAAATTCTCAGTACCACAGTTAATTTCTGCTAATGCGCTCTATTTCAACAGCCCCTATTTATTTATAGGATCAATTAGGAACATACACTCAGTGGCCACTTTATTATGCACACCTGCTAGTTAAGACAAACGCCCTGCTCCTCAAAACAGCAAATCATGTGGCTGCAACTTAATACAATAAGCATGCAGACACGGTTACTTTGTGGCTAAGCATTAGAATGGTCAACATGTATGATCTAAGTGATTTTAAGCATGATATTATTATTAGTGTCAGGTTATGTCCAAGAACCCTTACCTAGAGTTTATAGGACATGGTACGATAAACAAAAACATCCAGCCAATGCCAGTTCTGTTTATGAAAACATCTTGTTTGTGAGAGAGGTCAAATGAGAATCACCGGCCTCATTCAGGCCAACACTGTAATTGCTCAGCACAAGAGTAGTATACAGAAAGTCATCTCCCAAAGCACTTGTCAACCCTTTTAGTGGCTCTAGAGACAAAACGAGGTCCTACCTAGTATCACGTAGGGGTACCAAATACAGAGACGACTGAGTGTATACTGATAGTCCTTAAAGTAGGTTTCAGCAAGCAATTCACTTGCAAAAATGGAATTCATGTAGCTGATAGTGTAAGACACTACTGAACAGAAAGATGTTATTTGATAAGGCTGTTAGTGCTACTTTAATATATTGTCAGCTAATGACCTTTCAAAACAGGCCACAGAGTATGACAATAAATGCAAGCGGCAGCTACACCTATGGTATGGTCTTCAAATTCATTCATACTCTAGCAGGTGTATTGTTTTTTTTTTTTTTGCAAAATAAAGGGTGTCCTCTCACCATAAAACAAAACTCATCTTATGGTAAGAGTAACTAGCCAGCTGGCAGTTAAGATAGACGCACACGCTCGTACCTGCAGGTGCATTGAAAGGAGTGACTGAGGCAGACGGCAGGGCAGAGGTCCGCAGGGGGTGGCTAGCACTCTCAGACGGCAGGGTCCCAGAGGCACAGGGAATACTGAAGCCAGGCTGGGGCTGGGGAAGCGGCATGGACACAGTACTGGGCAGGGGACTGCTGAGAGCTGGCTGGAACTGGACCTGCGACATGTTGAGTGGCTGGCAGCTGCCGATCCGGATCCTTGGGTGGGAGATCTTCGAGGAGCAGAAGTAGAGGGCGTCAGTGTAAGGCAGGTATGAAGAGAGGCTGCAATGCTTTTCCTGAAGAGGGAAATGATCGAAAGTTATCATTGACCAGGCTTATTAACATCATTCATCTTTTAAGGATTGCATATTTTTGGCATACAAGAATACCAATTAATTATTTTACTGTCAAAGCTGATGCTTTAATTCAAACGGGCTAAGATACAATAAATATTACTGTAGAATAATTAATATCATGTATATTATAAATCTAGAGCCGGAATTTCCACGTCAGTGAACAATATATATTATTTTATATTTTTATCATCATCAACAACAACAATAATAATTATTATTATAATTATAAAAAACACTGGCTAGGAATACTGCATATAAATTGTCGACATGCTTTGCACTGGCGATATTTCTTATAACAAGACCAACTGAACGTCGGGACGTAATAAAGCCAAATAATTCTATGGAAAAAAAGATGCGGTATTAAAGGCTTAAAAAAACATTGTAACCAACATAAACCAACTCAGAAATGACTTCGTTTGCACGTCTGCGGCCTAGAAGATTCCATAAATCCCACAGTCGCCAAGCTGCCTGGCAAACTTTCTTTCGCCGGCTGACATCGCGCTCTGGAAAAATCAAGCGTGAATCCTAATGTTACTACAATAGATTAAGGAGGTGCTATGAAGCAGCCTATTTCTGCGCCATGTTCCTAGCGGCTTTCAATGCTGGAAAACGGGACCTACAGACCTGTCAGGGCGAATTATACCCACTAAGCAGGGGGACGAGGCGAAGGATGCGAACAGTCAGGGGGACACGGTGACATTCGGAAAGCTTAAAAGCCACCGCTTTCACAATAATGCACGGCTCGGTCGCATTTAGTCACCCCCCGATAACAGGCTAAGCGCTTTAGCCGGTGGAAACAAACTGCAGCACCAAGGACTCGGGTACTAATGTCTCCTGGTGATTTTCATGTTATGAACTGAATTAAAAAGGGGAAAAAACAGTCTGAGACAATTACACCCGTCCGTAAATATTACCCAAACGAGCTCGCTAACGGGCTGTCATGGGGAAACATTTAGCTGGCTGGTCAACGGGTGCATGTTGCAACACCGGAGGTTATTTTTCTTATGTAGCACACATTTCGCCCCCCCCCCATATGACAGCCTGATTTGGTACTCCAACAAAATCTAACGCTTCATATTGCGGAATTTTAGACAGCTGCACACGAAAACCTGAATCACTATAGTGCATAATACGACATCGGACGACTTGCAAGCTTTAGCTGCCCGTACAAAGGCACCCGAATGAGTCTCACCTTTTATCCTGTCCGTCCGGGCTTTAATTACTCCATGGGCTACAGTGCTTTGAGGTATTTGTGTTTGGTTTCACCGCAGTTACACAGCGCTCCCCTTGTTTGACATAAAGTGTTTGAGAAGTGGTGGTGAGAGGAGGGGGAAAGGCAGACAAGGCAAACACTAAAGAGAATGGCTCAGTCTCAGCTGTCCCTCTCCCGGAAATGACGCCACCGGCCACGGGAAGCTAGCCCTCGGTGCGGGGACTCTGGCTGCCTACTGATCGCTTATTGCAGCGGCCCTATGCGCTTGCGGTCATGTGCAGTTGGCTGCGCTTTAAATCTGTGTTGCTCATATTTAACATGTAAGCACCTTAGTGGCGCCCAGGACTTAAGCCTTGTAACCGAATGCACAATTAAGGATATCAGTACCCAGCAGTCGCACTGATCCGATTCAATTTGGTTACCTCCACATTGTTCTAATCATTTGGTTCTAGTTAGTAATTTTGAGACTGTGCTCCATTAGTTACAAAGTAGAACATGTTCAGCACATAGTGTAGTATTCGTACTAGGAACTGAAAATCCCAATCTAAAATGTTTTAAGGGACATGGAAATAAGAATTATTCACGTCAAAGGAGTCACAAAACCTCACACCAAATTTCATACAAGTGCTGTTCTTTATTAGCAGAAACGTGGACAATACATAGACAAGACTACATCCAAGCAGCCTGAACGCAACAGAGAAAAGGGGAGGGGCTCCCCCAGCAAACAAGTACTACACAGTTGAAGCTCCCAAGAATAAAACAAATGTAAATGGCAAAAAGCCCAAACCTGCTTCATTAGTTTTGCAGACCGGTGTGCAGACCAGATTTATGCTAGGGAACTTTCAGTACTGCAAAAGTATATCACTCCTTTGATAATGGCATTGTTACTTCACAGGAGGAACTGATTAGATGTTTTGATAGAGACTGACAAGTGGCTTGATGCACAAATCCACTTAAAAGCATGAAACCTCACTAAGCTCTGCTGTGTGATGTAGCAACCCTGTCCACACATTAAATCAAACCAGCTGCATCAAGGAAGCATGCCAACCACTTGAAGGCACCTTCCATGCCCATCAACATTTTTAGTTGCTTTCACTTTTGATGCAAATATACCTGCACAATTAAAAACCTCTTTAAAAAGCTCCAGTCCAGGTGAAACGTGTTGAACCAGATTTGACATTTTTGCTTTGTAATTTTTCAGTCTGACAGGTGCTGGTAAAGTCAACCATTCAACTGTGTCCTGTCTAGTCCCAGTCCATTTTCCAAATGGATCTCTTTAGGACATATACTTCTGTCCATCACTCTGGGCCCCATTACACCAGCTGCACACTGGCGGCTTGCAGATAGCCCTGGAGGAACTGGAGGGCCTCCGCGTTGAGACTGGTGCTGAGCATGGAGGGAACCTGCCAAGGGACATGTGGGAGAGCAAATAGTTTGGTAGCATTCTACTTGAATATTTGGCAACTCAAATACCATAGAGAGGAGCTAGTCACTCACCCTTCCAGGGCAAGCAGTAGACAGTTTGTGTAGAGACTGGGCTAGCAGAATCTTGGGGTTTCTAACAGCATCTCCAATAGGGTCATGCTCTTTCTTTCCAGCAAATGCTAGTTGGGAAAAGGCAGTTTGGTAGCCAGGAGTGTCCTCAATGTCAATGAAGTGCTCATCATCGGGGGTGCTGTCATCTTCTGGCAGCTCAAACAGACCAATCAGAGCCTGCAGCAGCGGCGACCTGCAGAACCAGAAGCATAATAAAACTGATAATAAATAATAAACCCTAACCCACAAATAGACTTCTTCCTCACCAAAGTTTGGTGTATTCTGTGTCCATCATAGCTGGACACTCGGTTAGAATTTTGGTGATGCCAACTGCACAGATCTTCTTCTCCACCTGGCCAGAGATCTTCTGCACATCTGGAATTACAATCTTCTCTAGCACCATGCCAAACATCCTGAAAAACACCCAGGTTTGATAATTAGTTACTCTGATTCAAACCACCTCCTTTAAATGATCAAGCAATTCATTCAAACAAATCTTTCCATAAAAGCTTTCATTAGAGCATTTTTTCTTAATGAGCAGAGACTTACTTTGGCTGGATGTTGTCAAATATCTCTTGCAATGCAATTGCTCCATACTTGACACAGTATAGATTGATGAAGACCAAAAAACCTGTTAAAAGCAAGACAAACGGTACAGGAAGACATTCAAGTTCCATTCCAAACAAATACTTTATATCTATATCTACCTTCAACCAGCTTTACAGGAATATTGTAATTTTTAATCCCATCTTGACTTAGGCTTTACAATTACCCTGTATTCTTATGTTTACCTTAAGATAATCAGCGCAAGTAGACTACAATGGTTTCAAGAAAGATAGGCTGTTGCCTGCCATGTCATACAGCAGTCACATTCCATATATTCTAGACTGTTCTAAAGCCAGAACTTGCTACCCCCTGCCCTGGACTCACTCTTGATGAACTTGGTGGTTTTGGAACTCTGCAGCCTTTGAAACAGCAGGATAAAGATTTGTTTCCTGTACTGAGTGATAGACTCCCTGAAATGCAGGACAGGTTTAATTAAGACTCCGCAATCAAAACTTAAAATCGGATCCTACAATACATACCAAAGCATCAAATATAAAGGCTGCTCGCTAACACTGACAAGAGAGACTGGATTATACATGGGTAAATATTTGAATGTCCTCACTTACGGAGGCATGTGTTCGATGATGCTGTTCAACAAGTAGAAACCCTGGTGATCATTGGCCTTCGAAGCAATAAGCTTCTGGAACACTCCCAGCAAACCCGGCTGCGAGAGGTTGGAGGAGCCAAATTAAACTTCGGACACCCATTTCGAAATAGTTAAGATTCAGCATGAACGCTACAATCTAGTGAAGAGGTACAGTGCCAGTCAAAAGTTTGGACACACCAAGCGAGTGTGATAGTGTTGCATCACATGAACTAGCCCCCATGCCTAATACAGTGCAGCTCAGCATGTATGTGGGAATTCCTTCAGGACAGCTGGGGAAGCACCCTGAGAGGCCACCTCATGAAACTGATGTAGAGCAGAAAGTAGGGTCAGCCAGGCCCTGGAGCAATTGGGGTCAAGGGCCTTGATCAAGAGTCTAATGGTGGGATCATTCTGCAACCTTCCATGGCCTAAGTCACAGAGCCTCACGACAAACGTTTTTTGTTTAATACTGTTTTGGTCAGTGCATAATTCCATACAGGTTATCGTACAAGAACTTTAATTTGTGCAAATCAAAACTTGACTGGCACTGTATTTCAGGAAGCAATGCTGCACAGGTTGAATACACGCATGCTAGTCAGAAGCCCAGGGTTACTCACAATCTTGTCAGCGGCTGTGGTGGCGATAGTGGGACCCCCTTTCTGCAGGTAGGCCTGCAGCAGGCGTACCAGTGGGGGAATGTTGCCGGTGCGCTCCCAAAGCACAGGCTGTAGTAGGTGGGGGAACAGCGCCATGTAGGAGGAGGGAATAGTGTCGGAATGGATCTCCAACAGCAGAGACATTACCTGGAACACGTATGGCACGAATTCTGGAAGTAAAGGGCAGGAGTTAGTTATTGAAACTGCATGTCTTAAACTCCAATGTGTGTCTTAGATATAGCGGAGCTACTGTCAGAGGTATGAGAGACACCCAGTCACTATAATACTGCTGATGATGCCTTTTGCATGCCAGAAATTACTGATGAAGGGAGAAATGCAATTCTAGTTAAATGAAGAGCAAAAACGTTTTGGAATTTTTAGATGTGACTTCTGCTCATCCACAGTTATTTGTGGAAAATAACACTGGCGGCAGAATCACATACCCTGCACATCATTCTGCAAGATCTCAGTGAAAACTGGAAAGAGTGCTTCTTCAAAGCTGCCCACTGTAGCAGGGTTGGCCTTGCAGGTGATCCTGATGGACAGGCAAAGGGACTCGAACAGGTAATGGTTAAAGTGTGGCTTGCTGGGATTCTGAAAGGCAGAGACAACAGGTCAGGTTTTCATGAAGATCTCGAATTTAACATTTGGTCACGGATCAAACTCGGCCTACCTTACTGACGAGGAGGAGCTTGTGTGTAAGTTGACCAATCAGAGTGGGAATGTATGGCACAATAGCCTCCTGCAGCAAAGAAAAGCTGCGCATAATTGCTGCAAGTAAGAAAAATCAAGAGTGAGAGGTCCCGTGTATGCGCATATGCAGCAAGACATATTAAACGATAGCACCAGCAGCGGCAAAACAGGCCACCTTTCATGATATATTCATTCTCAGAAGATCCAGGCAATGCCAACGCCTTAAACAGGTTGTTCAGGAGCTGCTCTGTGAAGGGGGCAATCTCAGTCGGGGAGATACTATGGAACCAGGGCAAAGCAAGAACACAAAAACAAAAAAAGATTTAGAAATAGAAAATTATGGGTTTAAACACTTACAGAGTAGCATCAGCTCTAATTGAGAAACTGCAGGGGGAACAGCTTATAAGAATGATGGCTGAAGATACTAACTGTTAAGCCTAGTTCATGCTTCAATTTTCTGTGTGTCATTATGGTCTATGCACCGTCGTGTGTGCAGACTCATGCAATACTACATTTGTCTGTGTACATGGATGGTCGCGTCTGGTTCATGTAAATAGCAATGAGATTCCACCAGACCAATCAATCATCAGTTTCTTGCACATGCTCTGTCGACACGCACAGACACACAAAAAGTGTGCACAGTCCACGTGAACACACCTGACAAAACTTACATTACTCTCAGTGTGCGTGGACCGTAGCGACACAAAACTGAAGCATGGATCGGGCTTCTGGGCAAAGTACACACAGCACGGGCGCGTTGGGGAGCATCGCCGACGCTCAGCAGTGAGCCGTCAGGGTCACTCACAGTGTGGAGTTATTGGGGCCCCTCATGGTGAAGAGTCTCTCCAGAGCGTGAGCAGCGTAGGTGTGCTGGACTGTGCTCTCAGTCTGAAGGTGGGCAACCAGAAGCGGCACAGCCTGGAGAAGCTGCTCCTTTGGGAGCTGTGATAAAAGGTGTACAAGTATACCAGCGGTTATCGGTGACAGAGACAACAATGATAGTGTATTAAAAAAATGAACACACATATATACACACACACACACACACACACACACTGACTTCATGGCTACATACATACATACATACATATATAAATGTATGTATGTAATATCACACACACACACACACACACACACACACACACACACACACACACAGAAATATAACAAGAATAAAAAGCCACAGCTGAGGAACGGTTTCTCACTTGACTCCTGAAGATCATGACATATTTGATGGCGTCTGCCTTCAGTACTGGAAACTCATTTACTGAAAGGAAACAAAGACATTCTCAGTGTTGGTAAATTAACAGACAAATATAGACTCTGATGCAGCCTCACTGCTGGAATACGTAAAAATGTATTATGCAGAAAGTAAGCAACCCTGGCATGTTTATCGTTTACTGAAACTTAGCAAATCATGTGTAAGATTAAGGCCACCAGCATTACATCGTGCGAACCTTTTGACGTGGTCTAAAATCTTACCGTTTGGTGACTTCAAGTCTGTAAGAATGTGGTTCACAAAAAATTCTGTCAAGTTCACCAGTTCGTTCGCTTGAGTTATTCCATGCTGGGACAATGAGAAAAGCACACAGGCATTCAAAACTGTATTCAAATGCGCAATGAAACATCACATCTCATTCAATGGCCTAAGAGACTCAACTAAAGAAGGGCCTCGGCATCCCAGAACATCGGTGTGCTTTACCTTCTGCGTCTGGGCTTTGGAGGCCAGTGAAGTCACTAAGTAGATGGCAGCATCTTTGTGTTTCCAATTGACTCCAGGGTTTTTGGCATATTCTCCAAGCATAGAGTTTACATAGCCAGAAAATATCCCGGTGACTGGGCCCTCGAAGAACTTGCAAAGGCCACGCACCAGATCGCAGGCTGCCCGACGACGAGTATCTATATCTGTAGATATATGACAGTAGCCATGAAGTCACAGAACTTAATGTGTTCCAATAACAAGCATAAACATCCTCTAGCTTTCATGTTGTCAAACTATAGTTTGATACCAGCACATTTTATCCCGACTGCTTCAGTAAAAAGTGAACAACCACCAGTCCTTCGTCTCATTTTAGGCCCTGGAGAACAGCGTTAGTCTTCAGCAAGGCAACACACAAATCAGAATGCTTCACAAAAACTAACAATATATGTGCCCCTATTAAGGGATCTGCACAGGGAGTGAATAAAGCCTGAGACTAATAATTCCATAAAAACATGATTGCAGTTACCAGATCCTTCCAGGTCCCTTCTTATATACTCCTCAGAGTTGTCTTCAAAAGCCTCTTCATCTGCACCTGTAGGCAACATGGCTATGTCAACTCAGCAGAGGATTCATAACATGGGGGAAAAAAATTAAGACAAATATTGCAATATGTGGTAACAGCTCTAAGTTAAGATGGCCCTTTCTGAATGTATCGAGTTAAACCTGCCTGCCTATATGTTCTTGGCAGCTTACATGTAAAATTACTACAATCCAGTCCGTACTTTGAACAGTATAAAATAAATTCTACTTCCCATGATCAGGCACCCCCTCATTTCCATATTTTGTAAGAAACGTGAAAATCCACTGCTATACACCAGCAACCAAAAGCAGACACCATCTTCAATGGGAAGGGCTAAGCTCAAGTAGATTTCCAGCAAGTCAAACAAGTGGAATTACTTTTTTTGTCCCAGATACAAACAGTGAAAAAGAATTTAAGTTACATCTTATATCAATCCTCTATAGCCATCTCCATATAAACAGAAAATAAAAAGCATTGTTTTTCTGTTGAATACAACAGACTGCACGACAAAAGTTGACCCATTGGTCTGTAAGCATAGCCCCATTTCAATAATACAAAAATAAATGCCTTCTGTCCATGCCGAGTTGGGGAAACTTAATGATATGATAGACATTAAGGTTTCAGGGGAAACATCCATTCATGCAATTGTATTATATTGAAAAATTATGAATTATGATTTTTTTAACCACTATGTTGTTATCTGACACCATTACCACCACCTACTTATTGCTCCATCTGCCACTGAAAGCGATTGCTTCCCCGATGCCCACACCACTCACTCCTGAACTCCATGTTGGGAACGATGACCTTCTCACAGATGCTGGTCAACGTATTCTGGTCCTCAAACAGATGCTTGTAGTGTGGCCTTTCACACACAGAGGCAAGGAACTGGATAGCGTTGCTTACTAGCTGTTAAATACACCAAATCATAATATAATCACCAAAAAAATAAAAACTACATAGATTACACATCTTATATGGTTTGGCAATATGTGCATACAAAAATTTCTCGCATAGCGCTAAAAATTAACCAAAACTTTTATATAGTACTTGTATTTTACATTTTCTTAAGTCATTTTTTTGGATTCTGCAGTTACTGCAAAATAAGCAGAAAAAATGCAAACTGTTAAAAAGACAACCACTATGCCTTTTTTGCCAATGCATTAATCATAAAACTGTAGATATGGTCATTAAATAGATTACATAAAAAGTGCAGAGAGATAACTGACCAAGTCGTATTTGACCTCCTGACCAGTGGTGACAAGTAGGTTCCAGATGGCTGTGACAAACTGAGGCAGGTATGGTTGGAATTCCTCGTCGTACTTTTGTGCATAGAGGGCAGCATTGTCACAGATCTGAGACTTGAGTAGCTCCAGCAGACCTGCTTCTTCCTCATCCTTGGAAACAGATGGGGAAGAGAGAATAAGAACTAGGGAAGGCCAAATGAAACTCAAAAATTAGGAACATATACAGAAAACATATACAGAAAATTTACTGTATTTCAACACAAACAGTACAACAGTGTAAAATTCAGCTATTCTCATTTTTCTTTGATTAAAATTATATACATCTACATGGTTTACACCAAAATGAAACTCACATCTGTCTGGAGAAGCTTGTTGTCCAAATTCAGTAAACTGTGAAAATTCGCCATCCAAGTATCCATGTTGTCCTCAAAAAATTCAGGAAGATCCTACGCAAAAACAAACACAGTGCTGACACCAACAGTAACCTTTGGGTTTAATGGATTCCTACAGCACATGACCCCCACCTGGAAGTTGAGGCTGTAGAACAGCTTAGAGATGAGCGTGAGGGATGAAAACAGGACCTTCAGGGCATTAACATCTGTGGAGTGAGTCTGGCACAGCTCAATGGTAGCCTGAGGGGAAACAATCAAGGGAATATATAAAAGGAGGGTGAAATGAAAACCATGGCTTATAGCCCATGGCCACATAAACAGATTCACGAAAAAATATACAACAACTGAACTTTAATGTATGTGAGCTCCTCAATCTATATTTATTAAAAGCTAACAAATACAAAACATCACATATCAACTCAAAACAATTAATGTACCACATTGATAAAAACAAACCTTAAAAAGCTCCGTCAGAGGCTTAGCAAATGTGTCCAGTACAAGTTTGATCTCAATCCAAAGCTCATTAGACTTGAACTCATGCCGATACCTGCCAGGGACAAACATAGTCTGAGAGGAAGGTTGACAAATATTACAGCACAATCCCTAAAAACCCCAAATAATAAAAATGGATAAAACTTATTCTAAAAACAGAGGGTTGGGAAAGGCTGGGTCATTCACAATGTTGCATTTTTGTGCAGGGCTGCGTGATATACTGTGCACATGCGCAACAATCATATCGCATTTGTTGGTGCCGCTTCATGTCTGCTGACAACCTGCGGCAACACAAACTCATTCAACACAGTCCACTGGTAGATAGACCACAGCCAAGCAGAACTTATTTCAGGTCATTTCACATATCGCAATGTGATGTCGTGCAGTCCAATTTTTGTGGTTGCAGACCACATCGTTATGATGTATTCTTTGAATGTGCCTAAGATTTCAGAAGTCAGGCAGCAGTGGTTTTACCGGCACATCAATAAAAACAGGGTATCAGAGACCAACCTTTTGAAGAGTGAGTGGGCAGTGCGCAGAACTCCATTGATGATGTGGAAATCTCCACTCTGGAAGCGGTTCACCATTTCCCTCAAGAGGTCAGGCCACTTCTGTGGGAAGTCCTCTCTGCCGATGATGCTGATGGCATCACTGAGCTAGATGCAGATACGAGAAGGCTCACCCCCTGACAAATTTCCCAATGCAGCCTACATTCATAAAAAGTATTTTTGTTCTGTAATTAGCTTCAATTATCTAATAAACAGGTATTGACTATAAATGGTACTATTGTCTCTGAAATTGTGTTTTGTAGGAGGACTTCCCAGCAACTCACTGTAAAGACTTTAGCTGTCTGAGGTAGCAACCCAGAAGCTAAATACTAGCAGAGTCCACAAGGTGGGTTCTCTTTCCTACCACTGTTCTACAGCAATGTCTAATGTCATATGGGTGCCTAGAGAGGTTTGGTCGTATTCGTTCACTTAGCAAAATGAAGCCTGTCAATTCTAGAAGAGAAGTTTCTCATGGCTAAAATCACACAGTGAAGTAAAGGAGTGCTAGTCTTCTCCTGTCCAGAGGAGGCCTGAATATAGGAGACAATTTTAACTTAGTAAAATGTGTTGGAGACTTGATTCATTTAAAACAAGAACTTGGAAAAGCCTTGTTACAGTTACCAAAATTATCCTGACAACTAATCCTGTTTTTCGGGACAGGGCCCTGAACTCAGAATAGCATCAACTTTGATACCGATCATGATTACATCATAACCGCTGCAAGTAAAATCTGCTAATTCAGGACGACATCCTTTTCCCGAGAACTGGGAACAGGAGTTCTAGAAAAATGGTCACCAAGGGACATACAAATGCATGTAAAACCGTCATCATAACTTCATCACAACAAAAAATACGTACAATGGAAACTTAAACAATTGCAATTTTTCCACTAACTGGGGTGTTTGCCGTTACCAGAGAAACCAGACCTAAGCAACACACTGACAGACATACTAATGCCTCACACCCTTATAACAGGATTTTTGATTGGATCTTACCTGTTTCTGAATCTGCTCTGGGCTACTTAGCATCAGGTTTACAATATTGGCCTTAATCGCAGTTCGATCTGGCTCTGAGATTTTGTTGGGTTCATCTTCCACCTAAAAAGTGACCACACATAATTATAAAATAAAGGCTCCTTTGACAAGATATTACACTGTAGTAAAATGATCAGAGAAGCGGAGGAAGAACAAAAACTCACTATACGCCAATTTCTTTTGATGTAGTTTTTGAAGGTGACTGCTGCACAAACACGAATCACATTGTCCTGTGATTTTTCCAGTAGTGTGAGTAGCAAGATTGGATAGTTCTGGTTCCCTTCCACTGACTCCAGAAACTTCTCAGCTAATAAGAGGGTCAGAAAAAAATAAAATCAAAATCACTAACACACTGTAAATGTTACTAGCTCAATGAAAAATAAGGCCCTTGTAACTTAGATCAGCTATAGAGGCCCATGACCGTAATACCTGGTCGCCTGACTGATGGGTCTGGATCAAGTGTTTTCTGAAGAAATTCTGTCAGAGTTTGCAGGTTGGCATCGTTTAGCTCCATGGCTCCCTAAAGAAAGACCAAAAAATTGTTATCATCAAAATCAAATTGTAGATAAACAGTATACAACTGGGCAAGCTATTCTGGACATCCTAGAAACAAAGCACTGCAGTGTAAGTATTGCCAGTTAATTTAAATGTACCTTTATGTCGTGCGGGATAATGCATTTTGATTAACTGGGGTTAACATCAAAATACATAAGCCTACTGGAGTCTTACAACATACTAACCCATTACTTTGCAAAAAGGTGGGAGGTGAAAACTAAAATTCATACGAGGTCGCGGGCACCAATCTAACTTCGGGCAGTTTCTAGCGAGCTGACCGACGGTAACCCTATACTTCCAAATTCAATCAATGCTCTTATCACAAAGACAACAGGGCGCGTCTTGCTGACTTAATCGCGACAACTGTTTAAAATAACGATGGACAGCCATGTGTCCTTGTATGTGTGCGGCTGCAAATTCACTCGATCGCAACGAATGGAACGACACACATCGCTCCATTTTACCTGGTTAGCGGGAATGTTGGTTGACTAAACCAACTAACGGTGGTTTGGCCGGTTTGTAAACAGCTGTGTTGTGCTGCCTTATTATACCGATGAAGTTATGCATCCCAAGGTGGGTATTTTCTAGGCTTCGTAATAAGTGGCTTTAGCGAAGAGTTTATTCAAGCAGGCCACAATTCCGAGGCCCTGATGGTGAAGCGGAAAGGATGGCGGTGTGATTAGATTTTAGCTTCGTAGCACATACCGTTCCGCGATTCATGCAGAAGGCCATTTTCGAAATACATCAATGTATTAAGGACTGTTATCTAGATGCAACGTAGCCTGCCAGTTCAAGTTCCTGTTAGCTAGCTAATGCCGGCATGCACATGACCGGCATTCTAGCACGATAATCTCCCCAGGCAGGAGCCCACTGCCAGAAAACACGTTAATGACGTACGATTAAAAACGTACCCACAGCAGGGAATCACAACGTGTGTTAACCATACTTTCACAGACACTAATCTCATTCAGATTTATGTCACCACAAGAGTTGGACTAGCCAGCGTTATCATGTTCAGGTGTTCAAATGGTAAGTATGCTACATTAGCCTGAAAACACAATGATACTGAATTAGAATACTGCGCTGGTAACGAGTCTAAGAATACAGCAAAATAAACTTGCCTTTTCGTACAAGACAAAGATATGTCTCTGAGAACTACTGTGTAGCCAAAGACGCAGATTGAAGGCTCGCACTCCAGGCGCGGGGTAATACAGTATTTCTGTTCCCTTGCTTTCAAAAGTATCAGTGAACGGCGCGGTCACTTCACAGCGCAGGCGCGTCTGTGCGCCCTCTCAAATGCCGTCACTTCACAGCGCAGGCGCGTCTGTGCGCCCTCTCAAATGACGTCACTTCAGCCGAAGTGCATTGTGGGTTATTACACACATTTTTAAACGACTCGAGTATAGTGCGGTGGTTGTGCCGTCTCCTTAAAAAATACGGACCAAGCTTGTCTATAATAGACTCAGATGACTTGTACTATTGCCATGTCAGAGAGGTTAAACTATAATATCAAGGGCACATTCCTAGAAAAAAATAATGGAATATATTGCGAGTTTTCAACCTGCATGAACGTGTCGTGTTATCCCGCAAAGCGGAAAATATTCAACAGGGACCACCCTTCCAAAGACATAAACTCCCCTGATCTTTAGATCTGTCAGTTGTATGTTTCCGTTGGATACGTGAAAACGCATCCAAAAGGAGTGACTTGAACCGTTGCTCCGCTATTATAGAATCGCTTTCAACTAAGACTAGAAATATGTTGTGGTGATTCCACATTTCGAGTTCATTTAACTGTTAAGTTGCCGATAACAGTACTGCCGGCTCTCATGCATCTGGCGTCACGCTCATGGAAGAAATCTTACGCAAATCTATATTATTTCATAATGAACCTAAAATTGGCGACATCAAAAGCGTTGGGGCAGATTGCAAACCTTACACGCCATTTAAAAGGTAATAAATCTCTTACATACGTGTAAATGTATGTGCAGTCTTGTCGCTGTTTATTATAGGGCAGTCTTCCCGCCCTTTTTAGCCAATCCCTGGGAATTTTAGAAATAGCAGGAATGGGGTTACGGAGTGGGCAAAAGGAGAAGTGGCGGGCTCTGCACAATCATTACAATATCAGTGTTTCCCCTACCATAATAACATTATACCCGCCCCCTTAGAAGGTCAAGTTAATTTTATTTAATTTTATTTTCTATAAAGCACCAGATCACAACAGAAGTCATTTAAGGTTACCTTTCCTATAGAACAGGTCTATACATCGTCCTTTTATTGAACAATCTAAATAGCCTTATGTTATTTATCTTATTTACACAAACAACCAGTCATTTTTGTCTCTACACGGTCGCGCGTTTCCGCCCCGATACGCGCGCGCGCACACACAGGTGAGCACACTCCCACCAGAGGACAGAGAGCGCGCGTCGGAAAATATGTCGCGTCAACCGCCTGAAAAGCAGACAAAAATATCTGCGTTTTTGAAATATTTTTATATTATTCTTTATATTGACTGCTGTCATTAAAAGAAACACATGAACACCATGAATCCTGTTGGTGTCCGTCTGCAACCCCCCCCCCCCAAAAAAAATAAAAAAGCTGTAAAACTAAGGGAAACACCGAATATTATATTGTAACTTATCTGGATAAACACACGGACAGCAAGATACCACAGCCATAACTGTTGTGTAATTTAAGAAAATGTTTTGGGTCTTTTTGTGCACTAATTAGAAGACAGCCTTTTCCTTTCCCTACGCCCCGTCCATTTAACTGTTAATTTCACCGTGAAAGCAATCTGGAACCGCCAGACTGATAGAGGGTTAATGGTATAAGACACACTGAAAACTCACGGAATATACATTCACTTGCCACTTTATTAGGTACACTTTTGTACTACCAGGTTGGACCGTCTTTTGCTTCGTAACTGCCTTTATTCTCCGTGGCATAGATTCAACAAGGTGCTCAAAACATTCCTTTGAGATTTTGGTCCATGTTGACATGATAGCACCATGCAGTTGCTGCAGATTTGTCACAATGTGAATCTCCTGTTCCACCACTTCTCATAACCACTCTACTGGATTGAGATCTGGTGACCGTTGAGGCCATAGAGTACGGTGAAATCATTGTCAGGTTCAAGAAACCAAGGTGATAAGAGCTTGGTGACATTGTGTTAACCTGCTGGAAGTAGCCATTAGAAGCTGGGTACACTATAGTCATACAGGGATGGACATAGTCAGCAACAAGACTCGAGTAGGTTGTGGCATTAAATGTTGCTGAATTGGCACTAATTAGGGGCCCAAAGTATGGCAAAAAGGGGCAGCATGTGGCTCAGCGGGCTAAACCTGTGTGCCTGTAATCAGAAGGTCAGTGGTTCAAACCCAGCCTCAGCATGTCTGCGGGTCCTTGAACAAGGCCCTTAACCCCCAGCTGCCCTTTGTGGACAGCTTGCTCTACAAAGAGCAAGTTGAGTGAGGTATAAAAAGAATTTCCCCACAGGGATTATTAAAGTATTCCCCACACCACCAGCCTGAATTGTTGATACAAGGCAGGATGGATCCATGCTTTCATGTTTCCACTAAATTCTGACCCTATCATTGCAGCAGAAATGAACACTCACCTGACACATTTCAGAAAGGTGGATTTCTTGCTTGGTTGGATGATTTGTCAGATTTAAAGTACCCAATCTTAAATCACTTTTATCTTCATTAATCTACATTTAGCCCAGACTGCCTAAAATCTGACAAGCTATCCAGCTAAGCAAGAAATCCTGCTTTCTGAAACATGCCCCAGTTCTAGCCAGATTCATAGTGAGCCATTGTTAGCAATACCAGTTGATTACAATACCACATATCGCACATAGCAACATGTAACGTGTACAACTGATGAATGAGCAACAACTAAGATGTAACTCCTAATAAACAGCATTTAACTTTAACAGAATTAACTTCTGTTGATAAAGGGCGCAGCCATCTTGAATTCTGAGAGTGGGGGTTGCAGAGGTTCCTCCGACCTTCTGAATTGGAATTCTGACTTCAGGGGGCATTCCAGTTGAAACTTCTGAAGTGGAACTGCAACATCAGTCTCCTGTTCTGTTGACAAGAGTTGCACCCAGTGTGGTCGTCTGCTACCGTAGCCCATCTGCTTCAAAGTTCAACGTGTGCATTCACAGATGCTCTTCTGCAGACCTTGGTTGTAACTGAGTAGAGTTTCTGTTGCCTTTCTATCAGCTTGAACCAGTCTGCTCATTGTTTTCTGACCTCTGCCATCAACAAGGAATTTTTGCCCAGCGAACTGCTGCTGACTGGATGTTTTTTTTTTCCCTTTCTTTTTTGGCCCATTCTCTGTAAGCACTATAGATGGATGTGCATGGAAATTCCAGCAGATCAGCAGTTTCTGAAATATCCATACCAGTCTGTCTGGCACCAACAACCATGCCACCTTTAAAGTCACTTAAATCACCTTTCTTCCCCATTCAAGTATATGATGCAAACCTTAACTGAAGCTCCTGACTTGTATCTACATGATTTTACTTGTGCTGCTGACATATGATTGATTAGCTGCTTCCACGAGCAGTTGAACAGGTGTACCTAACAAAGTGGCCAATGAGTATGTGATACACGATCCGCCTACCAGGAAATACTGTAACAAACATTCAGCCAATTTTGAAGATGAATCCTATGTTATGAATTAAGACAGATGGGCTCATTTGATTCACCTGCAGACGTATGATTAAATTAGCGCTTGTCAACCCATTAGGCAACATATGCAACTGCCTAGGACACCATCGCCAGAGGAGGTCCTGACCAAGCGAGCAAATTTCAGTTTCTTTTGCTCTACGTGCTCCTCAGGGTGGGGGGCACTAGAATGGTATGGCTATAAAATTTTAGCTGTGACAGGCACATTTACCACTACAGTTTAAACAATGTTCTCTCAGCATTTGTTCTATTATATTGAATACACATATTAGGTTACACTGAACTCCTTCATCACTACTTTCTTTCTGTATAAATGACACTTCATATGATTTCAATAAGTGATAGGAGTTACTTGTTCCATATGAATTTGTTCTGTCAGCTGTACAGCACCAACCTTTTTTTTTTTTTTTTTAAGTACCATCTTGATTTCATGTAAAAGCACATTAGAGAGATGTAGCCCTAATACATGAAAAAGAAAAACAAAAAACTTAGAAACCAAATTGTCATTCTGTTTAATATGAACACCAGCTTTCCACAGAAGGTGTTTACTACCATACAAAAAAAACACTAAATTAGCTTGGGTTTCATGTTCTCTTGTAAAATGATGGCAAAATAAATATCATGAAAAATGACAGATATTCATGACCTATTTTCCCGCTTGTATATCAGGGTCCATAATAATGGGTTGAGAAGCTGAGGGAAAGTAGTTCCAGTGGTTCAGAGGTTGTATGCCTGGCGAATGTTAAGCGTATCCCGCAGCATTAGGTCTCGCAGTCGCCAGAGTGCGTCAGCCATTGTGGTGTGGGCTCCCTTGCTCTTCAGCCAATGTAACGGCAGACGACTCTCCTGCTCTTTGGTGAAGTGGACATCTTTCCGACGGGCTGCGTAGGCAATTGGCACAAAAACAAATGCATGATGTAGGGAAAGATCCAATGTTCACTCTATATGTACGATTCCAGATTTCACAATTCCCTTATCATAGATTTCAATGAATGTAACTCAATCAACGCGAGTCTGTGAAATGACTTAATCTGTCCTAAAACGGTTATAACTATATTATTTAGGAATTTGATTGCACAAATGAACATAAGATACGGTATATTGCAAGGGCACACACCTGAGAGGGTCTGGTCCCACTTGTTAATGCTTGGGGTTTCTGCATGAAGACCCTCAATGTACTTCAAGTAGGCCTCGGAGTGAAGTAGGCGCTGAGTCTTTGGTGGTGGAGCGACAAATATAGGGGTTGAGGGCTGCTGGAGTGCTGGCTGACCCAGCTGACCTTGTCCTGGGTAGGGGGGCGGGGCCTGCGGACCCGTACCTGCCATTCCCATCTACGAGTGTCCAAAAGTTATTGCTCATCAATCTGCTTACACTTGCGTCTTTCATGAAATCCAGTCAGAATTAAACTAGCAATGTGGATTTGTAGCCATTTCACATTATAGGGGTTACCTGTGGCCCAAAATGATTTCCAGTACTGGGACTTCCTGCCATTGCATTGACACCTGGTCCCATCACACCTAAAGCATAAATAACCACACAGGTGGTCAGTATAAAGAAAAGGTGCTTGTTGGTCAAAGGAATTATGGATTTTATACATATCCATTTGAGAGATCACAATTTTTCTTATGAGTTACACAAAAAGGCACACCATACACATTCAGTGTGTGTGTGTTTTGGTGTGAAAATGTATACTGACCTGAGGATGTTACATGCCTGTCTGAACACAGCAGTTTCTTTCACACAAACCATGAAATTTCAGGCATAATGTACCACGGTGGTTTCCAGCATAAAGGGGGGGTTAGATTTGACTATAATAGCATTTAACAGACATCACCACAACAGCATTTTAGCGTTTAAGAGTGACTCATACATATGAGGATTAGTTTTCAACACTAATTGAGGAATACGTATTAGTTCATGCAACTCTAAATGAAAGGTGTTTCAGGCAGTTAAAAATTCTCAAACTGGTTCGAAAGCAAGTCAAATACCCATGTGTCAGAGACTGCCCAAGTAGGTGTGAATTTTCAGGGGACCTTTCAGTAAACCTGTTAATCAGTAGACCACCTGAGCCTGTGGTACAGGTAGCCCCTTCAGCATAGGCGCAGCTTAAGGGGGTGGTGAAGGTGTCCTTACCCGGGTTTGGCATGCCAGGGAACCCGGGTATACCAGGCGGAGGATGGTGGGGCATCGCAGGCACCCCCATGTGATGTGGTGGCATGTTGCCCATGCCGACCATGCCTTCAAGAGGGCCCTGCATGGGCATTATGGGTGGGCCATAACCACCCATCATGCCTTAGGGGTGAAATTGGGGGGAACAACACAACATATCCATGCATCAGTGTCATGCAGCTGTCTATCATAGACCATGCACTACCCAGTAATGAAGAGAGTCTATATCAAATCAAAGTTAGTATATGAGATAAATGGAAGTACGTTCTCGCTCTCTTTTTTTAAATATATAGGTAATAATAGAAAATTAATTCTTTTCTATTAATAGGGATTAATAGAAAAATTAAAACATAAGTTTATGGAAATTGTTTATGCCCATGCAGATGATAATACAAGCTGTGGCTGTGTGACTGGGAAAGATAGAGAAACATCCAAAACAAAACGTAGTGAGTAGTAATGTGAAGTTGGACATTCAGGGAGATCTTGTGGGGAAGGGAAGAAGCTAAACCAAAGAAGGTTAGGTCTTTGAGCAGGTCTGATTGGTGTTCCTGCTCCAAAGGCACACAATGGTTCTGCCGCATCCGTGAGGGGTTACCTGACACAGGTGTCATGTTCGGGTTAAGCATCCCCATAGGGGTTGGTGGCGGCACGACCCCCATGAGCGCCCCTACTGGGGTACCTGCTCTTGGGGATGGGCCCTGTTGTTGCTGGGCTGCTCTCTCCCGCTCCTGCTGCTCCACCACTTTGGCTGCCCGCTCTGTAAAAAAAAAAAACGCATCTTCAACACATGGCCCATAGCATCACCTGAAAAGTGCTGCTGTTATAAAAGTCTTGCCTGAGGCTCTGGCAGCCCCTCGATTGCAGCAACTTTTAATGGCATGTACACTGGCCACCCTGGACACCTCCCTAAATACAGTACTGTATATTTGCTCAGAACGCCACACAACGTAACATTAGATTATATGCAAATTAACAGCACACCAATCATCTCATGCATTCCTTAAAATTTCACCACCAGCTTAAGTAATTTACTTAATTTGTTATAAAACTCAGCGAGGTGCTGATTAGCCAAACAAGGGGTTCTAGTGGTCAAGCCAAAAAATACATGGGTATATTGAATAGCTATTCCAAATACTGGAGAGACCTAGGGAGAGGTTTTGAGACGGCTAAGCTAACACACGGACAGACAAAATATCATAGTTCAAAATATCATCGACATGAAGATCACTTAAACATTTTCCCCCACTGCCTAAAGGGCCCTTTTCACCGAAGGCAGAAGACACCGCACGCACTCACGCACGCACATGCACGCACAAGGAAGATGTCGCAATGCGCAAAATAGGTGCATAGAATGAGAACGCTTTGTGACTTAATTCAATTCTAATAATTTTATATAGTACCATTCATTCCAAGGCACTTTACATGGGTGTGTTGTGATATATTACATAAGACTTTTGCAAGGTATTGAATGAACTTCCCCAAACAGATTTTCTCTCTGCCAGATTCAGCTCTTTAGGCACCTATGGCAAGCCGTTTTAACATTTAATCAAGTCTCACTCCTATCTGTAATTACATTTTAGATATTCACAATAGCTTTTCTCCTAGTCAAAATTGTATTCTTACTAGTCAAAAAGAGCATTTCAGATATCCACAATGGCATTCTTCCTATCCACAATTGTCATTTCAGATATCCACATCGTCATTCTTCCTAGGAGAAATTATGTCACTTTTGCCATTCATGTCAATTGGGCTTTTAATTTCAGGTATCCACGACTATATTTCAGATATCCAGAATGTTCATTTTGGATATCTGCAATTGAATTCTTACTTGGAAAAACTCCCATTTCAGATATCTACAATCCAATTGTTACTAGTCAAAATTTAATTTTGGATATTCTAAATTCCATTAAGGATATCTAAAATGGTGGTATCCTTTCGGATATCTGAAATTAAATTTATGACTAGTAACAATTGGATTGTAGATATCTGAAATGACAATTGTAGATAAGAAGAATGTCATTGTGGATATCTGAAATGTTCTTTTTGACTAGGAAGAATTGAATTAGAGATATCTGCAATACATATCCAGTCTAGCGATTAAATGTTAAAACGGCTTGCCGTAGGTACCAATTCCTTTAGCTCACCATTTAGCTTTGATTCTGATAAATATCTCTACCCATTTCCTCTCCAAAGCACTATTAAAAAGGGAATTTATAATATTCAGAGAACAGTCTTCCCCTCACCTTCATATTCAGCCTTCTTGGTGGCCTCAAGGTTCCGCCACTCTGTCCCCACTAGACGGCTCAGCTCACCGAAGGAGAAGTCGGGATGTTGGGCCTTGATCACAGCCCGCATCTCGCTGCTGAACAGGATGTAGCCACTCATGTTGATCTTTCGTTTGGATCCTTCCTTTTTGCAGAGACCCTTGATTGTCTTTGGAGTCAGCTATGGTCAGAACCAAGGGTGCAAAGCCATCACTCGTTAATAATTATTTAAAAAAAACTGCTAAATCTTGAATAGCCATACCATATAATTACTCTGTAACCCCGGGGAACCCACTGGGTCATATACAAACCTTCCTTTTATTTCTGCCTTACATTCAACCCACTCATCAGTTAAGAATTTTTTTTTTTTGCTTTACAGCCCATTGTACCATATACGACCCAGTAACAGTGCCATGTAGTGATTACTGACTGAATTAATCAGATTTTTTTCCCACAATAAATATGGCTCCCAACACGTTTTGAGGTTGTTGCTGTACATGCTGATTCACCTGTCAAGCTGTGAATAGGTAAGTGGCAGAAATTTTGCATCATTAGTTATAATGTTTAGATGTTATAGAACATGTACAACTAGGTTTTGGATGTTTTGAAACTTTTCTGGCAACTGTGAAGATCATGTTCCATGTGCTCAACATCAGCCTCAGACAAAAACAGAGGGGATACAGGTGGTGCACCAGACCTTACAACCCACCACAAGTAAACTTTCTGTGTGTAGTGCACCATTTTGCAGGTCTGTTCACTTGACCTGTTTCTTGATGGGTTGGCATGTTTGAAGCATGTGTTTTATTGCCAGCACATG
>JAODJW010000106.1:25876162-25901045 GCA_026777045.1 Hyperopisus bebe | reverse complement strand
CATTCTCAATGCTTATATCCCTCACTCCTATAAACAGTTATAGGAATGGTGAGGCAGTTCATTCTCAATGCTTATATTCCTCATTCTCACATGTGACACTGCAACACCAAGATGTCTAGAACCAGGGACACCAGATGAGGATGACGTCTGTGCCTCCATGGAGCTCTGGCTCCTTTTCACATTTTCTGCAACAAAACCACCAGAGGAAGGTGGCAGAGGCCTGTGAAGGGCCACCTTAAACAAAGAAATGTGAAGACACATTACACATGGAACGGGACTGCTGCTCCAACCACAGATTAATACTGAACTCTTCAGAAACAAAAGAACACAGCATTAGATTGTGAAGTGATGATGTTAGACATATGCAACTTAAAAAAGACATGTTAAAATGGTATGGATTTTGTAGGCACTACATTTAAGATGTTGATTTCTTGTTGATTTACATCCCCAAAAATCAGCATCTAAAGCCACAAAAACTTAAGGACATGTAAACATCAGTTATACTGCATTCTTTGCTATACCCACCCTGTCCTCGTTGTCATTTCCCCTGTTTTCCCACATTTTCTCCCTGTTCCTCTGTCTATGCAAACAGGATACAGAAGGTTCAGAAGTTGAGGAAGGAGGCTGCAGCTTAGGAGATGGAAGACTGGGTAGCAACTCATGAGCAGAATGCTCCTAAATAAGTAACAGAACAAAAAAAGGAAACACCTGAATAATGCTGCACTCAATGAACCTCACTGACAGGACATGAGGATACGGCACAAAACAGGGAGAAAAAACAGATTATAGATGCCCACCTCTATTATAACAGATACCAGGGGCTCCAAAAGCTTTCCTGTTGAGTCCAAAATCTCCTATAAAGAGAATATTTGTGTCCAAGAGTTAAATGGCTGCTAAGCCAAGTAAACACACACACATATACATATATATATATATATACACACACACACACACACACACACACACACACACACACACAAACACCTTTTTCATACAATTTCATGAGAGTACTGGGTTTATAAACCTTGAGTTGAATATCTTCTGAAGCAGGTGCTTCTTGGAGCAGCTTCAAAGTGTCTTCATTCTGAGGCTCAGGGGATGCTGGTGGTCCACTCTTTACTAGGTTGCCAGGTTGGAGGACAGCATCCCTCACAGGAGCATCCTTGGGCTCTTCATTAGTCCTGCTGTCACTAGACACGATCTTCCTATTGTGTGTCTCAGATGATGAAGGCTGTGTTTTCCTACTTTTCCTCTCTTCGGCTGGCTTGGCATCAGAATGGATGTGGTTTGGCGTTACCAGTGTTTGAGGTTGTGCTTTCAAGTGCTTTCTATTTTCCTTTGAAGGTAGGATGTCAATATCAATGTTGCTCACAGTAGCCAGGGATGCCCCTGTATTGTTAAGACTGTCTTGTGGGACAGCTTCTGGGGAATATTCTTTTGGTGATGGAAGGTCCTCATTCGCTGGCCTGCTGCTTTTGTGTTGTGGCAAATAGCTTACCTCCCTCTGCGAAATAACAGCAAAGTGGTCATGAGACGAACACTATAAAACTTAATGTGTTTGCTGCCAGACATACCAGGAACAGGAACGGAGGCTGGAGTGGAAAGGGACTGACACCTTACCGCTTTACCCTTCTTGGATATATCAGAGAGAGGCAGGTTGTGAGCCTCAGGTTTTGAAAGCGATGGCACCGGAACTGAAGATGCACTATTTGGCTGGATACTGAGAACCTTCTTCTTTGATTTGGCAGTTTTTCTAATATCAAGAGGGCAAGAAAAGTTTTTGAAAAAGCAACTCCACAGTTCTTAATGAACCACGCACTGAAATGAAACATACATACTCCTTTGTTGCTTCTAAAAACAAAGCAATCTGCTGCTTGATGTACGGCTGCCGGAGGATATGCTTGACATCAGGCCTCTCCTCTGGCTTCTTGCTCAGCATGGATCTGATCAATTCTCCCAGCTGTGCGTTGTATTTGCTGGGCATTTGAGGCAGCTGGGAGTAACAGAAAAACAGGCATTGCTGATGCACTACAGTGATCCTGCAGCAAATAACACACATTCACATTCCAGCCGCCTATTTCTGACACACAAAACTCTAAATGCTCACCTTTCCTTCAACGATGCGATACACCAGGGAGTTCATATCCTTCGCGTTGAAGGCATGCTTCAGAGTGGCCATTTCATACACACAGCAACCCAGCGCCCAAATGTCAGACTTGGAGGGAAGAAAATGGGTGGAAACTGTCAGAGTTTAGTAAGTCTTGTCTTCCTTAATCCAACAGTAATTTAATGAAAATATAAGTATCCAGTTTACGAAACTGTTTATTCCCAAAAAGCAAACATTTGGCTGAGGGAGGAGGTACCTTGTAGTTGTAAGGTTTGTTGGAGAAAAGCTCAGGGCTCATATAGTATGGCGTCCCAATTAAAGTACTGGCCATGTCGTTCTGGTTTTCTAGCACTCGAGCAATCCCAAGATCTCCAACTTTTATTATGTTTGTCTTGGTCAGAAAGATGTTCTGAGTTTTCAAATCTCTATGCAAGATGTGTTTTTCGTGCAGGTACTGTACATCGGCAGAGGACAAACAATAAGCAATGGATCTCATAACAAATCTGTAAATTAACTTCTGACGTCGTGGCTTTTAATATGAGCAAAGACAGATCATGCAGTTTTATGTTAGTTGATCAAAAGCAAAGCAATGCACACCTGTAATGCCATGGCAATTTGGACAAACCACTCAACCACTTGTCTCTCTAGAAGAAGTTCGCCCTTCTGTTGCTTCAGCTTGTGGTACAGATCCCCCCCTTCACAATATCCCATGACGATGTACAGATGGCAGTCCTCCCCCTCCCAGGACTCCCTGTATGTCACAATGTTAGGGTGTCGCAGCTGGGACAGCAGCTGTGCTTCCTGTTCAGCAGATCTCCGCTCACGTTTTGATGACATTCTTAAGTTCAACTTCTTGATGACGTACTAATATTGAAATGAATAAATACGTAAAAATCAATCAAAACTTTTATCAATACGTACTTCACTGACATTATTGCGGATACGGGGTCTTAAACTTCCCTAAAACATGAATGAGGAGGAGAAGAAAACTATTTATTTCGTTTTATGTGCTTCAAACGGGAATATCTTTTTCCCACAAAAAACACTGTCACAGTGCCACAGCAGTTACCAAATTAAAACATTATATTAGCAAGTAAATCAACCATCTGGCCAGAAGGGTAGAATCATGAAACAGGACGATGACAATGTGACCAAAAAGTCAATCCGAACAGATAATTTCCCCCCTCCGTGTTGCAGGACTCGTACACAAATCAATTCCAACGCAACAAAATAAATCTAATGCAGAAAACCACCAGGTGAATAAACGGAAGCCGTTAACTATTTAGCAAGATCGTTTCATTTATTTCAGTCCGGCATATAAGTAATGGTTCTTTTAAAAGCAGTTATTTTATATTTTTGGTGTCCAAAGTGAATATACATACTAGCATGCTGACTGGCTAAGTACATTAATGAAAATATCCCTGGCTATTTACATCAATAATTAAATTCTTATATGTAATTTGTATCGCATGCTTAGCTATTTGTAAGGATATAACTGGTTAGCTTCCTAGCACATTAACATAAAGGTAGGTAGGAATACCTGTTTTCCTTCTGTTCTGTGTCTGACCAAATTTACTTCTCCGTAGCTGCCTTTTCCCACCACCCTAACAAAAGTATAACTCTCCATAATTCTTCACCGGTTGAGCTGTCAACACCAAAACAAAAGTAACTTTTTTGTGATTTTCTTTAATCTAGTGATACATTATAACATACACATAAACATTCTAAAAACCCTCCAAAATCAAGACGGTAGGACAGGAAATTATCAGCAGCTACGCTGTTGCCAAGCAACAGGTATCAATCCACCATCGACTCCGGGCCTTGAGAGATTTTAAGGGTCTCGGGATTTCACACAGCGCCACCTTTTGGAGTTAGTGGGGCGTAGTTCGACTCGGAGACATTATTTGTCGACTATGCGGTGAAATGTAAAGAAAAACACAAGAATGAAAGAATAAATGAACGAAAGAACGAATGATAACATGTTGAAGAAGAAAAATAACAATATAAGATTGCGAACTATGTAATTTAATTGGCATGTTAGGAGATATACAGCACCACTTTCATGCATAAATGTGCGAGGAAATAGTTATTTTTTTGTCTAATTCATCATATATGAACAAGCAATAAGAACTGTATGTTATATCTACCATAAATACGACTAGATAGAAATATGTTGTTCGCCAGAAGGTGGCGGTGTAAATCTTTTCCATATCTGAAATTTAAATGTTGCCGTTTAAATTTATATACATGTTTCTAGAGTATTTGTTTAATACATAGAATTCATTATTCTTATTCTATCCAGTTTTAAGTACGCATAATTCGTATTACTTTGTTAGATAAATAGGTTTCAGATTTGCAACAATAAAAACCTACATTTGGCAATTGGGAAGTATACAAGGCATTTTAAAATTTAAAATAAGAAAATTGATTATTTTTACATGAACTCAAGTTTGACTCAAAATTTATATTACTGATGTCTACATGCTTCTATTTTTATTTACATTTCAGTCTGATGAGACAAAAAAGTTGTACCTGTATAGTTATAGAAATGGGTATTATGTATCTAAGTATGGGTGTATATACTGTAGGTAAATAATTAATGTAGGCCTACGTGTGTGTTGAATTTAAATTGTAGGTTTATTTGTAGTGTTTGTAGTGTGAAATTGAAATGAAAGATGCTGCGGTTAATTGCAATCATGAGGTTTTAAAACAGGTTTTTCAGAAAAGAGACTGCCATAAGGAAGTTGCATGTTTTAGTGGTAATTTACTCCTCCTCCGATGAACTGTTGGTGCAGGGACGTAGTAGCATCAAGCAACCCTGTGATCCAGACCAGACTGCACGGACTTAGGGAGAGAGAGGGAGGGAGATCGCCGAGCTGCCTGTTTCTGCAGGTATGATGTTTCCGAGCTGTTAAGGACGTAACACTTCGGTACTGATTACATTGGCTGGCTAATCTGCGACATCATAGATCGAGTTATTGGTTGTAAAACATGCGCACCCTCGCAATATTTATAAATACGATTATTCCCATTTTGTGCGTAGTCGTGTAGTTTAATAACATATTTAACGCGTTATATCGAAAGAAACACTGGAGTATCGAAGTTAAGGTCAGTGTATTGCCCACGCAATCATGCAGTTTTGTGCAATTTTATGTGCAATGTTATAAGCTTTTTACTTTATGTTTGAAAATCTCGAAAGAAACCTAGCCTATAACAGTAGTGTATATTTGGTATATGCTGGCCGGATATCTGTCTTAAATAGGTTATGTACGTATTAGCAGAATTGACGGCTTGTTAATCGCGTTTTTGTTAGACGTCTGGATACCGCTTAAGAGATCATCTGTACACTGTTATATGGTCCCCGGCAGTGGTATGCCATGTTTTTACAAGGACTTGCTAGGAATATTTAGCAGTTACATTTGTGGCTCATTAAATTAAAGCAATGCCAAATGGGCACCATTTTACACTGAAGGAATGCGACGACCATCTTTTCTAATGAGATCGTCATATGAGCATTGATCTTGAGATCTTGACTTTTGTTTCCAATAATCATTGCACAATATGACAATGTGCTCTTCTTGTTATGGGACTAAATTGTTCAGAATAAATTATGATGGGTTGCTCGTTAGATTTGATCTATAGGCTCCATCTAATTAAATTCATATTACATATGTAAAACGCGTATGTGAATAAAACGTACAGAAATGTAAGTTTGACAAAAGTGAACCAATATGCACGTGCATCGGCATTTCGACTTTTGGCTCTGTGCGTGATTTAGACGTTGTAATAGTGTTCATCTTATCAATTAATCACTCCACTCTGAAAAGGCTTCACTTATAAGTAACTGCATGATAGGCTACCCGACTGCCACTTCAATGATGCAGATGCCCTGTGCGGTAATTATTAGGTGGACCATTAAGCATCAGGAAAGAACTAAGCCTCACCGTGCAATTTCGTATTCAACTTTTCGCTAAACTTTTAGTAGCTAAAAATAAAACAAGGTGACGATGTACAATAATAACTACTATGCAACTGGATCACGGTGGCCCAAATTCCACTGCTTTATGCATTCCAACAGAATACATGCGTTCTTGGTTTCAGTAAAAGCGTAAGCTACTGTGATGACTACTGGCTATTGAGAATGATGTATTGATTAAAAAATAGTTTAAAGTACTGAATCCACAAATGCTAATAGTTTTGTATGGAGCTGTTGTATTAGGAGCTGAACAGTACACTGTATATCTCACTACAGGTCTAGATAGTGTTTTTTAATTTCATCCACTCGTGGATGTAAATTATGGGGTGCTGGGGGTATAACCAAAATCAATAACCAATAATCAAAACCAACAAATTCAACCCCCTGGACTACCGTCAATGGATGGAGGACTCAGGCCCCCTACTAATCAACCCAAACTTACGCCCTTGCATCCAGTTTGTGGAAATATGTTTGTTAAATATAATAGTTTTAGTTTCTATGAATAATGATTCACATTTTGTTTTGGTAACGATATTTATAATTATTTTATGGTTTGTTGTATGTTTTTTTTTTTTTAATGCAGCAGAACACTTAGCAGTCGGTTGTCATGCCTCTGTCATTTGCTGAAAGTTAAATGTGCGAGTGTGTGTGTGAGTCAGCCAGTGTCCTTAGAAAAGTTTACTGATTGTATTATAATAAGTAGGCAATGGAAGCATGCACAATTTAAGTATTTGCTATTGCACAAATTTTTATACAATTTTTAGCAATTGCATAATGCTGTTTTATATGTGCTTATTGTAAGCTTTTTAAAAGACTTTAAATTTCTTTTGATTGCGATTTGAGCATTTGAGGTAATGTAGAAATATTGCATGTGTGTGAGGTTTATGTTTAACATGCGCTACTTGTTTTGCTGAATTCATTTAAGAGCTGGTCTTGGACAAATCATGATAAATCATTTCCCCCCTAACAATACATTATCTCTGCCACCAGAGACGAAGATGGCTGTATGTTATATAGGTTTGTAATATACACTGCAATATCTTAAAATTAAAAAGCTGAAAGAAAAGCAAAATGTTCAGTTTATTGTTGTACAATTTTACATCTATCATACCTAAAGACATTTATATTAAATCCATCATAATGCTAAATTGCCTGGTGAAGGGAAATAAAACATGAAAGTATTTCATAATTTATCCTGGAGACAATAATATACAAAGTGATTTTTTAAAGCTATAATACTTGGGTCTTGTATTTGCAACTTGTATTGGACTTTATTATTTTATCTGAGTACAGGGCTGGATCTCAGAAAATAAATAGACTGTCAATCATTTATGGAGCGGTAACTTGCTATTAAGTGCAGATATTCTGCAATCACTCTCACAGGAGGAATACTGAAATAGAATTTTTGTTCTGCTTCACCTGTCAGTATTAATTATCATTGATGGATTTTTTTAATACTATACGACCATGAGGCACTCACTCATTTCTGATGATAGAAAACAAAGTGTTTTAGCATACAGTTTAAATTAAGCCATTTTCATTTAATATTTTTTATATTTCTAGTTTTCTAATTCATAGGGCACTAAGTAAAACCATATTTTTATGTATTTTTAGTGTCTCGTTGAAGAAAACAATGCCCAGTTGTGACTAATACAGAAACAATCTGGTAAATAAACTGGAAAAGTTGTTCTTTTAATAATTCAATTAACAAGTGTAAAGAAGAAAATTATGAATTTAGAGAAAGTATTAGTCCACTTAGCGAAGCTGTGTCCAGTTTAAATGAAACTATTGTTACTTAACACCTACTGTTCTGAAAACACAACACCTGTGTTATGAAGACAGTAGCTGATCTAACAGAATGACAGAAAAGTAGAGCTCCACCATATTGGAAAATTCTGGAATATTGCAATGTGATTTTTTTTTTTTGTGATAAAATTTGAGATATTTATAAAACAAAAAAGGAGCTGAGCATTTACCCAAAATACCCAAAAACCTATAGCCGAAGACTTTACATGGGCATCTCCTTGGCTTGATCCAGCCCCTGGGTCCCTGAGAATGAGGATCCTGCGAGCCGGATTACCCTCAGGGAAATGCGCCACATGGCCGTAGTGCCGTAAGTGACAATGCAGGTAATGTGCCTCATTCAGGACTCCCTGACCAACCACTCGTTTGACAGAAAGTCAAACCAACGGTACCCAAAGGTTCTCCTAAGTGACCCAGTACCACAGGAGTCCATTCTTCATCTCAAGTCACTGGGTAGAGTCAATGCCTTGCAGCCATACATCAACGACTCTTCCCAACCCCTTTACAATGACTTCACGACCCCCATGATCTCCCAATCCATCCATGACTTCATAGAGTCAGTCACCAAAGGCGTGAATATCGCTGCCAAGGTAAATGAACTTCATGGGACGTCATGCAAACAAGGTTGACGCTCCCTTCACAGACAGATACACTGCTGGCAGCTGTGCCCAAGAGGTCATTAAAGGCCTGGGTCTTGGTTTTCATTAAGGACACTCACGATGTGTGGCTCAGTGGGCTAAGCCTCTGTGCCTGTGATCAGAAGGTTGCTGGTTTCAGCTTACCCTTGGTGCATCTGCAGGTCCTTGAGCAAGGTCCTCAACCCCCAGTTCCGTAGGTACTGCTGTGGGTGGCTGCCCTTCGGGGGAGGCATAAATAGAATTTCTCCATGGGGATCAATGAAGTATTAATTAATATTATTACTTAGACTCCTCACTCAGTCTCTTGAGAGCCCTAATCGGATCCTCCACTGACTCCAAGAAGATCATAACATCTTTGGCAAAGTCAAGGTCGGTAAATCTTTCCTCACCAACAGATGCTCCACAGCCACTGGACCCCATGACCCTGCCCAACACCCAGTCCATGCAAGCACTGAACAGAGTAGCAGCAAGAACACACCTCTGATGAACCCCAGAAACTACTGGGAAGAACACAGAGGTTCTGCCTCTGTTTTGAACAGCACTCACAGTAGCAGTGTACAGGCCGTCTAACTTAAGGGAGATCCTGCATCTCAGGATGTCTCACAGAGCAGCTCGATCAACTGAGTCGAAAGTTTTACAAAAATCAACAAAGGCTGGTAAACCCTGGCAATATTCACGTTTGTGCCTGATGAGAACCTTCAATGCCAGGATGCAGTCGATAGTAGACTTGTTAGGCAGAAAACCAGACTGATCCGGTCACTGTGTGATCAAGTGATCACCGATCCTGTTGGGGATTACCTTTTCGAGGACCTTGTCCAACACTGAGAGCAGTGTTATCCCCATGTAGTTGCTGCAACCCAGGTGATCACCCTTCCCTTTCCAGATAGGAACAACATCCCGTCCCATTTCCCAGTCAGTTGGGACAACGCCTGGTTGCCAAATGAAAGCAAGGATTGCTTGAAATGCCAGGAGGACAGCTGGAGAAGTTCACCTCAGATTCCGCAAATCCCTGCGGCCTTCCTTACCACCAGCTGGTTCATACCCATGCAATCTCAGTGAGTTTGGGTGGCTCACAGCTAATCGGAGGATCAGCCCCAAGGGCTGTTGATAAGGACTGAGATGAATCACATTGTTTTAACAGGATGGACTGCATTCCTTGAATCCCACGGTTTCTGCTACCGTAATAGTAATCCTGGTTCTTGTCTGTCTGAAGACCCTGAAAGTGTGTATCTTCCGTGATGCTATCATATAAGACTGAACCTTTACAATCCGTTGTTTCAGTTCTCGAAACGAACCATTTTCAGACAGTGAACACACTGAAACATAGGGAGCAGCCTACATTGTGTGCTGCTCCATCATTGGTCACACACTCTCATACACCAGAGGCAGTTTAGAAACACTAGCTTACCTGATAGTAAGTCTTTCGACTGATGGGGGAAATGGGAGAATGTGCCTAATCTGCATGCTAGCAGGACAGGGGCAGCATTGAAGCCCCTAGCCATGCAGTTGTGAGGTGACAGCATTACCCACTCAACCAATAATGCATGATACACATACAGGCCAAAGTTTAATAGTCAACGCTTAAACAGTCCCTGTCATGCATAGACCTTTATTATCTATTCTATGAGGTAAAATGATAGTGAAAACGAGTGAAAACGTTTGCCGACATAAAATGTTAGTCTGCTTCTCTCCCTTTTTGCAGATTTGCCAGCATTTGCCAGACCAAAGAAAGATGCCGCTGAGTGAAGATGGGAATGGGTTGAAGAAGAAAACGTCAGATATTAAAGAGATCTATGACTTCAAAGATGTCCTGGGAACGTAAGTATCTGCCATCAACAATGGAGGAATGATGCAAGTTTGTCACAGTAATTGTTTTAACTGAGTAAAACAATTCTACGTGTACATTGCCTTTGTATACTCTGATGTCCAGCTAAATTTTTAATTGATTCTATTTTACATTGCGCTTACTTTTAATATTTAATTATTTGTACAACAAGAGCATTTCAGGGTTACATTTCACTACATGTTGTACGTGTATAACTATGTAAGTGACAAATTAACCTCTTGAATCTTGCATGTTTACATCGCATTGTCGTAAGCATCAAGTTTACTTAGTTATTTTTCACACAGACTAATTTTTACAGAGATTTTTTAATTACAGTTTCACAGTTTCTATAATTTCGCTGGAAAATGGGATAATTTTATGTTACAAGATCTGCATTTGCATATTTTGGATTATCATGTGAAACAAGACACTTCGGTGAGACCAGTTTAAAAGAATAAGAAAGTAACTTGGATATATATATACAGTACGTGCTCATATTAAATGCAATTTAAAATGAGGAACAGGAGTCATCATTTCCAGAGCTTGAATATCTGAGGTTCCTGGAGGCAATCAGACATCTAATAGATTATACGGATACCCAGTGGTCTCTGTTATTAATCAGTTACTTTATTTACTTTATCTATTTACTCTCTTTAGTGAGCCTGGCTTTGTAAGATCTACACATATATATTTCTGTCAGCTTGTGTTATGTTTCATGTTCTTTTGATGCAAGAGGAAATTTATTTTTTATCTTTTGCTATTTAGTGCATTGTGGGAAAACATGGCTGCTTTTTTTGCAATGAAAACTGTTTAAAAACTGATAATATGATGTTAAGAATGAGGAATTTCCTCTTGTTTCTAAACAAATGAGCATTCACAAGTTTATGTATGTTTTTCGATGTAAATTCTCCTGCACATTCTTCTGCACTTAGGCATGTAAGGTTTTGAAACATGATTTTTTTTTATAGTTGTACTTGCACTCTTTTAAGGAAAAATTCCCTAACCTAGTTATAACAAAATGTTTCATTGGGCTAGACTTTGGGGTGTCATGGTGGTGCAGTAGTTAGCGCCCACAGTCTCTGCCAGGGTTCCATGTGTGTGGAGTTTGCATGTTCTCCCCGTGTCGTGGTGGGGTTTCCTCCAGGTACTCCGGTTTTCCCCCACAGTCCAAAAAGGCGCTGAGGCTAATTGAAGTTACCAAATTGCCCATGGGTGTGTGGATGTGAGTAAATGGGGTGTGACTGTGCCCTGTGATTGGTTGCCCCCCCTCATGGGTTGTACCCTGCCTATGCCCCTAGGCTCTGGACCCCATACGACCCTGAATAGGATAAGTAGTTTCAGAAAATGGTTGGATGGATTAGACTTTTTCCCTAAGCACTCACTAGTTCTGTATTTGGGGAAAAAAACACAAGTAATCCCTCTGAATTTTACAGTGCACATTTCAAGGAGACAGATTTCTGCTGATCTCATATAGACAACTTAACGGTTCTTATGAATAGAATTAATTTTTAATGATATATTTTTTGTTTTTGTCACTGAAGCATCACCTTTTATTGTTTTCATGGCACGTCAGGAGGGATGTGGGCTTTAAGTTTTAGTCATGGCTTCCCATTCTGTGGCCAAGTTAAGTCACTTCTTCACAGTCTGTTGGTGTTAAATCCAGTTTTAGAACATTGAATTGAGTTTTGAATTGAATTGAACGGAATTTAAATTTCTTTTTTCATTTTGTTTTGTTTCGGTCAGATAAATCCACACACACATACATGCACATACCGACTGGAAAGGTGTAGGCTGAAGCTACCGTGAAAGAGCCACTTATCGAACGTACATATCTTCTGGAACTATCCAAGAGCTGCTTCCAAATCCTGAGCATTCATAATGTGAGGCTTGTAGTTCCAGCACAGCTAAACTTGTTATGCATGAGCACGCTGCAGTCTTTGTCTAGGCAGGGATTTCTCACTGACTGTTATTCACCTCTGCAAAACAATTCCATGTCTTCTCTATAGTTCGCCTGATCTTTTTCCTTTCTCTGGTTTTGTAAGTATTAGCCTGTCATTTAAGTACTCCTTGCCAACCTGCAATTAATAACACTGATCGATTTTAACATAATGTATCAATGTTTTTTGGCATGTATAGGTATAGGTATTTTCTTGTTGTAACTGCAATCATGTCTTGTGTTCGTTGAAATTACGATTTGCATTGTTGCGGTAGTGCTTTCGTGGCTGGCATTTTGTCTCTGGAACATGGCTTCAAAAAAGGAGAGAAAGAATGGAGAACTGTGTAAGATCAGTTGCAGATTGGCAGTCTTTGTGTTTTGATAACAGAATGTTTTAGAGGGCTTATCTATTTATGAAATTGAGAAATCGTGTCTGTGATTGTCTGTATGTGTATGCTTGTGTGTTCAATTGTTTTGCTGTCTAAAAGCACACATATGTAAACAATGTTTCGCCTGGACCTAGAGGTTGCTGCTGTCATTTGTTTGCTTTCACCTAATGTCATCACTGGAATATCCATATTTACGCGGCCTCACCTGACAGTGGTTTACCTACCATTAGACTGTCTCGATTTATTTAGCAGTTGTTTACTTTTGGTAAGACTCTGCAAAGACTTTTGCGTGCCAGTCTTTCCAAATAGCACACAGTGTGTTGCTTTTTGTAACCTTTTTACCTGGGAATTCTAAATGCATGGTTTGGTTTTGAACTGGTAATTTCAGAGCAAGTATTGGTTTAATAATTTCTATTTAAAATAACTTACATAACACACATTATCAGAATAGTAATGCAATGTGACCACAACCTGTTGAGGCTGCTATTTCAAAGATCACTTGGAGTCATTACAGAAATAGACTTCAATATCCCAATAATATAAATAAAGAAACCTGAAAACATTGTAGTCCAGTATAATGTCCTATTACAAACATTATCAATCAGACATCCTATTACAAACATTATCAATCAGACATACATGCATACAAACTGCCTGATCACTCCTTTTCCACTTGATTGAATGTTAAGGATGTGAGATGGAGATTTACTTCAGACTTATTTCGTATTCAGATTTTTTATTAGTCACATGCATGAATGTATTGGTACACCAACAGCGAAATGATGCGGACGTCCTGTGGGTGGGCAGTTCTGTCCTGGTGATTTTCTCTGCACAGCGTATCACACTCTGCGGGAGTCTGCGGTCCTGAGGGCTCCAGCTGCCATACCAGGCAGTGATGCCCCCAGAAAGCACAGATGCCATAGTAGCACTGTAGAAGGAGATTTTGAATTTCCTCAATGACCTCAGGTGATACAGTCGCTGTATTCCATTGTATTCCATTACTGTTTATGGCGTTCATTTTGTTCAACCTCTTCCTTGCTTTTGTATCTTTTATTTTCATCTTTCTTTCTCTGATATATACCCTTATTTTTTTTCTTTCTCATTTCCTTATTTTGGGGTTATAGATTGTGGTCTCATTGCTAAATATCTGTGCCAATGTACAGTGCTCACAGAAAGCCTTGGGACACTTGCTTAATTTTGTGAAATTTATTGGTTTCATAAGCAATGTCAATTTTTCACACATATATTTCATAATTTTTTTGACCGACTTATTCAGTTCTGTTCTTGCCACCTTATTATTAATTATAATTGTAGTGACTGGCTCCCAAATGGATTTTAAACACAAATGTTTGATTTTTTTATGTTATTGTGAAGGTGTTACTAATTAAAAAGCACCCAATGAGACTGCTTGCCAATGAACTCAGAACATCTCTTTTAGAATTATAATTTTGTTTTTCAATTTATTATTACTACTTGAAATTAATTCATGTTTTACTATAACTACTGGTTATTTCTGTGATTTTGTTTTGTGAACAAATGATTTTTTTTTTTAATAAAACCAATAAATTTTACTGAATTAAGCGAACATCCCAAGACTTTCTGTGAGCACTGTATTTCGAGGTGCTTTCAGTGCTGCAACTTGGTCAGTTGATGTTCTTTCTAGTCCACAGAGTGTAAACAAGGGTGGACGTCCACTTAGGTTTCTGTCCGTGCTTTCTGCTTATGTGACAAATGTATATGTATGTCCTGAAAGGAGTTAGGTGTTTTATTACATTTATTCTTATCACTAAGTATATCAGCATAAGCAGGAGCACAAGCCAGAAATCCAGGGAACTGTTTTTACTTTCAGAGGAAGGAAAAAATCATCATCAATGTATCTTAAGTAGTTAAACAAGTATAATCAGTGGTGGTGAATTTCCCCTTAAGGAAAGATAGCGCTGAGTCACGCAGCCTGACCCATAGACTCTTATCTCCAGTTCCTTATTGTGTTTCCTGTCATTATCTACAAAACAGGTGCCACAAATTATGCCCCTGACTGCTTTGTGTGTGTGTGGGGGCAACATTTAACTTCATGAGCAGGCATTGCGAAATTGATGTCTTTCAGAGGACTTCAAAATTCATAGGCAAAAAAAGAAAATGCTAGATATAAGAGTAATGAAAGGGGAATCCAGCTTCTTGGCTGAAAATGTAGCTGGGACACCAGTCATTGTAGTGAAATGTTCTGCTGTTTTCTATGCAGTATATCCAGAGATTCTTCAGAAACGTCAATTTCCTTATGTATTACCTATACACCTGAAAGTTGTTTCATCATTATGTTCAGCTTAAGGTGCTTAGTAATCTTCGAAGTGTGGTCTATTTTTTTTTTTGCATATTACAGGACTAGTATAGCAAGCACAGTGTTTTTCTGAAGTTGCTACAATTTGTAATCTATAGCTACCCAAATGAACCTTTTATGAGCATCACATGAATGCCGGTCGGTAAAAGGGGGACTTACATCTTGTGATCAGGACATCCTGTTAGGAGCCACACAGCAAACATACTCATGTTTGCACAGAAACCTTTATCAGGCACATACTCACAATACTCAGCCGTTACTGTGTGTATCTGCTGCTTCCTCACCATCTGTGTTGAAGATCGTACTGTAAGCCTCTACATCCATTGCAAAATATTTCTGTCTTAAGCTACAAATATACAGGATTTTTATAAAAATGTACTGTACACATGTCTTTGGTCTATGTAAAGAAACTCACACAATTATAGGGAGAACGTGCACACAGAGCTAAGGCAGGAATTAAATCTGTATTCCTGGAGCTATGTGGTGACAGTGTTACTCTCAAAGCTACCGTACATGTAACTGTTCATTTCCCTGATGGCACATGATTAATACGTCCTGTATTTTCTCATGAACAAGGCTTATCATGCTAATTAAAGGCTAGGGCTGAGTATTGGCACAAATGCCCCGATTGGATTCAATCCGATTTAATTTGATTCCATTTCAATATCTATCCAATAGGAATGAGATATGAAACACTATGTAGCAGCTTTCCATATTTGGAGAGATGTTTAAAAAGCTCTAAAAGGAACACAAATACACAGTCACTGTAAACAAATTGTGAAAACCACTAAAGAAAGCCCAAAGGTTTATATAGCAAACTTTTCAATTTGAGGAACATGTGGGTATAGCTTCTTAAAAACAAAACCATCCTCACACAAAGCACAAAAAAATGATGTTTGACTGAAAAGAATAGCTGAAAATTGGAGAAAAGGCATAAATGAACTAGATCAATCTTGGGAATCACTGAATTGATAACAAATCAAAATCAGGATCGAGATCTAAGTGCTTTTAACGATGCGCTTTTGAAATATGCGTATTCTCCCATAGCAGCTCACTCATGACCAAAGTGCTGAACCTGAAAAAGAAGGTGCAACTGTGAAAAATGTCTAATTCAACATGTAAGGAAAAGGGATTACACTCATTGATTTTGGCTGCAAGAAAATGTGAACAATGGATATTATTATTTACCACGCAAATCTAATTAAAATTTGCAGAAATACTACAACAAGACATTGACTTTGAAAATAAATAGGTGGTAGGATAGCATACTAGGCATCTGTTGTATTTAATAACAAATCCTTATACTTTTTGGTCTTATTTACAAATTTTTCCTTCAAAACAATTTTCAAAATTCAAAACAATCCTGTAAACAAGCAAATGTGACCAACCAAAAGCTATAGTGCAAAATACTCTAGTACAATTAGTAATGTGGACTGACGGTTTTGAATGCTTTGCTGATAAAATAATGCAATCAACGGCATGGTCCAAAACAGCTTATATACACATACGCTTTGCACATTTTCAGTATACCTGTTAATTTTCAGCAGAAGCCTTGATGGCAACATGTGTTCAGTCTATGGTCCCGAGGACATATGGCCAGCCACAAGGTAGAACTGTCCCTTTTCTTATCCTCCCGTGCTCTTGTGTAATGTGGGGCAACAGTGCCTTGGCAAACTGTGTCAAGGACCTTGTGAAGACTAGCAAATATACATCACATCATCAGTCCCCCGCTGGAAAGCTCCCATTGCTAGGAGAGATGGACAATGCACTTATCACTTTTACAAGGGCCAGCATGGTATTTGGGTGGTTTTTGCAGCACAGAAAGATTATTATTTCATTGTCCACCCTACAATGAACAATCGTAGGAGTCCAGCCTCGTGACAACGATATAGCCTAATACCTTGTTTTATTACACTGAAAATATGTCATCTTTACAGTTACTATTTGTTCTTTACCAGGTTTGGTACGTTGATGAGCTCCAAGAAAATTTTGTGGAAGGAGTAGGAAACCTTTTGCGTCATTGGGGTACCACTGGAGAAGCGGTCGGGGCACTGCATTTGTGCACTGCATTATCCCGCCGATGCAGGGTCAGAGTCTTGTTCAGCATTCGCAGGCCATGCCTCCTCAGTGCCACCCACTAAGGACCTGTCTATTTATTTTTGAATATAGGCATTCATCCTAAAACAAATACGTCGATCTGTTGATCCCTCCCAGAAGCATGACATAGATCATCTCCTCATCCCATGCTATGCCATCCCCCCAACCATCCACATCAATTACTCACCTAGGGCTGAGCGGTATATCAAATTCTTATGCTATATTAATATATTTTCAAAACAACATCAACAACAAGACAATACCGCAGGATATATAATACCTACGCACAGGTTTTATACATATATCTTGTGTATCGCTGTTCTGTTTAAAAATATCTGGATATGGTTACCCCCCTACCCCATGAAAATTTTCAGCCCGTCGGTAAAATTTGTTCTTCTGCTGACATACCGTGGACATTTTAAATGACATGCACAGTGACTAAAAATTGATTATAGAATTCCTGCACAGATGCATGTGACATCTGTGTAGCAAATACCCGTTCATTGACAGAAATGTGTATAGCATGAACCTCTGACTTTGACCTTTTCTAAACCCCGGAGTTTATGACCTTCTTTAGAAGACATTTGAGATTTAATCTGAAAATGGTTTGCTTGTTAATATTTCTGTTGTTGGGGCCACAGGTGTCATCAACCAAATTCCACTTGGAAGATGTTGTGGTTTCATTCATTATATCAGTCTTGCTTTGTTTCAGGGGAGCATTTTCTGAGGTCGTTCTGGCAGAGGAGAAGCAAACCCAGAGGACAGTGGCCATCAAGTGCATCCCAAAGAAAGCCCTAGAAGGGAAGGAGAACAGCATTGAGAATGAAATTACAGTCCTTCTCAGGTGAATGGCATATTGTTATCTTTAGCCTTTGAATGTATTTGAGGAAGAAGGAAGCAGTACTTCTATATAAAATTTAAAGGATTATTGGTAACACTCTTCTTAAAGCAGTAATCATAATGCATTATAGATACCTTCATAATGCATTATAAGCATACATAAAGTATTATAATCACGGCTATGACTATTTATAAAAAGGTGTAGCAATACGGATAGCTTCATAATGCATTATAATGTTCAGTACAAGCCAATCAATATATTTTGGATTTTGGAGAGGATTGCATCCTGATGCTTCACAGAGCTACATCATCTTGAGCTTCAGCTCCTGGTTGAGCCACCTTTGGCAAACATGTCTGTGGGGAGAGGCCAGACAAACTAAACTCCAACTAAGACCCTAAATGAAAGGGAACGGGGCAAACAAGTATGTCTTACACTTAACAGGATTACTGAGTCACTTCTTTGGAGACAGGCATAAGGGCAGTGTTTGTGTTTGGCTTCAGGCCATCGAGGCTTATTGTAGGCTCACCATCCACAAGATGAAAGGTGGGGGTCACAGTGTTATTTGGGCGGCGGGCAAGAGCAGAAAGATTAGACCTTGGCTGTCAGACAATACCGAACTCCTAATGTGATTATTACCCAACCTATACTATACCTACACTGTATCTTCCCTCCACTTTTTTACTCTGGCAACAGAAACTGCACATTTTTTTTTTGCAATAAGCATTTTATTGCATCATGTTTCATCCTTTAATAAGAGCAGTCATACAGGGCATAAATTCTCAACTGAGAAGGGCAGCAGCTCTAATCAAGCAGATACAATCCAAATGACCAACCACACTGCAAAACAAGGTACACATCACGCTTAAAACCCCATACCAGATTTACCAAAGAACTGCCACAGCTTCACCTGCATCCCTTTGCGTCGCACATTAAATATGTGGACCACTTTCTCCCCACAAAAGTCCTGCACACAGCAGTTATGCTTCCACTGAAATAGCTCCCCAGTGTTTCCCCTCCGAGTCCGTGCCTATTTCCGTTCCTCCTCTGTAGGACTTTAAGGTCATCTGCATTCCCTGTCCTCACCTCTCGTCATGAGCTGTAGGTAACGACCGAAAGAAGGAGACATTGGGCACAAGATGAAATGAGGAGAAATTCCTTCATAGGTTTCAGGGACTCAGAGCTGCTGGTCCTTAGGAGCCAGTTCAGGTGGTTCAGGAAACCCACAAGGATCCCACCAATAAGGTTCCCAAGGCAACAGGTTTAGGCATATTCCACTTGTCAGAAGTGAAATGAATTTCGGATGAATAAAATTAATTACTGGAGATAAATATGACTAACCGACTGTGCTATTATCATTCACTGTCTTACTGAATATAGGATGAATAAAATTAATTAAAAGAAATTAATATGACTAACATATTGTGCTATCATTTACTCCCTGCTAGGAAGTAACACCAGACTGCAGCTCATGATACTTACTGACTTATATATTACTACACTTTTGCTTCCTGAGGGTCACAGATGGTGAACGGGCAAAAAAAGTCGTGAAGGATCTGATATCTTAGATGTGTTAGTGACATGTCAACAAGGAAGTCATTAATTTTCTTTCCAAGAGTAAGGCATACACGTACCAAAATAATAGTGTTTGCACACTTTCTCAAGTATATGCTGAATTTTAACTGCATATGTACATCCTTTATAACCCTTCTATTATTTTGAAAGAAAGCTAACTGAAATACATTACACAGAAGTCTGTTTACTCTTCTTGTTAATTTTAAAACATTTAAGTACACATGTGGCCAATGTCTTTCATAACAATGGGTGCAACATGCGCAGCTAATCCCTGTAAATGTCCTTGTGTACAGCCGTGCAGCATCGCAGCCGTGCAGCATCGCAGCCATGCAGCATCGCAGCCGTGCAGCGTCGCATTTGTCTTTCTTTGCTCCTGTCCTCCTCTACCTGTTCAGCCCTTGTCTGGGTCCTACCAATAAACTAAAGAGCTCATGTCTGCAGTGCAACCTTTTAATTAATGTGTAACCTTATAACTACTCATTAAGAAGTTGCCTTTCAGTGTAAAACAGATTGTGTAATGTTTCATAGGAATGTTTAATTCAAGCACCAACAGGAAGTTCGCAGAAAGAATCACACCTGGCTTTCTGAGTGCGGAGTGAGTAGACATCACGGACAGGGAAAGCCGGTGAATGGGATGCTGAGAACGAGTTTTCTGGGTTTTTTTATGCTCTTTGAGTAACCTTTTTGACTAGATGTAAATAATTGCAGAGGGGTCTATATTGAAAACTTCATTCAAGTCTTTCAGGACAGTATCATAAAATTTTGTTCCCTGAAAGTGACATAAAGTTCCTGTGGCTCATTCACTCCGTGATTCATTGTAAGAGATCATTGTACTCATGGGTGGATCCTGGCAACGGCAAGATGGTCAGTTACTTGGGAATCTCAGACAGCTGCAGCCATTGGCTCATATTTTGCTCTGGGCACCAAGTAGGGCAGAACCGGTCCAGATTGTCCTGTTCTGTTTGGGGACGGTCCTACCTCGATTTCCATATAATATTGGTGTAGAAAGCTGTGGGAAAGCAGACTTTCCTCTATTGTATGCCCCACTTCATTAAATGGGGCAGTGTTATGTCCTTTTTTTCCATAAAAAGTGTTTTTCAAAAGGATGCTGCATTTTTCTGAGGCACGATAAATCATATGACTGCCAAAGATCTTCTACCCTTCACCTTCCTACTTCCAGGGTCTAAAGCTTACTTGCTTACCATGTCTGTTATCCGTGTAAGTATGTTGGTGCAATGCAGTTTCAGGGCAATTATTCTGTTCTAGGTTAGAAAGCGTTAAGGTTAATCCGTTTTACAAAACAAAATGTAATACAAATTTTTTAATGATAAATCAGAATTTTTAATTGGAATAATTTGTTGGTCATTATTCTATCCAGCTATAAGTAACGGTTAATGCACCCATGTTTACTACACATTTGGCTTTGACATTGGTACCTAAATACATTATTTTCACATTTACCAACCAAAAACGTATTGATTTGCTGAATTCAAAGTGCATACCTAGCCCAAGTGTGCTTAAACCCTAGATTTAAGTCGATGGGAGAATAAGCTTAACTGAAAAAGAGTGCATGACTTGAGTGCATGGGAGAATAGACTCCTGTGTGTGGAGGGAGTTTGGACTATTCCTAAAAAAAACCCCTCTAATTAATCATGCGAAGAAGGAGGTGGAAAAAGGTGATTCATCAGACCTTACTACTCTTTTTCTATTGCTCATTGTCTCAGATTTTTTGCTCCTTACACCAAGTTATGTGTCCTATTAATTGGCCTTGGATACTAATGGTTTCTGAATGTCAGCCCTGCTATAAATTCCGGCTTTACTCACAGCATATTTTTGTTAATACTGGGTCACTTGAAGTGCTGGTTTAGTTTAATGGTTAATTTCCAAGACTGTACTTTAGTGGTGATTAGCAATAATCATAATAAATGTCTGTCTATCCTATCGACTTGCAGCCAGTGTTTCTCATTGCCAGTGCAGTTTGTCTGTTTGGCATATGATGTCTGGATTTTGATACCATTTCCCATGACACACAAGATTCTGTTTCAGTTTTTCCACCCGCAATCAAACTGCTCAAAATGCTCTTTTTGACTTTTTTTTAATAGATAAAAGGTAGTGCTAATGGTAATTAAACTTAAAATGACTTGAAATGACTGCATTAGTGATTGTCCGTTTTCATATAGTGTTATCATTTTGTCCACCCACTCTGTATAGGTAATACATTAAAATTTGTCAAATTGTTAATGAGCTGTAATATTATCTATACATAAGTTTATTTGCACACAAAGTGTTTGAATGTTATGAAATGAATGGTGAAGGAGGCGAAACATTGAAACTGAAGGTTATAACCAAAGCTCCAAAACTATTCTGGGCATAAATGTGTAACTAAAAAGTGTCATGAAAAAAAATGTTAACGCGGAACACGTTACCTTATTGAACATAGCGGTGGCAAGTTCATAACACTTCTCTAATAGAGGTAGTATTGGCACAGTATTCATGAATAAGAGTATTCCAGTATAACAGTATTACCACAAACATGACTTGTAGCAATGTCACATATGCTATTTTACCCTTCTGTTACGAAAAGAATGTCCGTCAACTCATTGTAAAATACTGTGAAATAGTGTATCATATGTAGAGTGTCTGCTTCAAGTGCTTCCCCTGAAACCAAGACATTTTATAGTTTGAATATCATACTGCGTAGGTTTAATTTTTTCTCATTCCTCTTTCTTTTCAGAATAAATCACAACAACATTGTATCGCTAGAGGACATCTTTGAGAGCGATTCCCATTTGTATCTCGTCATGCAGCTGTGAGTGTCATTTTTTTTCTCTTCACTGACCATGGTCCGCAGAACACATCTGAATGGGGGGGCGTGTTGGGCTTGTAAAGTCATGCACACCTGTTTGTTTGCTTGCTTTTGCAAAACCCATAGCCTCATAATCAAAAAAACGTAACCTTTTCTTTTAAAAACATGAATACAATTAGACCTTTTACTAAAAAGGTTTTATCAGCGTTTTTCAGCCTTCGATAACCTGTTATTACTTTGTGATTGTTCATCACTGCATTCTTTATGATGCTCCAAAGGTTACCTGGATGTGGGCCTGGGTGCCCCCCCCCCCCAGCCCCCCAGCTCCACAGTCCATGTAACTGATGTATAACTCACCTATACTGATTTATTTAAAATAACTGTAATTTGTCAAAATTTTTATATTATGGGATATTAGCCAAAAATAACCTGGGTGTGTTTACAGAACAAACTAAGTGGAAGGAAAGAGTTTAAAAAGTTGTTACTGTAAAATAAGACTGGTTCTTCATTGTATAAGAATACAGTATTTTATAATAAAATGTTATAACAATATAAATTGCTCCAGATACGGTCTATGAATGATAATGTTGCAATTTTATTTTTTTTTATGAATGCAAAGGTGACAGCCCTTCAGTGTACAGTAGACTAATAAGTTCAGTATTATTCCACAGACCAGCATTTTCCTAGAAGCTTCTAAGAAGGCTATGCTTTGCCTTGTAGGCGTGCAGTTTTCAGATACATTATATATTACATCCATTAATGTCATCTATTATTTTTTCACAAAAATATTAAACATACATCCTTCTCCTATCGCCATATCCTGTTTCGAGTTGTAGGGGGCAGAGTAGTGCACAGGACTGCAGTCCACCTTGAATGGGATGCCAGTTGATCATGGGGCATGTCTGGCGCTCTAGCTAAAGGCAGCATAGACAGTTACATAGAGCATCTAAACTACCTGCATTGTAGAGGTGGGGGCCCTCTGAGTTGCCTGTAGAGGTGGACCCCCTCATTTATTGATAATTCCTTTGAGTCTGGATGGTTTTTGATCCATGGGGAAAAAGCAGGAGTCTTAGAATTAGTATTTAAATACTTTGCATTTATGTAACAATGTATTAATGTAATTGTTTCTGACAAGCCAGTTGCTTTAATAATGTTTGTATGTTTAGTGTTTGGATGACTGTTTTACGACCACTATCTTCCTCATATAAATTAGCTGTCCATTTCAGAGTGTCTGGAGGGGAGCTTTTTGACAGGATTGTGGAGAAAGGCTTTTACACAGAGAAAGATGCTAGTAAACTGATCCAGCAGATCTTGGATGCTGTCAGATACCTCCATGACATGGGCATCGTACACAGAGACTTGAAGGTGAGGACAGTGAGAGCATTGCATGCTATATCTGTGACAGCTATCTAGTGTTACTCAACTACTGTTAATTTTGTTGACGAAACCTGTGGCAAAAATTGTCAACAAAGATTTTTCACTGAAGAAATTCTATGTTAAAATCAAAATGTAATCTATGATGCCAGATACTGTAACGAAATGTACTGCCACTTTCATCAACTTCAAGCCTCCATTTTCTGCTTAAAACTTCCTTAGGATTGTTACTACAATTATGTAATAATGTCGCATTATGTAACAACTTGACAAAGTACTGTATCAGTGAATACATCCATCTTGGTTATTACATAATGCACAGTATGACATTTTCATCATTAAAAAGCGCAACTCTTGCATTTTGTAATAACCGCCACAATATGTAATGATTTATTACGACATGTAGGGAAATGCATTTCTTATTGTATTCAAGCTGTCTGTTATAAAATATGGCAGATTATTACAAAATGCTATTACATTACAAAGTGAATTTTTTTTTTTACTTTTTGTTGAGTTATTACATAATGTGGCATTGTAACAAGGATTCTTCTTAGATTCAGAACTGAATTGACTGCAAACTGAAATCTAATTTTAACAAACGAATCATACAAAAATATACTTTTTTGTCGTAACACTAGAAAATGCTGAAAGTATGGTTTGTTGCTGGGCTTTTTCTCTAACTGCCTTGTCGCTCATACCAAGGGCCGGGATTTACATTGCTGGTGTCTGTAACTGTACAGACTTGCATTCTATATGATCTGTTGCAGTGTTTCCCAACTGGGTCCTCAGGGACCCACAGACGGTCCAGGTTTTTGCTCCCTCCCAGCTCCCTACCAGACAGGGACTGTCTGTGGGTCCCTTAGGACTGGGTCGGAAATCACTCTTCTACTGGATGGCAGTGTTTTGAGTGGTGAAATAAGTTCGCAGAATTTACCGTTTCAGTTGGCACTAGTTTTCAGCAGAGTTTGCACCATATTATTGCATAAATATGTTGCACCAGAGTCTATTGCATGTTCCTTAAATAACTAAAGTACTGGCATGCCACCAATATCTTTTTGCCTTATTTATCTATAACAACTTCATTTTTTTAAAAGATGTTTCCTCTGACTGCGATGGGCTGGCCCCCCATCCAGGGTTGTTCCCTGCCTCGTGCCCGTTGCTTCCGGGATAGGCTCCGGACCCCC
>JAODJW010000106.1:25865708-25876062 GCA_026777045.1 Hyperopisus bebe | reverse complement strand
CCGTTGCTTCCGGGATAGGCTCCGGACCCCCCGCGACCCAGTAGGATAAGCGGGTTGGAAAATGGATGGATGGATGTCTCCTCTGATATGTGTTCTAACCTTGTTATATGTTTATTGGTTCTCCATTCTTCCTTATCAACAGTTTATTGAAATTTCTCATTTTCTTATCCCTTTAAATTTTATAACCATAAGTGTATGTATCATTTCTGTCACCCAGCCCTAGTTCATTGCGTGTTTGGTCTTTATGCAGAACATTTGATCTATTTGGATTAATCAAATACCTGAGGTGTATTACAGATACAAGGACACAACAGGAGCACCAAAAAACTAAACCTTCCAAAAGTCTTCTCACTTGTCAGTGTGTCTACAATAAAGTGAGAACATCAGTGTTATGGGCCTGATCGTTCTCTTATGTCATGTGTCAACCCCATGCTGATTCTGCAGCCAGAGAACCTGCTTTACTACAGCATGGACGATGACTCCAAAATCATGATCAGTGACTTTGGACTATCCAAGATTGAGGCATCGGATGTCGTGATGTCAACGGCTTGTGGCACTCCTGGATATGTAGGTAAATAAATCAGCTTGTGCGATCTCTGTATGGCAGTATTAACATAAAGACAAGGCAATTAAAAGTCACATTTGTATATTTAGTCTGTATAACCTGTACTGTGTGTTTATCATTTTACCTCTTACAACAGTGACACCTACTGGCGGTTAGGTGAAAGCAATTAGTATTGAAGACGTGTGTTCCTCTGTACCATGTTTTAAATGTTTTAAGGATGCCAGAGCTACATGAGGAGCTAGGTTAACCGCATGATGTTATGGATATGAGTAAGACTTGTGACCTGACACAGCTGTGGACAATTCATACCGACAGCTCCTGAAGTTCTGGCTCAGAAGCCTTATAACAAGGCTGTAGACTGCTGGTCCATTGGGGTAATCTCCTACATTCTGTGAGTATGAAGAGCACTGACCAATGTCAGCCTTCCTAATCCCAGAGGCGGACATTTCAAGTCCAGAAAGTAAAAATCCAAACCAGGATTTTGTTTCAACCAACCAGTTGACTATAAAGAGTCACAATCACATTGTTCTCAACTGGTTGGTTGAAACAAAATCCTGGTTTGGACTTTTACTTTCTGGACCTGAAATGTCCACCTCTGCCTAATCCACGCAGTTTATCTTGAAATCTCCATGGAGTAACACTCCTTACATTATGACATCATGTCCGTCACAATTGCAGGTTATGTGGTTACCCTCCATTCTATGACGAAAATGATGTCAAGCTCTTCACGCAGATTTTAAAAGCAGAGTATGAATTTGATTCTCCATATTGGGATGATATCTCAGATTCAGGTAGTTCTTTTTTTCTGTTGTTTCTATCTATTGGAATGGCATTGTTTGCTCATCCTGTCTCTTTATGTATATAAGATAATTGTGACAAAGAGCTGCAGACACATTTTTAGCACAATCAGTCTTTGCTTGATTAATCTCTAGTCTCTTAATGTATCTGATGTCAAACCAGAGGTGTGTAGCTTCAAAGGAGAATGTAAATAATGTGCATGTGAGTTTGTCATCTTTTGTTAATAACAGAGAAAAGAGGTACTTAACTAAAAGCTGAAAAAATACATTATGCAATACATTCAGTGTTTTTATTTGACTCACTGTAATGCCACAATAATATTAAAATTTGGAATAAACAGTACGAAAGATGTTTAATTACAGCTAAAGATATTGTTTAATATTGTTTAATGTGCTATTGTTTAATTACAGCTAAAGATTTCATTTTCCACCTGATGGAGAAAGATCCCACAAAGAGATTCACATGTGAACAGGCCCTGCAGCACCCTTGGTACTCCGATACTTCCTTCGCTTTTCATGAGCTTGTTCTCCAGCAGGAGAAACTAGATATAAACTGTCCAGCTAGGATAAAGTAGCTCACTATCTGGCTACAAGATGCTAATATTGTAATATTGTGTTTTTAGTGGGGTTTGTGAGGAAAATTGTATGTGTAGATACGTGCATGCTGCATAAAGATGCTATACAAATGCAAGTTTGTACAAAGTAAGTAAAAGACAAAAATTAAGGCACTTATCACTCCTCAGTATAAAAAAGGGGAACATGTCTTCTTGTTCCATCCTCAGCTGTTATTTTTCTGTTTTTATTTTTTTATATTTTCTCTCTTATCCTGTAGGATCTCTGGGGACACAGCCCTGGACAGGAACATCCACGAGTCTGTCAGCGCTCAGATGAGGAAAAACTTTGCCAAAAGCAAGTGGAAGGTGAGTGAAGGCAGGTTTTAACATGACTATCGTGAAAAATGATGTCACAATTCTACAAAACCTGAAAAAGTCAATATAAAAATATTCCGGGTCACTTATTTTTATAATTTTGCCACAAATGACCAAAAGCCAGATAGTACTCCCTTGATAAGTAAACAAACATATGAACAAGTAAATGGATAAAGACCTAATGGAAGATTAGGTCTATAATATTTTTCACATGCTCAAATATGCCCATATCAGATGCTCACCAGAGTATGTCTCTGTGACTGCACACACAGCAAGCGTTCAACGCCACTGCAGTCATCAGACACATGAAGAGACTTCAGCTGGGAACCAGCCAGGAGAGCCCCAGCCAGACCTCACCCACCAGCCCCTGCCATGATGCTGGTCTTGGGGAGGATAGTTGTGAATTCCACTATTCTGGGACAGCCCCATTTAACTAGCAGTGGTTGGTCAGATATACAGGTGGCTGCTACAAGAATGTAGAGGCCAGTGGGGCTTAGTAGTTTGCAGACCTGTGGATAATGCTGCCCTCCACCTGGAAGAGCTCAAACACAGCTGCATCCCTCCAACTGCTTTTTCAATAATGTCCAAAACCCTCCGCTGGAACTGTATTCATTCCAGAAGGATCTACTGGGGAGGGGAGACTCTGCAGCTTAGGGAACTACTGATATTCAGAGAATAAGACACAAGCTGAACAGTGTCACAGATGGGAGAATGTACAGGCCCGACATACTGTTAGTCTACCCCCTCCATGTATAGAAATGGGTTGGCCTTTTTGTTTTAATATCCTTCTCAGCCAAAAATTTCACAGTACTCAGATTTCCTGTTTATACAGTTTTAGCAGAGATGCTTCTGTTTCTGTCCTACAGAAACAGAGGGTTAGATACATTCACGCTGATCTTTTATTCTATCTAGCACCCCAAATCTATCTTAAAATGAGATTAGAATCCTGCAAAATATTAATAACTAAAATTAGGTAGCACAGAAAGATTTTCTTTGTGTATTTCTATGTTTATGGTTTGTTTTCAATTCAAATTAAGCCTTTCTTTGAGTTTACATAGTGGGGATATATATTCTCTGTGTGGATTACATTTATTAACTTTTTTAGAAATGGTACCATGTAATTCTATATCATCAGTATTGCTTATGCTTTATATGAGGTAATTGAGCAGTGCTATAACATATCAGGTTGTATAATGATTATTAAACACCATAGTTATGCCCAACATTCTAGGTACAGCTATGAGGCCCTGGATTTGTCCCTGATGGGAAAATGTGGATATTACTAAAGGGTTTTTTATTGTCATTAAACCAAATGTCTCATTTTCTTAATTTAAGCATCTCAATATTCTACTAATCATAGTTATATTTTATGATCTGATAAAATTCAGGAGGCACAGTCGTGTTGCATATAATTTTAAGTGCCATGTTACTTAAAGAATTAAAAAACGCTGGAACATTTTTCCATTTCCTTGTCTGATTTCATCATGTCAATGCTTCTCAGTTCTTTCAATGAACAGTTTAAATGATGTTTTTGCATGCTTCAAAAACAGTTTGATTGTGACTGATCGAAGAACAAATTCTGATTTGATCTGAATTGAATTTATAGCTGGTATTATAATATGTGGTGATCATTTGTTTTTTGGTGGTTTATGTTGTAGCGATTGGAAATACTGGTAGGTAAGAACAGGGATGTTTCAAAAACATACACTGCTAATGCTCACCCACACATAACCTCAGAGGCCTCCGATGTCGCTGCCTCAGCTGAGTCTCACACTAATTCCTCTGTTGTGATATTTGACTTTTCCATTTTGTTGACATGAAATTTTGCACATCTATGGGTTGATCCTCCCTTCCTAGGCGCGGACAAGCCCTCAATGACTTTGACAGCAAGCAGAAGGTGGAACTTGGACTAATCTATTTCATTTACATCATGGACCTAATTGAAATCCGCAGAAACCCTTTTATTTTGAGAATGAAGGCATGCTGGAAGCCTAATACGCTTTTATTTGGTCATTCATACGAACATGTGAATCCTTCGACCAAAAACGAAATGTTACAGTGAAATACCACGTTTGAATTTTGTGCAGAGCAGTTGACATTACTTGAACTTATTCGGCACACTAAAATTGTATCATTTAATGGTCCCTTGACCATTTTCCTTAAATAGGCACTACCATTGCAGTTTTAAGATTAAACAACAAAAAAAGTAGATGATTTAAATTTTTTCAGCTTTACTGCAAATAACCTACAATAGACAATCAAATATTGTAATATGACATATGTTCATTATTTTGTATTGTATTGTTTTATGCCACAGCTGATTACGACTGACTCAAAATCAACATTCTAGACAAACTACTTTTAAAAATGAGAGAAAAACCAATATGATTGTTATGGTACAGTATACTATAATAATATACTATTGTGTTACAGTATACCATTGTTATATAATTATATGAACTGCTCACATCCATTTTGGATTGCAACATTTGTTTCTAATTCTGTGGCACATTTCGTTTTGTGACGTTCAGCTTTCTGAAAACTGCAATATTGTGTTTGGCCATGTAGAGGTGCTTGACTTAATACAGGCCTCCAGAGCACATACTAAAAGATACACTTTTAGTAATATACAATCACATGTACAAGTATGTAGGAGGTAAACTCACAGTCACTGCAGTGAAAAGTCATCCGCAATTCTGTGTTGTTGCCACTTTGCAAGGTGTATTTGCAAGTTCTTCACTGGGAATATGTACACAAATGCAGCCAAAACAGGACTAAAGCTGTGTTGTTGTGTCCTTGGGTACTTCAGGGCCCGATTCAGGGGTGCATCCTTCGAAAGACCCAGTATAAGTAGCATTTGTAGGCTGCACAATAAATCCGTCAGGATCGGTCCCTGTCCTGCCCTGGCCCATGTGTCATTGCCCCATTTGACCAGCGGATGTCACTCAATATCCAGTATCCCATTATTTGCCACGTTTGTTTTAGTTCCTAGTGTGTGCTCCTGCTCACTTGGCTGCCGCGTGGCTCAATGAGTTTAGTGTGCGACTATGAGCGAGGCATCCATGCCATTTGAGGCATTGCTAAAGGCCAGCCTTATTTATAATTTGACATTCACATTTTGTTGTACACCTCTAGCTCAGGTGTATTTGTTGGTGTATTTCTGTTAGTTCCTTGTTTTTGCTCCTGGTTATCCCCTGATTGTATTTTTGTAACGTACCCAAGCTTTTAGTCTTTCCTATTGTTTGTGTCTGTAGTGTTTACCGATTATGTTCACCTGTTTCTTGTTGGCCATAGTCTTTTGTGTTCTGTAAACAGCCCACAACTATCCCTTCTTGAAGTCCTTGTTATGTGTGTGTGTGTGTATGTGTACATATATACCCTAACCTTGTGATTAATATGATTAAAATTTTTAATCATTTGACAGCACTAATATATATATATATAAACTGTTTATGCTTAAACAGTATAAAACTACAACTCTGTGCTGCTCTGAGATATTTCTTGGATCCCTGAGAAACAGGAGTGTGCATGTTGTCATTTGCAGCTTCAAAACTCCGGAATCCGACTCGGAATACGAGTTCCGAGGGCAAATGGAACGCACCAAAACTGCCCGAAATGGGTTGACAGAGACATTTCAGGGATTTTGAGTCATTCTGGGCTGCAGAGGGGTGTGTGTGTGTGTGTGTGTGTGTGTGTGTGTATATATATATATATATATGCCTTTTCCCAGTTTCCTCAGTTGCTCATTGTATGTTTGTAGCTGTTGTTGCCCTGTGTTTGCTGCTGTACTACTATGGTTGTTCCTGCCTTAATTTTTGTCTTTTACTTACTTTGTTTTTGACATCTCAGGGTTCTTTTGTTTCTTGTGGTTTTTTGTTAGTTCAATAAAGTCCAATCCTTGTCAGCCACGGCATGGATTGTCTTTCAGTCATTATTCCCATCCATAACAGAATCTTAGGATATGTTGGCCTGCGAGGGATCCAGCAGATGGATCCTTCATGACTTGGCAAAAGAAGGATGCATTCCTAGACCTCCTTTGAAGGAGCCATCAAAATGTGACAGGCTTGTTGTATCGTTGTGACACATTCAGTCTTTGAATGCAGCATTAGAAGGATGCTGTCCCTTATTTGGACCCAGACCAGAGCATAGCAGATCAGTGGTTCATGCGGTTCATCAGTGCATGCCCAGCTAGAAGTTAATTGGGTTGGTCAGTTGGCAGTAAATTTTGTTGAACGGGGGTGTGCTGTCGGCAAGATTTGTCACCTGCAGGGGAGAAGGGTGTTAGTGGTAAAATTTGTCAACCAGGGATAGAGGATGGCAGTGAAATTTCCTGAACGGGTAATTTTGCCACAGAAAAACAGATTACTATGAGGTTCCAAACCAGACAAAAACCGAGAGAAAATTGCAAGAGGAAATGGGAATGCATGCATGAGAGAAATGAAATATTGTGCAAGAAAGAGCATTTTTTGTGCACAAGAGATGTTTACTTTGAAAAGGGTGAACAAAATAAAACTAATTCTGACTGGCCACAGAGACTTCACAAATGGCTCACACGTAAAGGATACCTGGATAATCAGCAGTATTCAGTCCTTGAAGACTGTGATTCGATACAAAGCAGGATTTCCCAGTTAGCTGGATAACTTAAGCCAAACATGAAAAGTGTCCGGTAGGAAGAGAGGTAAATGATATTCCTATTAGACAATGCTTGGCTTAAGTTACCTGTCTAATGCAGAAATTTTGCTTTGTGGAATACCCCCTGGTATATACCCTTTATCTGTTTCTGCTTCATCAGAAATAAACAGAACACATTGCCTACCACATTTCTGAAGAGGCTTGTCCTTTGAAGCCTATATAATGTGTGTATGAGATATAAGAGGATTTGTTTGCATTTATAATCATTGAATGTAATCATTTTGGGAAAAGTGATCAGTTAAGAATGTTAAAGCAACTTTCAAGATCTCCTGTGTACATTTGTTTCCTCTCACATCTGTTACTTGGGTTTTGTCCAGTTTGGAACCTCACAGATTATGAGAAGTTGCATGTCATTTGCAGGTGTCAGGGAGCTGTGTACAATTTGCAGGAACTTCCAAAAGAGGTGGAATATCTGATATAGACACAAGTAAAACAGTGCACACACTTGTGCATGTAGGTTAGTATGTTACATTCATTCATTCATTCACTCATTCATTTACACATTCGTTTATTCATTCAACAATTTGATTGTTTGTTTGTTATTTTTAAAAATGAACATATATAATTCTGAGGCCCTGGAGAATTTTCATCCTTTGATACCAATGTCCCTAGAGATAAAATGCTAATTCAAGCAGCTCAATCAACCCCCAGTCTATTGCCCTTAGACTTGTCAAAGAACAGTTGTCTATAGTGAACTATGATTATAAAATAGTGAGCAGAAGCTGGTGCACTACTGTTGCAGCTGTTTAATAAGAATCTTCTTGTCTGAAATGACATCGCTGTGCAGGAAGATTTGCTACTTTAAGCAGCAAAGTATTGTACTATATCAGTACAGAAAGACCTGCCAGTAAATAAACGTTTTATGAAAAATATCTGTTAGTTGCATGTTGGGAAATTGTCTGTTTAAAATCATATCATTTGATTATGAGCTGACAGGACACAATATTGCAGATAAATAAATGCTGATCTTGGTATTAATTTACATAATTTACTGTCATAATACAGCTGAAGGGCCCCAGTAGGTTGCAATTAGACTTCTGAAGTCAATATAAGCGCTTTCAGTAATTATTCTATAGTTTCAGATTTACAAATAGAGCAGGGCCTCCTGGGTAGTCGGACATGCCTCAACATACTCCCCGTCCTTCCTGATTTGCACTTTAATCCATCAAAACTAAGGCCATCATTACTGTTCAATCAGCCCAAGTCTTGCTCGATCACAAGCTCATAGACCCCACATACAGAGAGGCCATTTTCTCCAAAGCCCACTACAAATGATGGGTTACATTTAAACTGCAGCCAACATGTATGGATATAAGCTTGATTGATCACTTTGACCAATGTAATAAAACCAGACCAACTGCAAGAATTATTATTGTGCTAGTATTACAAAAATACACCAGCAATGTTGTAAGTTTTTTCTGTGCACAATTGCTTAATCAACCTTTATTGTGGCACACCATCCATCTTCCATCCATCCATCCATCCATTCATCCATTCATTTGCCATACTATCATTTGCAGGGTTGCAGGGATTTGGATCTCAGGGGCTATGGGCAGAATGCAGGGAATAAGATGGATACCAACCAAACAGACACACTTACATACCTATAAACAATATGGTGACTCCAATTCACCGCAGCATGTTTTTCCACTGTGGGGGGAAAGTGGAGACCCCAGAGGAAACCCCAGGAAATGAGGAGAACACAGTACTGAACCATAACAAAAGGTAGGTTTAGCTGCAGTTTCATAAATTATTGTGATTAGCATTTAGCCCATTTTATTGTCAATCGATTAAATGTAGATTTATTCTATAATGGCCATTTCATACCACATCTTGTGTAACAAGGCAGAATTATAGCCAAGGCTTGAGTTGTCATTGAATACACATCACTCCTGTGGAAAAAAAGACAAAACCCATTCCCTATGAAAATATATACCATCCCCCCCTCACCACCCCCCTAAATTGTTCTATGTAATTTCATATAAAGGTAAATCTACTGACTACGTCAGGGGTACTCAACTGCCATATTTGCACAATTTTTCCCCACAAATTTTGGACACCCACTATCCCCCTTGAAACACTGTTACAATTTGACCACTGATTATAGCAGCAGGCCCTGATTTAAAAGCCTCCACATACTAAATGTTATGCTATAACATATTTTGTCCAGCAGGGTGCACTATTGTTGCTTTTAAAAGAACAAAGCATAACTGTAATACCAAAAATTCAAAAATAACCTTCTTTTGAAGGCTTGCAATTTGATGAAATTATTGCTTATAAATTATTATGAAGACAAATCCTCTTTATGCTAGACTGAATTCTAAACAGTTTTAGTATTATAAATACATAATAACCTGTGGGCTTCAATCAAGAGACACAGCACTTAAGTTAAAACAGACGCAAGGCATAGCATTGCATGCTATGCAGATTCTACCATTAGATTATAAAAAATATGCAGTCAGGTGTATACCTTGAGTATGCCTTATTATCCCTTTGATAACAGTATTATGTATAATCAGTATTTATCTTGGTAAACAGCTGTGTTTAGCAAAAATGACAGGATGAATACAAAAATGTGCCTTATTTACTGTTTCGGTATTCAAATACACAGATGCAGTTACTCTGAAATCCGATGATGTCATTTTTAAGTGCATGTTTCGTCCTTTAGCTGGGACACCATAATGCACAATATCAAGGGTTTGCTTTGTGACGACACAGTGTATGTTACCTGCAGCTCAAAGGAATGCACAATGTATCAATTAAAAAAAAAAAAAACTAATTTCTTTACTTATCCTAGCAGGGTGCAAATATAGCATACAGTGTGGACTTTGAATTGGGCAGCATTATGACAGCATTATGAAGAATGGGACATGATGGATATTAACAGGAAAGCAGGGTGAGCTCACAAAGCAGTAAATGATACAACTGAACAGATATGTTTTGAATATGAGTGAGGTAGTATAAACAAATGACAATTAAAGCAGCATTGCCTTGTATTCTAATCACCATAAAGTGGTGAATAGGTAATAAGTTACCTGCAATATTACTGGCTGACTGCTTGTAATAAGGGGGCAGTATTACTAGTGTTGGTGCTGATAATGCTTACTCCAGTATAATCTTAGTGGACTGCAGTTAAAAAGCATATCTGGAACCATGCCTATGCTATCCCCATCGCCCACACTGAATCTAGGGCAAAATGAGCAGTGTATTATCAAATAAGATAAAATAACTGCTTGTTTGTAATAAAGCATATTTAGATAAGAAAATGTACAGTAATTGTTTTATAGATTAGTGTACAGTAGGAGCCACTTGAATTTTCCCATCCCAGCCGGCTGCCAGCCGAATCCCAGCCAAGTCCCAGCCAAGTCCCA
>JAODJW010000106.1:25841812-25853631 GCA_026777045.1 Hyperopisus bebe | reverse complement strand
CACCTTGTTGAATCAATGCCACGTAGAATTAAGGCAGTTCTGAAGGCGAAAGGGGGTCAAACACTGTATTAGTATGGCGTTCCTAATAATCCTTTAGGTGAGTGTATAAAAGTTCAATCAGTCATGTAATAACGCGACCAATGCAGTCCTGAAAAGCCTCATGTTCGCTAAAATTGTGTAGTAAATACACATATCCAATGGGAAATATCAGGTTAGGGGAATGAGACTCCAAAACTTAGTGACTTCTGCCAAACAAAATGAAGTAAATAATAAAAAACGATGACGACAGTCATTATATCATAATATGCAGAGTTATTTTAAAATGTTGTTTTGTGTTTTTATATAATTTGTCATTTTAGATTTTTACAATCTAAGACTTTGACCTATGCAATGCATGAATGTACCAAGAGTTCAGTTTTTTTAGATTTGAAACTGACTGGTTTAACCGATTCACAGAAAAGAACCAGTTCAAAAGAACAATGCATTCAAAACTTGGACATCGTTATCGTTCACTTGGATACCTGTTTTTGCGTGCAAATAGTGCTGATCCGGTCTTTTTGTAGTTTTTGTAGTGCTTTTCTCTCCGACTGAAAATCGCACATACAAATGCGACTCTGCATTCCATTGGACTTAGGTACTAATATATCAATCGTGTTAGAACAGATTTCACGCTGTGATATCACGCGTTGTACCAGGACTAACTGTGTAGCAGGGAAAAAAACGAATGTAGAATGAAATGAACTAATAAATTGGACAATATGTGGCATTATGTGTGCTGCTAGGCAACATAAGTACAATACAGCATTTAGCTCTCTGTGTGCTTACATACAGTAGAAAGACAGATTTTAAACATGCAGATTGATTTTTATTTGTATGAAAAGACATAGACTAAATATGCAAAATAATTACTTTTAACACATATTTCATTCAGTTACTTCTATATAAAATTGAAATTGCACTTGAAATGCTTAGTAAAGCAATAAACACCTAGTTTGAAATAGACCTGCAGGCATTTTTAGCAATATTAAATCATTTAACATTTCAGAAAATGAATACATAAATCATAACACATTTCACTGACAAATGTGTAAGTAAGTTATTTCCTTTACATTGCCATTAAATGAGTTTAAAAGGTAAACTGTGAAGTGGGGCATTTATTTTCATCAGACTAACTCATAATACTTTCCTGACTCAGGATCAAAGTAGCAATTGAGGCAGGGATCATAGAGTACAGTGAGAAACTCATCCTCTGTGTCTGCTTCACTCATTGACACTGCACTGCCTGCAGAACACCAAGTCACACACAATCAGCATCTACTAAATGTGGCATTTCTATTACAGAGAATCTTGATTGTTACAATAATTATACAACTTTATAACAACTCGATGTTATGCAATGAATGCACATACTGCTGCTTAACCTTAATGAAATCTTTATTATACAAGTACCTACCTTCAATTAATGTATTTATAATTCTACAATATCATCTATTTATTATAAATAACAAACTTAAATAGTTTTTCTTCTTAAAATACAGATGCTGTGGCAGCAGAAACTTTTCAAACATGAAATACTGTATAAAGGATCCAGTGTTTTTGTCATAGCATTGACATGAGATACAAATAGTGAATAATCTCATGTGAATTCAACTCTGAATTTGTGCACCTTTCATGATGTCCCCGTGATGATCACTGTTGCCTGTCCCACTCATGTGCTCACTGGGAGGGATTATAGGTGGGCTGAAAACACCTAACCATTCCCTGTAAAATATCAGTCAAAGTCATTATCAACATCAGCATCACATAGTGTCAGTATATCAGGTGTAAGACGTAAGGTGGACCATGGAACCATCCTATTATGATCAAGAAAAAGTCTGTGATTGGCTCAGTCTTAGGCCATGCTCATGACTGGTTGATTCCCCTTTGTGGCGATGGGCCTGAAGTAAACAGTTACTGGCTAATAGCAGTTTTAAAATTAGGTTTTTCTACCTTTGTATTCTTACACTGAAAACAGATGAAAATGGTTATGTCATTTTGATCACAAGTCTGCTGGCCTTGGACTCTAATAAGGATTAATTGCCGTGCCCATAATTATGCTCAACTTGGCTTATTGCAACACCTCTCCTCTGAAGCAGAAAATGACTAGGGGAATGTTAGGATATAAATCTTACCTTACTTAAGTTTAATGTTTCTCCCTGTCCCAAAAAGGAGTTTGATGGATATAATTATTTATGGGTGGTTAGATGAAAATGGTAGGAAATGTAATAAAGTCTTGATGTAGTAGCAGTAGTAGTAATAATAATAATAATAATAATAATGCTAAACAAATTTTTAATCCGGCTTGAAATGTATTTTTCTCTCATGTCTTCATATTAGGAGAAAATGTAAATTTGTATTCTTTCTGTGATCCAGGAAATGGACAGGAGGTCTATTGCGGAAAGCAGCATCCTGTGACTTTCCAAAATGGAGCAGTACTGAACGTTCTGTGATGGGTTGAAGTCAGGTGACAAGTCCGCCCAGTCATTATATAAGAATGAGTTTTATGTAAATACCAGTAAATGCATTCAGTCCCTATTGCCTGATTCCAATGGGATCCAATGTCCATTTTATTTTGTGTGTTTCTCCTACTGATGCCACAACAGCCACTAGCTAATCTAGTAATGAACCGTATGATGATTCTTTCATGAAGAATTTTCCTTCACAAGCAATTCCACAATTCACATCTTTAATTTAAATTAAGCTTTACCTTTATGGCAGATAAATATCCTTGCTCAAACTAGACTGCCTGAGACCGTATTATTCAATATATGTTTTGAAAATTTAAAACAGTTTATGCAAGTCATCTACTTAGTGTTAATTTATATACATCACTATTGCTACAGAGGCACCTGCATGATAGTTAATTTAAAATTGACCAGCTGGTGGCCCCAGAGAGCCTTTCTGAAAATGATCATGCAACAAGAATCAGAACATTTCAGCAGAATGAATATAACTCACAAATAGCTCACAAATAGTTTTCTCTCTTCAAAGCACAACTATTCATACCTGGCATCAAATTATTATGAAAAACGTCAAATTAATACCTAAAGTGGACCATTCCGAACGTGTCGGTCTTAAAATATAAAAGAAACTTCTCATGCTGTAATTGGGCATGCCACAGAGAAATTACAAAATAAATAAATAACACGAGTTATGCAAATAACCTTACACCAATTAACAAGGGGAAGACAAACACAACAATGTATTTAATTTTAGCAGAAAAATATTCCCATTTTACAATCCCATTGAGCAAGGTCCCTTTAGTGTTGATCCCACCTGTTTATAAAATACAAAGAAGTTACCAGTTTAACAAAATATAAAAAATGTATTATGCAAATTGTAGAAGTTCTCTGTATCCTAACTTGCCATAAACCAACAATATAAATAATTTTTTCATTTTAATTTCTTACATTTTCTTCTTTAATATGTCATATTCCTGCATTATGGAGGGAATATGTAGTTCAATTTCACTGTTTATGTAGGTTTGAGAATTTATTTTATAAATTCATATAGAGGAGCCTGCACACACACAAGCTTAAAAAAACTGGTAATGAATACAACCAATCAAGTGCTGGTGGGAACACACAGATGCACACATGCACGCACACACACACACACACATGCACAAACACACACGCATGCACGCACACACACACACACACACACACACACACACACGCACACACAGGCCCCACTTCATTTACAATTTGTTAGGTGAAATACAGTATATTTTCGAGGAAGCAGTATTTACCTAATGTCATTTCTGGTTGTTACCTGATGTCTAAAGTTAAAGAAACAAATGCCGCAGGCATAATGAAAAATGAATAATGGCATATATACAAATTGTATCACGCCTCTGTCTTTTGACATTGAGGTTGGTGAGGTTATATGATATTAACTGAGAAGCTTAACTAGTTCTCCAGTTAAGGTATCAGAATGATGGTACTGGGCATATGGTCACATCAGCTGCAAAACATTATCAAATACTTTGTCGTTGTTGTTTTATTTGCAGACATAATAAAAACAAATATATGGAGAAACTATTTTCCTGCCTGGTCCTAAATGTAAAATTCTCTGGACACTCTGTTCCTTTCTCCATTCAGTATAAAATACATTTTGAAAACCAGGTCAATCACAGCATGGTAAAAATAATCAGAAGCTGGCTAACAAGGAAGAGACTGACATTTGAGTTAAAGGGGTTAGTGTAGCGCTGTCAACATCCTTTGTCCATGCTGGTGATACCCTCTGTACAGGCACACCTACTGTGACCACTGTCTGATTTTTCCTTGGTCAGATGTAGAAAACACACCTTATAATGCTGTGCATTCAGTACCTGATATGTACTTTTTTAAATAAAAGATTGAGCCAGAACATTCTGTATGTTCGGATAACTCTTTTCATAAATAGCCCAGGAAAACTGACCATGGGTTTAAAAACTCATTCTTCAACCATGGCAATCATTTTTGTTGGAAAAAAAAATGCTGCTATTACAGGTTCAGATGTCCTGTTCTCCTGGGATCTATTTGTCACTGTGAGTGGGGGGGGACCAGTGGTCACAGGGCTCAGTGAAAAGGAGACAGCGTGGTTTGCCAGGGACCTGGATATAATTATTTTGGGATTCTAATTTACCTAAAACACACAATGCAGTTCACCTGACCAGATAGGGTAGAGGGCTCATCACTAAGACAGAACTATGTACTTTGTACTCAAAGCACTTATCCAAAACAAAATTGTCAGTTCATAGCTTAAATAATTGATGAAACAATAACTGCAAGCCCTGTATTTCCATGTTCCAGTGGATAAGCACATTTCATCTTTTCTGTTTCACTGTTATGAGCAGAAGTAACTCACCATATAAATAAATCAGTTCAGCATGTATCTAAATTCTATTTATATTTATTGATTTGTATTATTTGCATTTACAAAACTCCCCAATAAACTTAGTGTTTTATTATGTACTGTTTTCCCCCTTAATGTTATTTTAAAATTGTATTAAGCATATTTTTTGCAGTTATTTCCCTACACTAATTTTTTGACCAGTATCATAATAAAAATTTATAGTAGTCATGCGAGCACTGTGTCTTCGAAGATACAGTAAGGAAAAAAAACAAACAAGCCAACATATATGCAAACCTTCTTACCGTGGATTGGAATGAAGAAGAGGATTAATTTCTGTTTGGTAATGATGTCCCTGATTAGCTGGCTGCAAAAAAGAAAGACAGACTATTTTATCTTGCATAGAGAACAGCAGATAAGGCTCCTTTTAACACTCTTAACATGTGTCCTTCATCTTTGTACTTACCGTGATGCTGTGATTATATTTAATAACCTTCATTTCTACAATAACAATGAAAGAAGTAAATTGAATAGTACAGTGAATTTTAGATCAACTGATACATGGTAAGAAGGAAGGAAATGGTTACGTAAATGTATGAATATATCAATGTAATTTGTGTCAGTTACCCAGACACAAACTTTCTCAATATGTTTTTGCCTTTCCATCTGATTGAACATATACACTGTTCAAATGCTTAATGCGTATGTAATGGAAAAAGCTTCAATCAGAATATGCTATGGCCAAATCTGCCAAAGACAAAAACAAAGCACCCACAGTAACAGGAGACATAGACAAAGGGGTCGTTCTGAAGTAGTTTCCTGCTGTCTAATGGTGGCGCTGTTGCTGCATTTTACTCTTTTGAATGACTCCTCTGGCAGGGAAATTTGTTTGTTTCAGTCAGCACACATGTAATGCAGTATAATGTATGTCCAATTTATGTATTAAATATAACTGATGGCTAATATTTTAACTATTTTATCTCTTCCATTCATTCGATACATTACAAAATCATTGCCATTATTTATCTCTTTTTTTGTTTTCTGCTGGTAACGCTGCTGCGGCTGATCGTGATGTATTCAGGTCTTTTCATCTCGCACTATTGAACATAACCATAGTCATGGGTTGGTACATCAAATCTGTAAAGCTTCTCAAATTTGTGAACAAATTCAAACATTTATTCAATTTTATATGTTGCTTCACTGATTAAAAATGTACTGTAGTAACTTGAGGAACGTGCTTTTTTTTTTTTTACTGCGTCAGCCAGTACAAGGAGAAATGCTGTGAGACGAAATCTTAGAGGGGACATAAAAAATACCTATGAGGTGAAAGTAAGATGTGAAAGTTGTTTATAGGTAAATATAAAAAGGACTGGGATAAATGATTGAAAATGTTGGTATAAAGTGAAGCTGCTGCGAAAAAAATGAAATAGGCTAACATTTGAAACGTTAAGACAAACGGACAAATATGATCATGCTTTTCAATGTCATTGAAAGTTACACACATTCATCTGTCTTTAATTGCTTAGCCAGTACAAGGTCAAAGAGGGGTCTGTAGTATATACCAGGCACCAAAGGACACATGGCAAGGGAACACCCTGAACAAAATCAGAGGGCACATGTGTGCATGCACACATATACACACACAGACACAGACACACACACACACGCACGCACACATACACACAGGTTTATAATTATGTCTTTGTGGGGACTCTCCATTCATTTCTGTGGAGAAAACTCTAATCCCAACAAGACAACCTCAACCCCGACAAAGTCCTAACCTTAAATAACCAAACTAAAAACAAGTCGTTTGGCATTTTTAGTTTTTTGATTGCATCCACAGATCTTTGCGGGGACCTTTTTTGGATGTGACTCTGAAAGATTTTTGGCCGTGAACTAATTTTACATTAGACCACAAAAAAAAAAAAAAGTTATGCTCTACTTATTTGCAAATATTTATCATTCACATACTATGATTGCAAACAAAATGCATTATATATGATACATATAAAACTCAGAATGAAGAATAGTCTGTTAAACTGGGTGAGGTCCTACAAATCTAAGCAAAGTGAGAGCTTTGGGTACTTTTCAAGGTAACTGGAAGAGGAACTAACAGCACTGGACTCACCATGTGGAGACTGGGCATCCAGGTAGAGGTTTCATCGCTGCTGCTGCTAATGCTCACTGTGCAGTTGTGGATCTGAGAAGCAGTGAGGCCTGTAGGCCAGCTGGCTTCCTCCTGTAGATCCTCCTCTTTCTGCCGGCAGAGACTAGCTAACATATGCAACTCCTCCTCTTCTTGCATTCCAAGATTAAACAACATGGACACCTCAGAACTGTTTTTTACAGAATAATTTTCCCTTCCATCTTCTGCCTTACAAACAAGAAGAATTTAAAAAGAAAAAAAATCAAATCAATCATATCTTGATGTATCATCAATTACTTGAAGAGCAGAACTATTTAATCAGAACACCCATGGCAAATACAGGCTAACATTGAATATATGGTTTAGTTGTTTTCATATTTAGAAGTGTCCGTGGGTTTCCTTTACTTAATTTTTGCTTACGTATCATGACCTTAGTCAACCTGTCACATACAGACTTGCCTGCTCTTGTTCATGTGGACAGAAATGTCTATACATTTTTCAGCAAACCCACATGGGTAGAGTAGGTCTATGGCCTGACTAGGATTATAGGAGTGATGACCCAGTTTGGGAATAGGAATTGATTAAGTTGAGCTCAAAACTGTCTTCTTCTGTGAGCTGGACAATGTTTTTGACAGCTCTTTTTCTATCACATTCCTAATTATTTCAAGAGGGAAACAGTCTACTGAATTTTTTTTCTTTTTTGAGAAAGTTCCATAAAAATGATCAGCCCAATAATAAATTCTCCACAACACGAAACACAGCTTTAGTTTTCTTTTCTTTAAGTAGTGATGTTCTGTTCCCTTAAAGCTTTATGTTTTTAACTTTGGATGCTGGGCACATGTTAAACATCTTATTGTCAAGTTAAGATTTAGGTTGTATCTGTCCTAGTGTTTTATATATGCAATGGTTCTCTACCTTGTTGGGAAAATTGAGATTATAAAAAATCTATTTCTGGGGCATCTACTTGACTGGAAGATAACATCAACCATGATAATAAGATGTAAATATTACTCTTACATAAATATGAACCCTAGGCTCCTCTGGAAGATACCGTTTCTGTGTTTTTCACATGTTCAATGCTTGTAGGGACAGTTTAACATAAAATATGTATTGTAACTGTTTATAACTTTTTAATATACTGAATTATGCAATCTCTCTGATTAAAACTTTCAAAATGTGATTGGATGACAACATCATGAAAGCCTAGACTATGCACTCATATTATGTATGCAGCACTATATTAAGATAAATGTACATAAATAATTTGTATAACCTATGCAGATGAGACTACATGTCATAACTTTGTTGCATCTTACAACTTGACTACCACAGTTTTAACTGGAACACATTTGCATCCACGTCTTCGGTACCTGTGATTAATATAAGAAACACTGTATGACAGCACAATTTTTCATTTGGCTTTCATTGAAATATAATCCATGAGCAGCAATGTAATTAAATATTTTACTTTCTATTTTAAAACGGAAGAGAAGAGCTTTAATTTGAAAAAAGGGGGGGAAACTTTGATTTGGCACACTGTGTGATTCTTATAAGGTTATTTGCAAATACCGCCAGTAAGATCTGGAGATCTAAAAGAGTAACTTGTTCCACTTCCAAGTTAATAAAACAAATTGGCAAAATAGTTGTATTGCATGCTTTCCCCCCTTTTATGGCAAGTTGTTAAAAACGTGATAAAATTACAGCAATTTTACCAAACATTAATCTTCGTTTCCTTCCTCCTATGTTTTCTGACAGATGTTTTCCGGAATTTAAGCCCCACAAAATAATCCCATTGACAATCACAAGAAAATGTCGAACATATACTTTGTGATAAATGTTTATCTTAGTGCTGCCCAGCTGACAGTTACTTGGGCAATGATAAATGGCTTGTAAACACAGCCGGGGGTTCACAATAAATGCTGTGTACTTTGGGGTGTCAGCAGTGACATCTATCTGTGCTATGAAGGAGTACTCATTACCCCAGATGCCAGATCTGCATAAACACGCTTTCCAGTCCCAACTGCGATTCCCTATTGTGTAACACAGATGGATTTAATACATGTTTCACAAAGTTAATATTCATTAGAATTTTCACAAAAAAGGAAACATTATTCCCCATATATCTGAATGCTCAATAATATTACTACAGGACATTACAAGCTACTTGTTAATGTTAAGACTTGATAGCTCCAGTAATATTTCGAAGTTCCTCTGTAGAAATTCCTACATACTGTACACCGATCAGCCATAACATTAAAGCCACAGACAGGTGAGTAACATTGGTTATCTTGTTATAATGGCATCTGTCAAGGGTGGCATTGAATATTAGGCAAATGAACAATCAGTTCCTCAAGTTGAGCATTGGAAGACGGTGGCATGGTCTGATGAGTCACGTATTCTGTTAAATCATGTGGACGGCCAGGTGCATGTGTGTCATTCATCTGGGAAAGAGATGGCACCAGGATCCACTATGGGAAGAAGGCAAGCCGACAGAGGCAGTGTGATGCTCTGGGCAATGTTCTGCTGGGAAACATTGGGTCTGGCATTCATGTGGATGCTATTTTAACATCTACCACCTACGTAAACATTGTTGCAGACCAAGTACACCCCTTCACGGTAATGGTTTACCCTGATGGCGGTAGTCTCTTTCAGTAGGATTATGTGCCCTGCCACACTGGAAAAAGTGCTTAGGAATGGTTTGAAGAACCTGAAGAGGTATGGACTTCAAATTCCAAATTCCTCAGATCTCAATCCCAGATCTTCAGGACTTAAAGGATCTGCTACTAACATTTTGGTGTCAGGTACCACAGGACCCCCAATGGTCTTGTGGAGTCCATGTCTGGGTGGGTCAGAGCTGTTTTAGTGGCATGAAGGGGGCTCACACCATATTAAGCATGTGGTTTTAATGATATGGCTGGTCAGTGTATATTCTGAAGGTCTATATGCAATAACAATTATTGACTTTGATTTCACGGAAAATTCAGATTACGTCTTGCTTTTCTGTTTGTACTGTTACCACCTGCAACAATTCATCTTATTTTAATACTAAAATATATGCCAAGCAAGATTTCTGTATATAGACCTGATTTTAACATTATCGTTTCGTTTTCATTTGCGATTCTTTTGTGATAAAACATTGCGCGTGTTACTCACTGTACGTTTTACATGCATCCTACCATCCCCTCTTGGAATCTCTCTGAGTGACTGCCTGCTGAACGAGGTCCTGGGCCAATGCTGCTGACAAGCCTTTTGAGCTCCAAACAAGTTGGGTCTTTGTCCAATTCCAGTTGGGGAGAGACTACGCACTGGCACCATATCAGTCCAATGGGCCAAATCCAAGGTGGTTTTCTTATATCTTGAGTCAGTGTTCAAGGACGCCATTGTGGTGCTGGGTTGTATCAGCTCCTTTTCACCATCAGATTTTTCCAAGTGGAATACGTTCCATTCATCATCCCCATCAAGACTCTGTGAAACTGAGTCATTTAGGCAGGACTGGAAATTTGGCTTCTGGATAAGAATTGTTAGGCTAGCTTCATCCTAAAGGACAGCAGTCAGAGGGAAAAAAAACAAAAACAAATCATATAATGTAGCCTATGGTGTCCCAGTGGGTATTAGTAATGGCTCACACCTGCTGAGCCAGGAGTTGTAATCTGGCCCCCGTTCTCTGTGTGTATAAAATATGTATCTCATGTCATGTGAGTCTATTTCAGATACACTGTTTTCCTCCTGAAAGCCAAAAATTGGTATCTCAAAATTGTGTTCACTACAATAGACTGGGAATCCAGTCTATCTGTTGCATGTTGTGATCCACAGTGCTCTATACATTACTGTGAAAGACAGATGTATATGATCATGTATCAATTTTTGATTTTGAACTGCATTTTGACTCTTGTATTCTAAAGAAATCAGTAAGGCTTTATGAACAACTTCTAAAAGTTTGTAAATTCTTCCCCAAAATTCTAACCAAATGGCAACCGTTCTTACAAGTTGCATATATCCATATTAAATGTTTTTCCAATAAATTCAGCCTACTGGATAAATATACAATGTCTAACAAATGAAACTGCTTATTGTTTGAGCATGCTCTAGACTTAAGGTACCAACTAAGTTTGACAAATAGTTGAAACCGATTTTAGAAACTCATAAAAAAGCCAAACATATTAATAAATGCTCTCTAAAATGGATACAACAGCACATGACTAAAGTTATGCTAGTTATGAATTACCTCAAATAAGTACTTAAGTAACTGATAATTCCAATGACCGAGAACTCTGAACATTCTGAATATATCATAAATGCAGATTATGATATACGCAAGGCAAGCAGCTTAAATTTATTAAGCATTTCAAATTTTTTCATGACCAAAAAATTTTGAACCTGCTCAAAATATCGAGCTAAATTCAAAATGACAGCCACACCTGTATATATGTGCTTGGCCTTTAGCTTAGTGTGAGAGGAAGGTGTTAAAACAGACACTTTGTGAGTTATTCATCCTAACACAATACAGAATACAAAACGATTGAAGAAAAACGTACATCGTACTATATTGATTGACTGTCTATTGTTAGTCACTTACAGTAAAATTGAAAGATTTAAAAATATTTTGTCTAGTTTATTTTGTTTGTTTTTTTTTAAACTGCAACCTATTTGGGGGAAATAGTTGAAGGATCACTAAATCAGAGCCAAAAACGACATAATTTAAACTTATTAGATATATAAAGGTAATGTCAACTGCACAAAATTGAAACACTGTATTTTGCTGTAACATCCATTTACAATCTCATGTTTCTGAGAATGA
>JAODJW010000106.1:25818357-25841712 GCA_026777045.1 Hyperopisus bebe | reverse complement strand
AATTTTCAGAAGGGTTTCTGTGGATTTCCACTGGTTTCAAAATGTAAATGAAACAGTCTTGCTACCAAAATCATTGAGGGAATGACCCCCTTGGCTTGCTTGATGAATTGATTATACTTCTTGCACAGCCACACCTTCTTTCCTGGGTTAAGTGCGGTGGGTGTGACCGCGTTGAAGGAAGAATACGTACAGCTCAAACGGGTGTAATTTTTTAAGTGCTTTAGTAACTTAAATGTTTGATGGGAGAGTAGACCCCATGGTTTCTTTGTTCCATCTCAAACAATATAATAAAATACTTTATATAACTAAGTACATAGCTATTTGGTGTATTTCAAAGTATGCCAGTAATTATGGTTATATCACAAACCTACGGTCTCCACTGAAAAAAATCCAGAATATTTGAATTTTGCATTAGATGTGTTTTAGCTTGCAGTATTTTTCCAGTCGTAAATGACATATATTACATCTGAAAATTTCTGCCTTGTCCCATATAATTAAACTAAGATTATTGTCTGGAAGAAAGAAAACATTATGGGATACAATTTAAAAAGACCAGAGAAAACCCCAGAGGGGAAAGAAGTGCATTCTTCCTGATGAAGGAAACTGCTGAAAGCCAAATGATGTGCCACAGGAATCAATCAAACCAGCCTAATTAACTGTAGCATAACATGTGTACAGCAAAAAATGAAAATGATTTCCCCCAAGAGTTAACACTAGAGAAGCTTGAAGTTGCACAGTAGGAAAAAACAACTGAAAAATATTAATCTAGCAGGTACTACTCCTGCTGGGTTACAGTAAGGGTTGGTCATCAGAAGTTATTCCTGACAGATGCTTTGTTGTTCTTGGCAAATTTTCATATCAAAGTTATACTGCTGTGCAATACACAAGTACACAGCACTGACTTCAAGCACTAATGCAGACTCATACTGCCTTAATGCTCTAGTGTTAAGTCATATTCTGCTAATGTGTGGCATTCTGCTTTTTAAGGAAGCTGTACTGTTTGTTTCAACAAGATAGCCTATAGCCAAGCCAACAAGACTAGTTTAAAAACGGCATATCTCCTCACCGGCTGTCAGAGTGACCATTATTTCTGCATTGCAGAGGCGGCTGGTCCATTGTACCTGCTACTAAAATTTTATTGTCATTTAAAAACCAATTTTCCTCTTTTTTGGAAAAAATCACTATTGTAATATTGTAAAATGTATCTTCTTACATCTTCAATTGTTTTTATCCGCCAGCAGCTGCTGGCACACTGGCAAAATTCACATGCATGCAAACTTTTTAGAATATTCAAAATAGTAATGATGATGATAATAATAATAATAATAATAATAATAATAATAATAATAATAATAATAATAATAATAATAATAGATAAGGAAATTGGTCTATTGCAATTAAATACCATAATACTCAAGGGAATTGTTTAAAGTACTGCATAACACTGAAGTCACAAAAAGTAATTAGCAATTTAAAAATTGTGAATGATTTAAAGATGTAGAGGAATGCATTGAGAGCCAGCAATGAAATGTACGGTCCTGCCATGATTGACATGATAATCCATAATTCTACCACAGGGGCAAAATAAAATACATGACAGAGAAACAGGAAGAAATCACAGCTCACTAAGTATGTTTAGTTCTATGTTAGCCTAAAGAAAAATAATACATTATTTAGGGATCTATTATACAGTCCTGCTCATAAGTTTACATACCCCTGGCAGAATTTATAAAATGTTTGCTATTTTTTTTTTTAATTTCAGTGATCGTATTCTTTTGTTTAGGAATGGTGGTCATGTGAAGCTATTTATCAGCACAGAATTATGTGTGTCCTTTTTAAATCATAATGAAATATACAGATTGCCCTGATGAGAAGTTTATACCCTTGAATGTGCAAAATATACACGGAAGTTGACACACACAAGGTGAGTGAGTGTCCACACTTGTATCTTGTTTGATTGTAATTAGTGTCTGTGTATAAATCATCGATCAGTTTATTAGCTCTTGAGATCCTTTGCCTACTTAATTCAGGGCTCGACTGAATTTGCTGGGTACTGAAGTCTTAGGAACACAGAAAACAGTCAAAGGGTCTGTGAGAAAGAGTAGTTCAACTTTATAAATCAGAAAAAAGGATATAAAAAGATTAGAAAAATTCCAGTAAGTACTGTTCAAACTCTGGTCAAGAAATGGAAAATCAGATCAAGAAAGATTTCAGACAAAACTGTCAGGGACATTTCAGGATGCAAAGAAAAACCCATAAGCAACTTCAACTGAAACACAGGCTGAAACAAAGTGGTGGATTTTTTCAGCATGCACAATAAGGAGATGCTTGAACAAAAATGGGCTACTGGACATGGTGAAGTTGCCAGAAAAATGCCGCTGTTGCACCAACACCATAAAACAGGCTGCTGTTAATATGCTAAAGAGCCCCTAGAGAGGTCTCAAAACTACAGGTACAAAATCATTTGGAGTGTCATCCATCCATCTATTGTCTGACGCTTATCTGGGGTCAGGTCGCAGGGGCAGCAGTCTAAGCAGGGATGAGACCAAAATTGAACTCGATGGTGACAACCATAAACTACATGTTTGGAGAGCACTCAACAAGGCCTATGAAGAGAAGCATACCATCCATACCACAAAGCAAAATGAGGGCAAGATGAATGCAGAATGATATCGGAAAATACTGGAGGAAAATATGCATTTATCAGACCAGAAGTTGCACATGGGACACATGTGGGGAACATCTGCATATTACCAAGAAAACCATGTGAATGAACATAAAAACAAAGGAAGGAAGGAGGCGCTCAACGTGCTACAGTGGAGGAGCTAAGGATTCTTTGGAATATGGCTGGTTGGATGCCGTGGAATAAAAGTCTTTGGGATGGCTAACTACCAATGTGCCAAGTCTGAAAAGAAAATATGGAATGTATTCAGAATGAATCAAAAAAAGCTTTATGTTGTAAAGATGAAAAGGATCCCATACAAGTCAACATCTTCAGCACCAGTAAACTTAAATGGAGTCAGGCAAACATATAATTTAGTACTAGACAAGAAAGAAGATATGGTGTGGTTTTCATAGTCGATAAGGAAATTGGAAGGACTGTAACTGCATAAAAAGCTGTGAAATTCCACCAATATTAGAATTTTTTCATGGGCACCCTTTCAGTATGAAAATTGCCCAGGCTTTTGCTGCAACAACTGATGAAGAAGAATTTGAAAAGTTTTATGACCAAGTTCAGGCTGAAGCAGACAGGACATGCAAACAAAACATACAATAGTGTAGACTAGGCTGTCAAAGCTAGAAATGACAAAATGGAAAAAGGGAAATATGAAGCTGACTAATATGAACTAGGAAGCATAAATGAAACGGCAGGGTCACTAGTCAGGTTCTCCAAATCTCCAAATCCAACAACATCTTCACTGCCAATAAATTCTTCAAACAACCAAAGTGCCTTCATGCATGTATACAGTACTACCAGATGGAGTTCACAGGAATCAAACTAAATACTCAGTGCCAAATGATGGATGAGCTCAATTAAAATAACTAAGACACAGACTGCAGGACGGATCGTGAACTACATTTGGGTGAGCTCCAGGTGAAGTTGAGAAGGAAGATGATCCAATTTCCTTGAAATTAATTGCACAATATACCTGTTATCTTCACAATAAAGAAGAAAACTGATCTGAATCGCTGGACCTGTTTCATAGAGATCCAGAGGAACTGTCGACATAGTTCAAAGCCATGCAAGAGTTACACTGGTAACAATGAAAGAGCCAAAGAAAATCAAAGTGGATGAGAGAGAGTACAGTGAAAACTGGGAAGAAGAGACTTTAATATCATGAATCACAAATTCTAGAAAGCTACAAAGGATGAGAAGGTATAATATGACAACATCTGCAAAGCCAAAGAAGGAAATAAACATGAAAGAACAAGAGTATAAGATTAGAACAAAACTTCAGCCTTAAGGTGGTAATAATTGGGCCAAAATTACTGGTAGAACAATGAGGAAGTAAAGATGGAAATGGAAGGAATACACAGAAGACCCAGAAATTACATGAAAAACTTAGATATATTTCATAACGTTAAAACAGTTTATATTCCAAAACCAAATATATCAGGCCTGACAGAGACAACCTGCTGCAGTAAGATATAATAACATTAAATGGGCTGAGAAAAACTGGAAAGAGGAGTTAAAGAAAAGCACCTCACAAACACGCTAAATATCAGAGAATTACAGCACAAGATCTGGACAGATATATTTAGTGTTTTCCTGCTGAAATTACACATGAAAATACCTTGTGCTTGGGCAGCTATTATCGGTGCAAAAAAAGGCGATTTAGAAGGAAGCAAGATTTAAAGAGAATTTTCAATTTCACAACTTGGTACTCCTTATGTCGTTTCATATACTGTATTATGTAAATACTATAATGCAGATACCCTGGTTGGGATACCAATGCATTATATGTCACACACTAACACAAAGTTACACACTGTGAGTAATTCATAGTTACCAATCCAGTAACCATATGTATCTGGACTGGAGGAGGAAACCACAGCACCTGAAGGAAATCCATTCAACAGAAGAAGAACACGACAACTTCAGTCTCACTAGGCCAGTACACAAATCAAACCAACAGCCCAAGTTGTGAGACAACAGTGTTACCCTCTGAGCCTTATAGGCTGGCAAAAATAAGTTGAAGTTTTTGGGTGCACTGGGGAGTGCATGAGCAGAAAATGGGAAATTGGCAACTAACGTTTACAATAGGTAGATTTTTAAATGGCCGCATCAATTCCAAAAAAGTCTATAGAAGAATAATTTGGTGGTCCTTACAAAACTACATATACAAACTACTACTACTCTAGGGTTAGGATTGAGGCAAAATGAATGTTTATGAAATTTCTTTGGAACCTGCTCCTTTGTATTGCAAAGAGTTGAGAGAAATTCTTTTAAAGCATCAAAGAATGTAATGGTATTAGACATAAAATTCCAAAATTTTGCCAACCTCATCACTTTCACTGCCAATGAAATCATCTTCCATCCTTGGCCCTCTATCAGCTCCATGCCTGTTGCCCCTCCATTCAGGGAAAGATACAGTGACCTCAGGGGTGTGGGTGTGCCCTTGAAATTGCCTTGCATAGCGGGGACGTGATGAGACTTCTTTCAGAGTTAGCTGAGGCTCAAGCATCTCATCTTTTTCACCACCCTCCCAGGAAAGCAAGGTGCCAGGGGATCGCTGATGGACCTGAGATTCTGGATCCAAATTGAAACCATCAAAGTCCTTCAAATTGAAAGGAAAATGCCAGCTGTCTGTAAAGAAGAAAAAAACTGTTATATAACTACATTTTGTCATTAAAACACAGTAAAACTTTTAATTATCCACATTGAGAAGGTTACAAGCATCAAATTTCTATGGATTTTATGGAAGTTTTCCCTTATAATTTTAACAATACTGCTGTATCTTGGAACACGTAACAAATACATGATATACAATTTATAAACCAATATAAATGTTCAGGGGCCCAGCTCCCTGGGTGGCCCCTCTTTGTAGCTTTCTCTCACCAATATAAATGTTCAGTGGCCCAGCTCCCTGGGTGGCCCCTCTTTGTAGCTTTCTCTCACCAATATAAATGTTCAGTGGCCCAGCTCCCTGGGTGGCCCCTCTTTGTAGCTTTCTCTCACTTACAAAGAGCAAGTTGGAGCAAACATAAAGAAAATATCCCCATGGGGATCAATAATTTTAATTTAAAGATATGGTCTTCCATTCATCCAAATTCAATAACTGGTAAAACAATTAAGATCTTGGTTGATGAAGCGTTGAATTGTGATATTATAGGCTATTCTGAGCATTTAAGAATTCAACAGAGATGTCTAATAATTTACCAACACCAAACTTGCATTATTTTATCAAATTTTGATTTACTATTTCATTTTAATTCAATAAAAACATGCAAATGTATTGGTTTTGTAACAAAAATCATTATTTGTTTACAAAAAAATATTACACTAAAAATAACCAGTAGTTTTAAGTAAAATAGTAGTTTCAAGTAGTAATAAATTGAAACTCAAATTATTATTCTAGAACAGCTGTTCTGAGTTAAAAAATTGAGAAGCAGTCTCATTGGCTGCTTTTTAATTAGTAACACCTTTGCAATAACATAAAACACCAAACATTTGCATTTTGTATTACTTTGGCAGCCAGTGGATACAATTGCAATTAATACCAAAATGGCAAGAACAGAACTGAATGAGTCAGTCAAAAAAAAATGACACTTAATAAATAAAAAAATAATGTCAGTGCAGAAGATATGTACAGATATGTTAAACACTGCTGATCAATGGACTTTCGTTATACAACAAATAAATTAGAAACATTTCTACAGAACTAAGCAAGCATCTTAAGGCTTTCTGTGAGCACTGTATATACACGGTTGGCAGCAGTGACACTTAATGTGTTTTATATGCCAAGGGGAAGATCAGAAGCAGGGACCCAAATGCAGAACAAACAGGTAGCCAAAACTCTAATCAGGAATTCAAACCAATGATAGTTGGGGCAGATGCTATGGTTGAAAAGCTGGATCCTGAAGAGTAAAGGGAGCGGTAGGCTTTTGTGCAGAAGTGGGGATATCGGAACAAGCACAACCACTCAGAAGGGGATCGGGACACACTCTCATTGGGCTGGGGATCAGGATATACAATTGCATGTAACCACACAAGAGGGAAATCAAGCAGTCAGGGAAAAGCCAGGCAGAGTAAGGCTCAGTAATTGGACAGCTGTCAGTACTCTGGTGAATGTGACCGGATGAGGAGGCGTGGCGGCGGAGAGCTTAAGAATTGTGGAAAAAAACTGAAGAAAAAGAAAATCGCGATTCATATTTTACCCAGAATCATGCAGCCCTAGTTGATGCTCTTCCAAACAAGGGGTGCGAGATATGCGATTTTCATGCACACTTCTGATAGAAAACTTTATAAAACATCTTTTCATTGATCAATTAGATGTCATAGTATCAAGTGCAACCTGATGTGCATGGCAGTTCCCCAGGTGGATCCAATGCAGCAGCCACATGTGTGTTATGTGCTGTTTTGGAAGAAGTTAACAAAGAGCCGGACTGAGACCAAGCCGGACTGAGACCAAACTGGACTGAGACCACTGAGAACAAAGAGTCACAGGCATGGGATACTCGTCTGGTTGGTTAAAACAAAACATAGGTCTGGATTTGTATTTTCTGGACCTGAACTTTCCACCTCTGTTTTTAATGCATTACTTTTGTGAGTAACTTCCCCAGCACTGCGTACAGATTGGCCATGGCGTCGTATCGTGTAGCGATAAGGCAGGAGGCCGTCATGGTGTTGTATCGTGTAGCGATAAGGCAGGAGGCCGTCATGGGGTCGTATCGTGTAGCGAGAAGGCAGGAGGCCGTCATGGCGTCGTATCGTGTAGCGATAAGGCAGGAGGCCGTCATGGGGTCGTACCGTGTAGCGATAAGGCAGGAGGCCGTCATGGCGTCGTATCGCGTAGCGATAAGGCAGGAGGCCGTCATGGGGTCGTATCGCGTAGCGATAAGGCAGGAGGCCGTCATGGGGTCATATCGCGTAGTGATAAGGCAGGAGGCCGTCATGGCGTCGTATCGCGTAGCGATAAGGCAGGAGGCCGTCATGGGGTCATATCGTGTAGCGATAAGGCAGGAGGCCGTCATGGCGTCATATCGTGTAGCGATAAGGCAGGAGGCCGTCATAGCATCGTATCGTGTAGCGATAAGGCAGGAGGCCGTATAAATCAGCCACAAGTTACTGCACCCGTACTATTCACTCTAACATCTGACACACACACAGTAGTGGTGTGCGTGGGCCCACCGTGCATAGTGTGGGTAGTCGTAATGAACACCACTACTTACAAGACTTAACGTTAAACACTATAGGTGACGTTACTTTACAACAACAATGACAACACAATAGATAGTGACTACACAAAGCTATTTTCATTAAAACAGGACTGTACTGGCCCAACACATGAGACTGTCCGATAGATCCCCCCAGTGCTACAATATTGCTGGTTGATTCCTTCTGACTTTTATTTAATGGCCCATTAATTGTAATGAACTCTGTACTTACAATGGAACTGGGAGGGCAGATGCTAACATGGTATCGTCAGGAGGAGGGTGGCGGTAAGATTAGATTTTATCCTGTATTATCTGTTTAATGGGAGTGATACAGCAGCCATCATAGCCATGCTCGACCTTAAGGGTCTATCTGCTACAAGGACCTCTCACCTTGTCTTGCATCATCCCTGTAATTTCTTGAATTCTTTTTCATTTGCCCGGTGCTCTGACGGCCTGCACTGTTCACTGTGCTTGAGGTGCCATCAGCTGACTCCTCGGGACCTCGAGCTACATTCAGACATTTACTTGGTACAGCTTCTCACGAAGGACAAAAGAAAGATGAAGAGCACTTCATTAAGTACTACACAATGCAGAGAAACTACATAATATGGAGAACACACAAACCAATTTGAAGTATCATTATGAAGTGGAACCTATCTAGACGGAATTATTAAGTGTCAGTTTCAAGGAATGTCATTTTCATATCACATGAAATTCATCATAAAACCACATAAAATCAAAAAGAAAAAAACGAAAAACATACAAGGTTAATATAGGCTGCAATAATATAACACATAATATATATAATATAATAATATAACATCTATCTATCTATCTATACATACATACATATTATTAGGTACACCTGGGGTTTGACCCATAGAACACAGCGCTTTAAGCATTCCTCAGACACTTTGTTCTCCGCTGACATAATTTGTCAGCTAAAATATCATGATGTGAATCTCCTGTTCCACCACATCCCATAGGTGTTCTGTTGGATTGAGATCTGATGACTGTGGAGACCATTTGACTACAGTGAACTCATGTTCAAGAAACCAGACTGAGATGATATGACCTTTATGATATTCTGCGTTATCCTGCTGTAAGTAGCCATTAGAAGCTGGGTACATTGTGGTCATAAAGGGATGGACATGGTCAGCAACAATACTAAGGTAGGCTGTGCCATTTATATGATAATCAATTGGTTGTAAGGGGCCCAAATTGTGCCAAGAAAATATCCAGCACACCATTGCACCCCCAGCTGGAATTATTGATACAAGGTGAAGGGGAAAATGATTAGTTGTCATTGTTGAGACACCATATCACAACAACAAAATGTGTCCTCTGCATTTAACCCATACGGCATATCATGAAATAGCAGGGGGCAGCTAATTTAGCGCCTGGGGAGCAGTACCTTGCTCAAGATGCCTCAGTGATACTTTACTGATTGGGGATTTGAACCAGCAACCTTTCAGTTTCAAGTGTGCTAACCATTAGGCCACCACTGCCAGGATAAACAAGGATCCAAGACAAAATGGATCCATGCTTTCATGTTGTTTACAACAAATTCTGAATCTACAATGTGAATGTTGCAGCAGAAATTGAGACTTATTCGACGACACAATGTTTTTCCATCTTCTTTTGTCCAATTTTGGTGAGCCTATGCCCCCTGTAGCCTCAGTTTCCTGTTCTTAGCTGACAGGAGTGGCACCTGGTGTGGTCTTCTGCTGCTGAAGCCCATCTGCTGCAAGGTTCAATGTGTTGTGCATCCAGAGAAGCTCTTCTGCATACCTTGGTTGTAACGAGCGATTATCTGAGTTACTGTTGTCTTTCTATCAGCTTGAACCAGCCTGGCCATTTTTCTTTGTCCTCTGCCATCAACATGGCATTTCCACCCAGAGAACTGTTGCTAACTGGATGCTTTTTTTGTTCAGCCTATTTTTCTGTAAACCCTAGAGATGGTTGGGTGTGAAAATCCCAGCAGATCATCAGTTTCTGAAATACTCATACCAGCCCGTCTGGAACCAACAACCATGCCACAATCACCTTTCTTCCACATTCTGGTGTTTGATGTGAACCAGAACTGAAGCTCCTGATCGTTATCTGCATGATTTTGTACATTTTGCTGCTGACATATGACTGATTAGATATTTGTTTCAACAAGCAGTTGAACAGGTATACCTAATAAAGTGCCTAGGAAGTATATATGTTAGAAATCACTTAGATCTGTTGTTTTAACCATTCTAATGCATATTCAAATAAATACAATGTCACCCCAAGCCAGCCTCCAAATAAAGTTATTGATCCTGTCTGCATGCAACATATATTCAGCTGCAGTCAAATTATCTGCTGTTGTGAGAGATACTTTTAGCAAACTGGCCACTGAGTGCATGTACAGTGATTATAAAAAGTCTACACACCCCTGTTAAAATTACAAGTGTAAAATAACTTAGGTGCATAAGTGTGTACATCCCTTAACTATTTCTTTGTTGAAGCACCTTTTGGCTGTAACATAGCATTTCAGTAAACGTATATTAACTTAGCACATCTTTATTTGGCTGTATCATTCTACGCTTCCTTTCAAAAAAGCTTCAGAACCATTAAACTGCAAAGGAAATCTCCTGTGGACAGCCCTCTTCAATTCATTCCACTGGTCTTCAATCGGATTTAGGTCTGGGCTCTGCCTGGTCCTTAATATTCTTCTTCTGAAGCCAGTCCTTTTATTGATTTGGATGTGTGCTTTTGGATGTTATCATGCTGGAAGGTGAATTTCTTCTTCATCTTTCTAACATGTGCTGGCAGGTTAGGTGCCAAAATACACCCAGTGACAAAAAAAGTTAAGCACCCAGACGGAGTGGTGTAAATGAAATGAATCTGCACGTGGTGAAAGGTCATGTGACTGAATCACAATAATTATAAAATGAGATCAAATAGACAACGGAGTTGGCAGTATGGGTACATTGCTGATCCCATGTTAGTAGGGTGTGGCACCCCCTGGGGCCTGGATACATGTTGTGATATGGTGCGGAAGGGATACAACAGACGTTGTATCCTCTCCTGTGGCAAGTCGGCCCACAGCTGTCGTAACTGGCCCTTGAAATCCTGTAGATTGGGTCTGGATCTGAGTTGATGTCCAAACTGATCCCACATGTTCGACTGGGGAAAGATCAGGGGACCTGGCTGGTTATAGGAGGACCTCAACATGACACAGGCAGTCCATAGACACACATGCCGTGTGGATGGGTGTTGTGTTGTTGAAAGACTGTACCAGGGTGCTGTCTCAGGAGGGGTAAGACATGCAGACGCAGGATGTCACTGACGCAGCGCTGTGCCGTCAGGGACCTCCGAATCACTACCAGAGATGACCTGAAGTCACACCCTATGGCTCCCCACACCATGATGTCACACCCTATGGCTCCCCACACCATGATGTCATACCCTATGGCTCCCCACAACATGATGTCATACCCTATGGCTCCCCACACCATGAAGTCACATCCTATGGTTCCCTACACCATGATGCCAAACGTAACACCGCTTGGTGGTCTAATGGTCTAATGCTTGTCTAATGCTCTAATGCTTGGCGTACAAAATGACGATCCTCCCTTGATATGGTCTGTCTTGGGAGACCGGAACCTTCACGATGTGTGTGGGTGTCCTCACGTACCCATTGGTTCCAACATGGGGCAACTGACATCTGCATGCCCCACATGCCAGGCAATTGCATGATACGACCACCCAGCCTCATGCAAACCCACTGACACGTGACTCCAATCAAACTCCATCAAGTGCTGGTAATGCTGTCCAATGCACCTGTGAGGCATCCTGTATCTGGTGACTAGACGTGCCAGCTCCTTGCAAATCGATTAATTTACATACCCATCGCTAGTCTGCACGTGTACCAAATTACATCCAAATTAGACCATTTCTCATTACTTCTGGGCGCTTAACTTTTGGCGTCGCTGAGCGTAGATTGGTATTTGGAGCTAGCATATGATCCCCTCTGGTCTTGCCTAGAGTCCCAGTCCCACCTGAAGAGAAGCAGCCCCACAGCAGGTTCCTGCCACCATCATCCTTCACTGTGGGTATGGTGTTGTCTGGGTGATGAGCTGCTTTGGCTTTGCACCAAAAGTTTTTTTTTTGTAATTATTGCCGAAAAGTTCTACCTTGGTTTCATCAGACCGTAGCATATTTTGCTACATGGTTTTAGCTGGTTTGATGTGTGTTGTAGAAAATTATAGGTGGAGCGTTTTTATTTTCTCATGAGAAATGGCATTATTTTCGCCATACTTCTTCACTGCCCCGTCGTGAAGAATATGGGAGATGGTTGTCACATGCAGGGAATAAGCAGTACTTGCCAGGTAATCCTGCAGCTCCTTCAGTGTTGTTATAGGCCTCTTGGTAGCCTCTCTGATCAGCTTTCATTTTCCATTAGTTTCGAAGGGACACCCTGTTCTTGGTAATGGAACTTTGTATTGGTTTCATTTACATTACAAAAACAGAGGTGTGTAGACCTTTTAGATGTACTCTGTGTGTGTGTGTTTGGATTATGTTCATATTACATTACGAAAACCAGAAGTTCCCCAAAATGTAATAAAAACCTGTTATTTTGACATTGTAGGCACCATTTTTCAGGTCCCCACAAAAACCTGTGAATGCAATCAAAAAACTTCTTAAAAATTCTTGTATTTTTAACTGTAAAAGTCTGCAAAAGTCTTGTATTTTGTTTGTTTACTTATGGTTAGGTTAGGGCTGGGTAGGGGTTAAGGTCGTCATGTTGGGATCAGAGTTTTCCCCATAGCAAAGATATAATTACAAACCTGTGTGTGTGTGTGTGTGTGTGTGTGTGTGTGTGTGTGTGTGTGTGTGTGTGTAATATATAGTATGCATACCCTTGCCTGGATATTTTTGTTGCAATGCGAAGTCTTCTGGGGAATTGAGAATCTGTTCACACTGATCTGTGTGTTTTTTTGGCCAGTCTTCATTGACCTTTGTAGCCACGGCTGTTCTAGTTGCAGAGCTACATGCCTGTAAAACACAAACCCAGTCATTGTACCAGGATAAGTAACACAATACTGCAGATTTTGCTTTTCTATATAAGGTACTCATAACATAAAGCATACTAAATCAGGAAATAGATCTCAGTGAATAATGAACAATTGATCATAGTGAATAACAAAGAAGATAACGCATGACACATATAAAGAACGAGTGGCGCGTGTGAGTGTTTCCCAAAACCCTCTGTCATTCCAGATCTAATGAACAAACTTAAAGCGGATCTTTGCCGGTTCCTCCCCAGCCTCCATGTGAAAAAAGCACAGACTGTCAATAGCAGGATCATGCATCTCATGTATTTCAGCACTGAAATATATGTTAAATTATTGTCCCATTAGACATAAGAAAAGGTAAAAACAAACAAACAAACAAAAAAAACAATAAGAAAACATGCAAAAGCACGACTAATTAAGACCAAACAAAATTAACCTAAATTAGTCGAAAATATACAACTGCTGACTGAGAAAGCTCAGAATGTGGTGCTGTTTTGGTGTAAAAAAGAACAGTGGTGAGCTTCAGTTTGAAAAGGAAGCAGCCTTACTGAGGACATGAGCAAAAATAATTTGTAACAAAATAATTACTGCAGTGGCGTGCGGCACAGCACACACATCAAAAATAGCACAGCAGCACTCACAGGAAAATCTTAGACCCCCTGAGGATTTATGCAGGCACCAGAATTGCATCTACTATATGCCCAGAGCACGATCTGCAACAGTGTGAGTTGTTCGGTGTGCAGTATTATATGCTTCCTAAGCCACGGATTGGGGTTACAACAGAGTCAGCAGCCATTCGCATAGATGATACCTGTTGTCTCTCAGTAATTAGCCACAAGCTAACACACCATCCTTTGCCATCGGACAGACTGTAAAGCTGGACCAGATATAAGAAACGTGTGTAATCCCACACCACTTGGCCACAATGTCTGTAAAACGTCTTGGATGATTGTGTATCACCTGGACATTTACGCCTAGTGCCAAGAACCGTTTTGGATAGGTGCAGATTGGATTTAAGATGCTGGGAGCATGAAGAGGGTTGAGGGTTCCATCCACTACACTGAAAATTTCAGGTATATCTGCAATGGCATGAAAACCAATTTTAGTATCATGAAAGGCATCCCCTCCTGCTGGACATTATATGGAGTTGTGTGCATGGCACAATAGTAATGTGGTTATTGCATGCACAGATTTGGACACAGCAGCCATGCTGAGACCATGTGCGTCACCAACAGTGTACAAGAATCCACCGGTGGCTTAGAAACAGAGAGCTGTCAGAAGCTGCACAGTGGAACTCAGGGCAAAATTCCAGTGTGTTCCGCTTTTTTGTGTATCCTGCACCACACCAAAGGGGCTCATTATTGCACCCTATATATCTCTGTTAATTTTTTTTTTAATGGGATGTTCCAAGGGGTTCATGTCTGGCCACAAAACAGCATTTAGACCAGCAACCTGGCTTCTTGGATGGCACTGTCTCAAACACTGTCTCAAACACTGTCTCCAGCTGAGTTGAGCAATTTTCTGAAAAGCTGCCATTGTCATTCTTGGTGGTAAGTAAGGGGTCATTTACTTTCCCAGGATGAGACTGAATACATAGCAAGTTTCACTGGTTAGCTTATTGTGTACCTGGGTTGTGCAAAATTGACAATGTATGAATTGTGCCCTACTCTATTCACGAATCAAAATTCAGAAAGAATTTGATTCATTTCAGTTCAAAGAAATTCAATGCAATCACACAATGCAGAAATGTCATTTAACCTAGAAAATATAAGATGTAATAAATTTACTTTGTAGATGGTAGATATATAGATTGACCTTATGTACGTACTAGTGAGTGATGTGTACTTTTTATTTGCATGGTTTTAATTGAAAACCTGTGTAACAGTTTTATTCTATTTTTACAAAGTCTTTTTCTATGGGCTAATATTTACTGTTCTGCATATTAAACTGTTCATCTGTGTTAACATTTTTAAGGATTCTGCAGCAGCTTTACTTGTGAGTGTCTGTGGGTTGTCAGATGGATTGGGTTGTGATAGGGCGACTTGTGTGATTGTATTATGTCTTCCATTGTGGTATACAAAATTACAGTTACATTTTTTATTCTATAGGTGACATAACAAATGTTGCATTTTGCATTCTGAATAATATACAGTATATGCTATGTATGTTAACATGTTTATATGCAATTAATATTGAAATATTAAACTGTACTGTAACAGTTGCACTTATACTATGCATATGACTTTATATGCTTTCAGTTCCATTATGCTTTAATCTTACATCCTTCAATTGGAAATCTGCATCCTGTTTTCAACTAATTTCATGAACTAAATTAGAATTTCAGAGCCATTCTCAATTCAGTTCTAATAGGTGCACAAGTCAGTTATGTACTCAGATTATATACACATGTTAAAACAAAGAGCCTTATGTTACAATTCTATGCACTTTACAGACCTTGATGTATTACTACTACTACTACTAATACCTTGTTCAAAGAGCATCAGTATGTTTTTATAATCTATTTCAGACAATCTCTGTGACAGAATAGCACTCAAAAGTTCAAATAAAAAAACAATGGAGAAAATAAGAAATTGGTCAAATCACTCATTAATTTACAAACAAGATTATATAGTATTTAGTTACTATGTTAAGAAGCTTTTGGGAAACACACCCCTATTAAGTTAAATATTATTCTTAGTATTTATGCAATGAATCTGTCAAAATTTTAAAATACTAATTTGTAGTTTATTAATAATGGCCTGTTGGTGTAGAAATGGTATTTAAACAGGGAGTTTTGTCTTACAGGTGCTGTTTTGCAGACTCGACACAAGTGGACAATTAGATTGTCATGCCCCGATCGTCCGCTCCTCTCGTGTGCCACGCCCCCTCATTAACCCCATGTGGATTCCCCGTGTTTACCAGCTGTTCCCGATCGTTGTCAATTAGTCCATTGTATTTAGTCCGCGTTTCCGTTTGTTTCCCCAGTCCGGTCATTGTAATGTTATCCCGTGTATTGCCTATTCCTTTTGTCGCTGCCTCCATTAAATCTCGTGTTTTCCCTGACTTTTGGCATCCTGCGCCTTTTTCTACACTCCGTGCGCCTTAAAGCGTGACAGATTACGTGAATGGACAAGACAAACACAGGTTTCTTTTATTGAACCATATTTATACGCATCAATCTTCTAACTATGCTGGTCAGGGTTGCTGGCTTTACATGCAGTTAACGAACTACACAGTCTTTGTCTTTAATCTTGTTACAGCAAGGCATTTCAAAGGAGGGATGAGTCAAGTAGTGGCTCCAAAGAAAAACTGTGTTTTATTTAGCAGAACATAACAGAAAACAGAGAAACAAAGGTGTAGATGAAGTGATTAGTTAACACACTGCGCACACTGCACAACAACAAAATGTGCCCTCTTCATTAGGGTTGCACAATCAATCGTAAAAAAAAACTCGATCTCGACTCACGCCTCTATGCGATCCCATTTCTAAATTAAAACGGTTCTTCTGCGTCATATTACAAAAGCTGGACCAAAACAAACGCTCTGACTTTTACCCAGACAGTCTCAAGCATTCTTTAATTCTGCATTCTCTTTACAGGGCGTTTTTCCACCACATCATGTACCTTACTTTTGATACTTCAAGAAGGTACCAAAAGTACAGTACTTCAAAGTGGTTTTCCACTGGCGAAAAAACCGTTACCAGCACTGAATGACATCACAGCGCCAGGCAGGGGATTTTGTACTAAGTTTGAAAAAATGGCTGTAGTATATTATAGAGCTTGTCAATGTACAATATTAATACCAACATCACATGTTACTGTATACACATGCAATTCTCACTTTGCCAGTCAGCTAGTTCAGTTCTGTAAATGGACATTATACTGCAGGGAGTTTAGGTTTCACTAAAATATTTTTACTTTTTCATAGGAAAAAAAATTATCAAGTTTTGCAATTTTAATGATTATTCCTTTTCAAGATTATCTAGCATATGTTTAAAAATCATTTTACTGTAAAGTTCACCTGCTTTTGTATGAGTGCTGCATACGTTCTCTGAGACAATCATAGTCATTTTCATCCTTGCTGTTTTGTTTTCCAGTATATTTCCCAGTACTGTGTTGTCCTAGCATATTGTACAAAATACTTCATTTTTTATTCTGTCATTATCTCTTGGGTCACTTAATTTGTCCATGCGTCCATTATTATTATTTTTCTTATTCTTTCTACCTCGTTTATTGTTGTTTTCAACTGTTCTGAAGAACAGCGGTTGTATTGTGTTTCAGAGGCAGGCTATTTGCATAAACTTTCGACAAAGAAAGTGCTTCAAGTCTCACCCCAAGTACCGAAGTACCAAAAAATATCCCACTGGCACTTTAGGTACTGGAACATTTGGTACGGCTGTTTTGGATACCCTAACTGAATGGCCAGTTGAGGGTTTCCTTTCTGTTGTTAGAAGTTTAGAAGTTGATATGTAGGTCCTGGATCAATCATATATTTGGCACAGTCATGTTTTGTTTTGTTTCCTTTTGCAGTTTAGTGAGTCCAAAAAAAAACATTTAAATTTAAGAAAAAAAATCATTACAGAGAATTGCAATTTCAATTTTAAACAAAAGAATTGCAATTCACATGTTTTTCGGAATCATGTAGCCTTAGTCTGCATTGAACCCATATGTGATATTGTGACATAACAGGGAACAGCTAATTCAGCACCAGGGGAGCAGTGCTTAGGGGCGGTACCTTGTTGGTCAGAGATTCAAATCAGCAAACTTTTGATTATAAGTGCACTTCTCTAACCATTAGAGCACCACTGCCCACAGGACTGCAAGGGGTAAAAACAAAACTAATAAAACAGCAATCTAGGCAAGGCGTAATACAGGGAAACCTACAATCTAACAAGGAATAACAATCCAGGAGATACGACTAACAAATGCATAGCAACATAGCAAATCAACCAGACAGGGAAACAGCCACAAAACACCAACAAAGAACAAAAGGCAGGCACTTACGTGGGCACAAAAAGAGAAAGGGCAGGAATGGATCGTCACAAAAATTATCCAATTAACCAAGGTGTAGGACAACAAGCAACAGGTGAAACAAATTACCAATACACAGCAGTAGAAACTAGGGAACGTAACACAAAGGGCTGAGTACGCTAGAAAAAAACTAGGAAAATGTACAAGCAGAACACAGTTAACCCAGGCATGCTCAGAAAGACCAAAAACAGGAGCGCAAAGCAAAGACGAAGAAAACAATAACAAACACTAAGAAAAATAAAACCAACATATGTTAACCAAAAAGTGAGACTGGGCTCTGGCCAGGGGGGGTATTCAATGAAGGAGGATTTCTTGCTTTGCCAGATAACTTCTTGAATTTAGGGGCAGCGTGTGGCTCAGTGGGCTAAGCTGTGTGCCTGTAATCACAAGGTCGCCGGTTCAAGCCCAGCCTCAGCACGTCTGCGGGTCCTTGAGCAAGGCCCTTAACCCCTAGTTCCCTGGGCGCCCCAACAGGTGGCTGCCCTTCGCGGACAGCTTGATCTACTAAGAGCAAGTTGAGAGAGGCGTAAAAAAGAATTTCCCCACAGGGATTAATTAATTATTAAGGTAGTCTGGGCTAAATGAACTTTATTTTCATTCCCCTACTTTAGCCCAGACTACCTTAAATCCAACAAGTTATCCGGCTAAGCATGAAATCCTGCTTCGTGGAACAGCCCCCAGGTCTCAAACTCCTGATTGGAAGGGATCAGGCTCAGAGTAGCTCACTCAACACGTTGAGCTATGCAGCAGCCCTATGGGGGCTAGGGCTACAAGATAGAGGGGGGAAGCAGGGTGACCAGCAACATCTGCTGGCCAACAAGGGACAAGACACATAGGGCAGGGACAAATTAGCATTGACCCTGACGAATCTATAGTCACTAATCTTCCTAAACCCACAAAATGACATCAGTGAATGGATAAAACCACCATTTAAAATGTGTCATCTTGCTCTATAACCACAAATCCTGTAAGACCTGTGGAGAAAACTGTAAGCTCTTCAAATTCATCTTAAACCACCCATGTAACCACCCATGTAAGAATGGCTACTGTTTGTTGAGCAGTACAAGGAAAAAGTGTGACATAGAAGGTAAAGGTAGAGCTGAAAGAAATTTAACAACCTCCTCCCAGACCTGCAAGGTGAAACTGAAACATCTTAATAGGAGCTGCAGAACTGCAAAATTTGATGTGCACAGGAATCCTACCTTTTTAACAATGAGGTTATATCACAGCAGTATGTAACAACCTCTAGGAAGTTTCATGGTTTTTGAATGCACAGCAATTGGATAAAGACTGGGGCTCTTTTCAACCACGTAAAAACCTGCAATGTCATTTTTAGAGACTGCAGTATCTTCAGTTTGTACATTTATCTAAACAGATCTTACATGGCTGTGAGGTAAACTATCCTGAAATACCTATGTGTGTTAGAGTTATTGAGGTTATGTTTGTACAGTTCAGTTTATAAGCCAGTTCATACCTCTAGACAACTGGATGCATTGGTCTTCCTTCCTGTAGCTGGGGGAGGACCCAGTACCTTTGATCCAAAAGCAATGTGGGACACAGAATGGCTCCTTGTCCCACGTACACTGGTTAAGCTTGGACTGTTTTTCTGTTCTGTGAGGCATAAGAAGATAACGGGTGTTGGTCCTTTCCTCTCCCACCACTGACCGCTGAAGGACAGAGTATTTTTAATAACGTTCCATATCCATTGTGAAAGGGGCTGTTCACATGTGACTGACATCTTGACGACAGAAGAAAACAAGTATTACATAATCATTTAGAAGCAAATTCTAACATTAGTGAAAGTTATACTTTTAGGAATAAAGTAATAAATCCAGTAATTTCTAGTTTGTTGTTTGTCTCTTAAGAGTAAGGCATATTTAAAAATTGCTTACTGAAGAAAACTTGCAGGGACAAATCTCAAAACTTGATGAGCAATGTGTTTGCAGATTTTTAATCCCTGCCTGTCCATTTATTACTTTGCATTCATTGTTTTAACAGTTCTGACATTTACCCTTATAGTGTACATTCAGATGCCTAATCTGTGAGAGCAGGGGACTGAAACATGATGTGGTGCACTTAAAATCCTGGAGCCTGGACTTTAAGGTCAGATGACTGATTAGAATTCAGAGGAAGAAGACGGTGTATCCTTAAATGAGAGTGTCTTGTCTCATTTGAATATGGCCTCATCTTCAGAGTAACTTCAGGATAAATATAATTGCATATCTAAATTGTAGAACTGACCAAGATAAGTAATAAACCGACATGATCAACTTTTTATTCATGTCTTATATATAATGTCTGTGGTATGGGTTAGTATAATATTTACTGTATAATGAACACACATCATTTTATATTTATTGTACCTTTTAACAAGACAGATCAAAAATCACAAATAAAATATAAGTGCTTAACCTTATTTGGCTGTTTTCATGTAGAAAAAATACAACTTATATAGCAGATCAGTACAATAAGGTATGGTAATTATAAACTACAGAGGTCTAACAACAAAGATTAGCTGAAATGCCTCAACAAACCATACCTGACACATGTAGGGAAATTAAATAACATTGGAAAGGGGGAACTTTTCCCAGAGTAAACTTGTGAATAATTGAATTGGATAGGCTGTTATTTTCATCCTAAATATGCTACTGTAATAATAATTTGTGAATGCCTCTATATTATTACACTGAACACCAGATTTAATATCAATCTTCTTTAACCATTATTAGGCTTGTTATGCTAATAACATGGGGACCAATTATAAGAGCTCATTTACATCACAATCCCCTCAGTGTGACTGCAATTTATTTCTAATGGCATGACTGGATAAATCAACATGAACGAGACAGCTGTCAAAATGAATAAAAATGCAAAGACTGAAAAAATGCTATTGGAGGGGAAACGAATTATAATGAGGTACTGGTGCATTTATATTTGTCATAAGAAAAGATAATTGCAGTCTCTAGGTATGAGATTCTGATCCAAGGGCACTTGGATTTCAAAGCAGCATCATTCAATCAACAGAGGTAGAGCTTTTAGCAAAAAAAAAAAATTTTAAAAGTCCTTCAAAAAGCAAGCTTTTGCTCGACACATTAGTGTCGTTTCCTTGAGTCTGTGGTTTGAAAATCAAACTCACCTACAAAAAATTACTCAAATTAAAGACTTGGTATTTTAATAAATATTTCATTGATATAAATTAATTTCAATTAAATGAACCCAAATTCAGTCTCTGCACATAAAAATGATGTTTTAGTCTTATGCTGCTATTTGCTGAATATATGCCTGGCATTTGGTGAGCCTAATTGCTGTTTAAATCTCCAGTTTTTTATCTGCTTATTTTTAAGCACCTTTAATCATTTTCATAACAAACCAGAATACTAAAGTTTATTCATGCACAAGCACAATATTTCTGATTACACTTGGCTAGACCAAAGCAGATGTTCTAGCCACCACAAGTGAGACATTATGTGTATTAAGCAGATTTTAGATACAAAACAGCCCCTTTTCAAGGGCTGTTTAATGCTTAAGATTCATCCATTACCTAAATATCAAAATATTGTTATTTCTCATACTTGCGTTTTCTGAGCTACAAGATTTTAAATTATAGATGACATTATGCAGAACTGGGACTACAAAATCAGCATTATTGGTTTACATCAATGCCTCACTAATTACCAATGATATGTGTAAGTTGCTAGGAAGGTACAGATGTTTAGGGGGGAGATGCAGGTCAAGGGATATTGCCCGTGTCCTATAAATCTATTTACCACTACAACAATCGATCTCACTAAATGATTATGAATTTTAATTTTTTTGGTTATCTTGCTATTAAGGTTCATTTTGGTGAAACAACATTTTGTGTGCTGTGCAAAACTGCCATAGATGGTGGTGTCCATAATATAGTATACAGTACATGCATTTGTTGTTTTTTTTGCCACTTCAGCCAGTATATATAGCCGGCATGACTTTGATCTAATGAAAAGTTACAACTTCCATTAACAAAGATTTGTCAGTTCCTGAAAAAGTACAATCATATCCTCAGAAATTAAATCTTATTGTTCCATTAAATTAATTACTGGTTAAATTAAGTCTGGTATTTTTTCTTTTATTCTGCTTTTGCTAATATATTTTGTTTTCATTTTTATGTAACAAAAGTATAAGTTGATGTAAAAATGTTATGTCAAAACGTTTTGTGCACTAAATGTAGCCATACCCCCACCCCATAAACTGAAAGTCTAAGGCTAATCTCAATTGAAATTAGCATAACACATTACAGCAGTTTTATACTGATATACTTTCCACTTCAAATGCACGGCATAGCTAGACATTTATGAAAATAAAGCACTACAATCATTTCTGTGTTTCATCCTCTATGTATTACTTGTGATTCACTGTTTCTGCAATGGAGGACAGCATTCCCTAGCTGATTATCTACCTTATCTATCCTGCCCCAAGAATAAAGGGTGAATAAAACACCAAATCACCTAGATCTTAAATCATTGCAGACCTGTGATAAAAACAAAGGGAGCTGCTTTTATGGAGCACTGAGCTAAAACCTGACACCTGATTGTCCAGTCTTGAACCAAATGTGTTAATGTCCACATACCTCTAATCGCTATCAAGATAAAGGATGAGCAACTGGGCTACAGAACTGTGCACATTAGCTCTCATCTTAATAATAAACCGATTACAAATAAATTAAAACAAAGTGAAAAGTTAATCAGTAATTTATAAATGCCAGCTCATTTTTTCTGACTTACCAGATTCTGTTGTGGAAGAGATACTGGACGAAATTTCAACTCTCAGCATGTCCGTGTTCACTACTTGAGTAATATGCTGGACATCTGCTGGAAACTGAAAACTTCGTGGTGTCACATCCACAGGATTATGACCACAAATATTAGGAGCTAGAGGATGAAAAAACACAGTGTTCAGAAACAAAAACTTTTTCTTGCAAATCAATGTTATTTATATTGTACACATATTTTGTATGGGACAAAAACATTTTAAATAACTCAAGAGTAAAACAATTATATTAGATTTACTTTAAAGTAAAACTATATTAATTGAAAATAACATATTTCAAGCTAGATCATTCATCTTTGCAGCATGTTTTACAGATAGAGGGAACATTAATATTCACTGAAAGCCAATTATAATAAGAGTTACAAAGCTGTCACTGGATTTGGACAAATATTATTGTGCTAAAATCAAAATTGCATGCTTTGTGATTACTTCCTCCTGATAAACACAAAATACAATGTAACATGAAAATGAAAACTAAACAGAAAAAAACTTGATTGATCGCATAAGCATTCTATTTTCTACAACCCCAAATCAGAAAAAGTTGGGACGGTATGTTAAATTAAAATCAAACTGAAAACAGTACTTTGTTAAAT
>JAODJW010000106.1:25794856-25814569 GCA_026777045.1 Hyperopisus bebe | reverse complement strand
CAGGAAATGAGTCATACTACAATGCAATTCTTACTTGAATGCCTTCTTCAGACTGGACGATTAACCAAATAAAGCAATGCAACATTACAGTAATTAACAATAAATAAACCACTAACTTACATGTACTATTAGAGCATTTGTGTCATTTATTTAAACTTTATTTTACCAGGTAAATTAACTGAAAACCAGATCTCACTGCTTTGCGTGATATTCGGGAGAAATAGCAGATTACGCATCGGAACTCCCTGGAATACAAACATCATGCGTGTAACTAAACTCTTCAGCCAATAAGGGCAAAGGTGTGTCGTCACGGAGGCGGTTGCAGTTTGTGCAGCCGGGTGAGAGGTCGCAATGCATCTAACCGTAATGCATTGCGTTTGGATCAGAATGCATTGCTTTAAGCCAGAGCTGTAAGGAAGTCGAACGCACCCAATGACTGGGGAAACAAACTGAAACACGGACTTAATACAGAGGACTAATGACAACAACCAGAAACAGCTGATCACATGGTGATCCCACACGAGGTTAACGAGGGGGCGTGGCACATGGAAGAAGCAGACGATCGGGGCAGGACAGGGGTAATTTTGGGATAAGATATTTATCGTTTTAAAAGCCAGTAAGAAAAAAATGCTCTTCTTGTTTTATCCTGTTCATTTTGTGTTTAAATGCTAAAAAAAAAAAAAAAACAACATATGTAGGTGTAATTTTGGGGGGCCGGAAACCAATTAATTGGTTTTCCATTATTTCTTATGGGAAAAATTCGATCAGAGCTTGAACTTTTCAGGATTCAATTCGGAGTCCGGAAAGGATTTAGTTCGAGAACCGAGGTACCACTGTACTATCAAATTTTACTGAATGTGAGCTTCAGGGCTGGATCTAAGGGCTGTGCTGTGCATTTCAGGACCAAAAGCTGCAAATCCAGACGAAGATTTTGTTTCTACCAACCAGCTGAGTATGCTGTGACTATGACTTCATGCTCAGCTGGTTGGTATGAACAAAATCTTGGTCTGAATTTGTAGCTTTTGGACACAAAATACCCAACAGCGTCTAAGGGGTGTAGTAATTGTAGTAAATGTGCAGTAATTGTAGGAAAAATGTGGTCACCCCTGCTGCCACACCACATCAAAATAATAAAAATTACGTATTTTCTAAGCAGAACCATAGAAGAGACATGGTGCAGTGTGGCTAACACCAAAAGTATAACTGGCCTCTGAAGGCCACCTCAATCAAAATTTTCTGCAGCCGCCTCTGGTGAGCTTATAAACACACTAACATGTTGTGTATATTATGGAATGTATCTGTATTTGTATGTTAAATAAGTCTTATAAACTATGTAATACAATAGTTTAGTATTTCCTTCCTTCCATCCAACCATCCATATTCCAATCACTTGTCCAGTACAGGATCACAGAGACAGAGAGAAAGGGCAGCAAACAGTAGATCATTGCAGTAGGCACACTAATACACAATCAAACATGGAATTTAGAGTTGCTAATTTAGCTAACCATGTCTCTAGACTGCAGGAGTACCCAGAGAAAATCAGCCAAACGTGAAGGATGTGCAAACACAGAGCAAATAGTGAGGGTGGGATTCAAAATCTCAACCTTGGAGCTGTAAGGATGCAATAATTAATTTCTTAAACACAGAGCAGTGACAAAAGATATAGGTTGGTTTTCCACAATTAAGAAAAACTGCTAGCCCATGCACAGCTATATTGGGTAAAATTAAGTACAACAGACAATATCGTTGCTATAGGAGGATTCACAAAATGAATCACCGTTGCTCCTCATTTGAATGAAATAGTTAGAAATGTTTTTACAATATAAACACAATTCAAGCTGTAATATGAATATCTTACTTTGGTCCCATCCTGAAAGCTAGCTCAAGGCTTAAATCAAACAAGAATGCCAAGACTCATGCATCTGGCATGACACTCATGCTTTCAGACTCTAACTCCTCACGCAAGAAATCTTACGGTAAATCTGCATTATTCCGTTATAAACCTAAAACTAGCCACATCAAAAGCACTGTGGTAGTTTGCAAACCCTGCAGACTATTTACAAAATAATACAACTGTTATATACATGTCAATGACTTGTTTCAAATTTAAAATTTTACGATAGCCAACTGACCAAAGTTTCAAACTTGCCTAGGAAAACTTCCCTACCCTAAATGATGACTAAACTTTTTGTAGAATTCTTTCTAGAATATATGCTTACTTTATTTGTACCTTATCCATTCTGTGTATACTTCATAAATTGATAGGAAAATGTAAGAAAATGAATTTTTCAAAGTAATACTCACAATGCTACGCTTGAGACTGGAGATAGGTATTCTAGCATGCAGTGGGGTTGCAGTGAATTCCTTATGAACGGTGGAGAGATACAATCTTCTTTTAAGATTTTCTAAATCTGTAACTCTGCGAAGCATCGGATGGGTAAAAGTAAAAGTGAATTGCCACAAATTGAGTACATACAATATTTCACTCTTTTCAAAGCCACATATAATCAAAATGTACCACAAAATGTACTTTTTCTAGATAAAATCAGCAGTGAAAAATTCCCCCTAAACATTAAAATGGAGACAGGCAGCAGGAGAATTTGCTTTACATGCTCATATAATTCTTCATCCACCACCATGGTTATTCCACAAGATAGCAAAAGGCTGGAATAATTAAACTGATCCAAAATCCCTTACTTTTATGTTACAACACGCAGTAGCTGGCAGCTACTAAAATCAAAAAGAAAAAAAATCCAATGACAGATATGCAATAAGTCTTATCCCTGCCAGATACATGACAGTATCATGTCATTCCACTTTCCAAAAACATGCCTTGCACTAATCAGAAATTTCCATCTGTGATTAGTGTGCTATGACTTATTTAACTAATTGGTAAAATATGGTTCGGTATAGATAATCATAGTCATCAGAGAAAAAACAAAATAAATAATTCTCAGGTTCTTTACACAGAAAAACAGTGATACAACTTTTAAAGCATCTTCCAAATGCACCTACCAAACACAAAATATTTTGCTATCCTCAGATGCTGATTCAAAAGCACTTCCTGCTGCAATTATCAATTAATTAAGAAAGATCACATGATTTAGCATGACCAATGCTTGACAAGAGCTGAAATATTTGTGGATGACAAGCGTTGTGCTTTGCATAATTACATGCCAACAATCTGACCAAAATAATGTTGCATGTTGTTTACTAATTCCTCAACTTAGAGAGATAAGCAGAAGTCAGAGAGATGAGCTGCAGTAAAATGACAACAGAACGTCATAGTTGTACATGCGCTTCTCTTTTTGTTGAAACAGAAAAATAATTTTGTACACAACTACATTATATGAATATCTTACTTTGTTCCCATCCTTGCAATTTTGCATCAATAATATGGTTTCCTTTATCCATTAATATATCAATCATTGTTATCACTATTGTTAACTTAATGCAGCAATTTCACTGGCATAACAGCATTGCACAAATTTACTACAGAAGCCCACAATAAATTGCAGCAGTACCCAGTAACTAAAATAACAGATTACTTCTGACAGGTACATTTATCTTTTCAGTTTTTCTCTTTAGGGATCCTTTGTTAAAACTGTCTTCACATTTTCAGTTGAATTAGCAGCAGGATACAAAGGATTAACATGTTCTGCCAGTGTATGGATATGAATTAATTAATACTGAAGAAAGACCAATTAAGGGCCTACATGAAAATGCACAACTGAAGCTTTTGGGGACATGCAAAACAGAATCTTGACTAAAATGTTGCTTATTTGTAATACATGTCTTAAATGTGTCTAACTTTGTGACTGCCTTTGTACTCTTGTCACTAAGAGAACATCCCTTTATGGTACTAATTTAAAAATGACTGCATGGACAAGCACTGGTCATGCTAATATATCTCAGCTCGTAAGGGTTTAGGCTGATGATCATTAGGAAGACTACATTCATTTTTAGTGCATCCTATTTAAATGAAAAAGTCTAATTTTGCATCATAGCTTATCGTTATGGACATGGACACGTAAGGGAAGGTTGCTTGTTGAAGCATGCTGAGGTGCTGTGCCTTACTTAGATTGAGCAGGGAACTTAATCTGATTTCTAATGCAAAGCCAGGTCTATGGTCTGAATGATGGGCCACATAAAAGACGTATAACAAAGTTTTTGTTCACCATTAAAGTGGATACATGGAATATTGCTAGTAAGTGGACTCATAAACATGAAAAAACATCAAATTACCTACAAATGAATGGTGGACAAGAGACCATGTGCACTGACCAGCACCCAGAATGGGGTGTCTGGAAGCAAATTATACAGTATCTGCTGCCACCACAATCCCGTGATTCCTGTCTTCTTCTGTACAATAACTACCTTTATCATGTCAGGGACAATGCTTGAAACATGACTAACCGTCAATAATTGTTGTGCTATTCTACAGTGATTTAAAAAGGTTGTACTTTTTTTTAATAATCTCTGTTTTATTTGTATTTTCTTCACTTTTATCTCCCCAGTACAGATGCTTTACCTCCTTAAAATCCTGTTCAAATTGCCCAATGTAGAAGAATCTGCCATGGACTGAGATCTTCAACTTCTGCTGCCTTGTTTTGGTAATACAGCAAACTCTGTGGGGCTTAATCTAGACCACTCACCACTGCTTTTTTGAGCAGTCATCAGTCACTGATGACTTAAACATTAACAATCATCTGATAGGACAGACAGAACCACCTCAAACGTTACTCAGACGTACCCACACCACCCCATCCAGTCTATTTCAGTGTTGTATAAAATATCTGCCTGAAATTATTTCACATTACTGCTATAAATTTGTGAACATTTTATATAATTAAATCCTTATCTTAAAGGTTATAGATTTGGAACTTCTGTATTTTAGAAGATTTACATAAATCTCCCTGCTTGTCTTATTAAACATCAACAACGAAACAATACGGGAGTTTACTCATCAAGCATGTATTAGATACCTGGCCTTTTAATTAATCAATAAATGAGTGTTTTTTCATAGTGCAAGTACCGTATAAGTATGCAATGATAAATTTAAGGTAGCACTACATTAGTCATCGGTTCACATAGGCATGAGAAAAATTAATGATTTAACTCCTAGAAAACTGCATAACCTAGATTTCTCATTAAGCACTTCTTAGCTTCATACTTTTATGGAGTACCTGCTGTGATTTTGTGTAAAAATGAGTGCTTTGCTATGGACGTTCTTACATGAGTTCAGTGGAGAAGTCTTTTCCCAGGGGTAGGTACACTTGAAGGACAAGGAACCTCTGGCTAAGCCCAACTGAAATAAACAGCATATACATGTTTTTAATGATCCTTCATCTAATTGTTCACTTTAGACAGATAACTTGACTACATGCCTTGTCTTTTTATATTTAAAAATCAATTCATTCATTTTTTTTCTTCACCCAAAATCACTCTGCCCAGCCCCTAAAGCCCTATGTTCTTGCACAGCTAACCCAAGCTAACTTGCACAGTTAATATGAGCAGATACATGTCTAAAACAGCATACACACCCAGTTTAGAGCATTTTAGAGTGCCTGTACAAAATTATCATCAAATTTTTAGGCTGAATGTTCCATGCTGGCTCACCATTGGTCCATTACTAACCCTCTCCTTCAGTCCACTATATTTGACTTCCAACACCTATTTTAGGGTCTTTTTATGGACTATGAACTGAATTGTTCCAGATTTGCTCCACAGTATTCTAACCCAGCTACATGTACTCCACAGCTGTGATTCCTCACCCCACATATTCCCACTCTACACAAAAAACTGTCCCTTCACAAACAAATCCACCAAATCCCTTAGGGACGACAACCATACTGACAGGGAGCTCATTTAATGATGACACCAGAGAGGTGAACCATTGTGCAACGTGGTGTTCTCCAAACAATGTGTGACTCCATGCTGTCAAAACAGTGCAAATGTTGCTTGACTTCCACAGACAACCAGACACCAGTGCCATAGGCCATTTCTGTCATCACATAATTCAAATTCCAAGGGACCACCATCATCAATATATTGAAATGGATGGATACAGCATCAGCTAAGATCAACAGAAACTGTTTTCCCTATGATATCTCAGGAAGCTCAACAAGCCGTGACACATTCTGGTGAACATTCTCTCCCATTAATAAACACCCAGCTATGACACTCATTTACAACACTGTCAATGTCTACCCTGTATTTCTGATCAATTTCATGTCATTTTAAAGGACAAAAACTTGCTTTTCTTTCAAAAACAAGGACATTTCTAAGTGACCCTAACAACACACCATTTAAACTGCCTTGAAAACTGCTTGAAAGGACTTTCAAAACGTACGCATTATTTTGTTATCCTTCGGCATCTGCATTTTGTTTGCTTGGCTGCTGCCTTCCAGAATATAAACAAAGCCTTTCATCTCTTTGTCAAAAACCTGAAGAGAACAGAGAAAATACATGTATTACTACAAAAAATACACATACATATATTCCTAGGCAATGCCTGTACAAAACAATGCCTTAAACATCTTAATATACCTTTTAAATTCAGCACTATTAATAATACAAAGCATCATAAAATTATTCATTTTCATTTGGAATGGTCATTCAAACTTGGCACTTACAATATATTTTAAAAATATATTAGGTACACCATAAATAGACTACAGTATATCACATGTAGAGTATTAATTACGCTAATATGTTAAATACATATTTCCTGTATATAATTCTATCACATACTGTAGTATATGGATAGCACGGTTACTCAGAACTGCACCTTTAGGGGTTCAAATCTCACCTCCTCTCAGTATGTGTAGTATGTACATATTCTGCCCAGGTCTAAAGATGTGCATTCAGGATGGCTGGAATCTTTAAATTACCCACAGTGTAAGACTGCGTCCTATGATGCCTTATGATGAACTGGCATCAAGTCCAGTGTGTACCCCAGTCTTGTGCCTTATGCTGCCTTGGATAGGTACCGGACCAGATGGATAAATAGATCTATTTTATCTTAACTATAATAACACCAACAGAACCACTTCAAAAACAGCTTTACCCAAACCATTCTACATTGTCTGTTCCAGTGTTATAATAACCCTTTTTGATTATAAATATCTTTCATGTCAATGGAAGTATAGCAATTATACATGCAATTGTCTTGTATGTATAATGAACAGAAATTAAAAGCGCTGCCTAGGTTTCAAATAAGTGCTAAATATTTCAAATATGAACTGCATTTCCTGGCACTCAACTGCATGTGTAGTTATTCATGACAACATCTTTGAAAATGATAGTTCTGGATAAATTACATAGGCCAACAAATAACATAGTGGAAAGATCACAGATCTGTAACACAAAGGTTATCTCAGGGGATCAACTGTTCCTCACAAGGTACTTCACTTAAATTTCTCCAAAAAAGATTCCACTGAAAATACTTAAAAGTGAGCTTGACTAATTGTCAGTGAAGCAACTAAATAATTAAAGTGAAGAGTCTCTTTATGTTTTTGAGGTTAGCCCATCTGGTGGTCTGCGTGGATCCCAATGCCCCAGTGCAGTGATGGGGACACTGCGCTGTACAAATGGTGCCGTCCTTTGGATGAGATATAAAACTGAGGTGCTGACTGTCTGAGGTCATAAAACATCCCTGGGTAGTTTTCAAAAGAGCAGGGGTGGTACCACAATGTCCTGGCTAAAATTACCCACTGTGGCCCTATAAAATCTGACCTCCTAATCATCCCCTGTATCATGCACTTTAACCTTAGCATAATTGGATTTTTAACTTGCACAGTCTACAAAAGAGCGGTTCAGGATGCATTTCACTGCATGTTGTACTTTGTATAACTATGTATGTGACAATTAAAGAATCTTGAATCTTGATCTAATTGGTACATTCTCTTCTGCCCCTTTACCACCTTTGCTACTGTGTGGTGAGCATACGGGTGCAGAATGGCTGCCCCTGCATCATTCAGGTGGGGGCTACACAGTGAAGTTGCTCCACACTGATTCTGATTTGGGAGTCCTGAAAAGTGCTATATAAATGTAACATTCATTCATTCATATGGGTATGACTTGGTGATTTTTTAATTTTCCATAAATTAAAGACACACCTCAGCTACATGTTAACGTATTTCATATTTACATAAATTGTTAAATGGTGCAATGGGGAATTTACTACTGTAAAGTAGACTGTGTCCATGTACCAGGGTCATCATGAAGTTGGATGCCAGAAGATATGGGCTTTAGTGATGCATGGGTTAACCCATATCCCACGGGTCCCACGGGTTGACCCCGTGGGTCGGGTAGGTTCTGCTCAGCTCACCAGAAAATATAGCGAGTATGGGCATGTTGGGTCAGTGACAAAGCAACGTTCCGACTGAATTATAAATAAAGTACAGAAACGTTGCATGAAAACAGCCTTGTGTTGCAGGCTTTCTGATTTGTGTTCAATAGGGGACGCTGTGAATAGCAGTCCAGCTACACAGCGGCAGTCAGTCAGCTTCAATTCATCTGGATCTTTGGGTGCGAGTTAAATAAAGACTCATAATACAGTATATACATAATACAGAAAAAACAAACTCTCAAGCGTGTACTCTCTTATTGATTTATTTGTAGTATGTTGAATAATGGATGCATTTTGGCACTAAGCCATCTCCAGCATTTTACAGCATTGAAGATGGGCTAGTGTCAGAACGTGTCTGTAAAAACCAAATAACCTAAAAGAATCCATTCTTAATTTAGGGCATAATGTTCAAGTGTTAGAAGAGTGAATGGGTTGCTGTGAACAGAAATATATTTATTATATCTCATCTACTTCTTATTCACCCTCTGTGAATTCAACCTGGCAGGAAATTCATACCCATAGAATCAGCGCAGATTTCCACTCCCAAACCTACAATATTTTTCAGCATCCAGAAAAATAACTGACAAAGCAAACCATCTTTCCAGCGAACTGATTCACTTCAGATCATTCTTTAGGCCTGACGAACTGAACATGCCTCCATTGAAACTTGTGGGGAAAAAAAAAATGCGCGATTGTGGATTACAGTAGACGTTTCCCAACCTCTGCATTGTGTTAAGATTGATGGCTATTTGACGCTTCCTGTCAGCGAATGCCAGGGAGGACAGTCCATTTCACAAAAGGTTGAGTAACACACTATACAGGACTACAAGATAAACATACTAGGGGTAATTTAGAGACGGCAGTCAGCCAGCCTGCATGTCCATGGAAGGTGGAAGATGCCCATGCAGCACAGAGACAGCATGCAAACTCCACACCCTTGCAGTATGAGGATTGACCCCCACCTGGAGGTGTGAGGTAACAGTGCTACCCACCCAACCCCTGTGGTGCTCTCCATATACACAGTGCTTGTAAATTGTTCACACTTCTTGCACTGCACTAATCATCCCCGATCTACAGCCTTGGTCTATACTCTCTCTATCTTTTTCTACACAAATGGAGGTACTGAAGGACAGAAAAAAAAGCAGCATAAAAATACCATCATGATCGGGGCTGAGGTCATAAGGAGAAAAACTGATATTCTACAAGAGGGGACAAGCAAAACCTTTAAATATGCACAAGATGGCATAGACAATGTTTACAAGAACACAAAATTATACAGGGCTATCTTTTCTTCATGCTTGCCTTTCATTGAGCTTAAGAAATTTATACATCACTTAATCAAATAGTTTATATAAAACATTGTCAAGCCTAAAATGTTTACCTTTCCCTTTAATTATCTTACACCTTCTTACAATAATTGTGTTTCTATGAAAAAAGTCGCCTGACATCTGTGCATCTGGGGTCAATTTGACCCTAGGTAGGCATGAGCTATATAACCAAGCTAGTCTCCTAGTCTATTTTATGAAGTCACACGACGAATACAGTTAATTATGCTAAAATAAAACCTCACTTTGCTTATCGCTGACTGCCCTCCATGAAGTTTCCATTTGGCCACGGGATCTTTTCCCTGAGCACTGAAGATGTCGACAACCGCACCGCCCTACGAAGCAAAACGGTACAAAATCATACACAACAATGCATATCCAAATGATTCTGTAGACCAGTCTTATGAAACAATACGTATATATTTTTTTGAAATGCTAAAACGATAAAGAGGCAGGTTGCAAAGATCTCTTCTTTTTTAAAATAAATAAATAGTCGTATTTTTTTAAATTATTATAACAATCAGACTTACCTGATATTCGTTTTTGAACATTCCTTATTTTGACTTTTCAGTTTTTAACATCAGGTAAGTGGCTAAAGAAAGAGTCCGACGCATTTATATTACACATTTCATACCGACAAAATATCCGTGTATGTTTTAATAAAGTAAAATTAATAAACAGAAAATTCACTCTGTAAGTTAATAACTTTTGGTACATACCTGCACTTATTGTTTACATAATACTACGCTTCAACACTTTTGTCACCCTGTAAAGAAAATAAACAGAAAACAAGTCAAGTCTTGTAAAAAGTATTGCCAGCAACATCACTGCCACACAAAGCTGCAGTAACCAAAAGCCTGACAACCAGGCCTATAGCAAACAGCTAAATAATGCCGTACACGGTAACATGATCCCGAACAAACCACCAATATGTCATGCCACTGAGCCTTTTATCGGCGTTTTATTAATTACTATAAGCGTGTCAACTAAGGTTCAATATTTGGAAAACGGGTTTACCTGCTGACGAGGAAAAAAAATCGGCCGGTAAACGTTAGAAAATGCAAAAGCTCGCCTCCCCACCCGGGGCAGCGCGGCCTGTTTCCATGGTCACAGGACGCTACAAGCCCTTCGAATGCGCCGTGGTAAGGCAGGCTGTTGATGCGGGGAGAGAAGAATAGTAGATATCAGTGAACGAATATCCTGATGTCAATGATATTGCTAAAGGTCCCAATGGACTGGGTGTGTGAACATTAAAAAATTAAGTACCTTTCTAGAATTACAAAAAAAAAAAAAAACATTGTAGGCTAATGAATAGATTCAAATTAATTATCAAACAAGATAAATTACACACTGGCCCCATTATGACAACCATCTAAGACGAATGGGTTAGATATCAATAATGAACAGAAAGATAAATTCCATCCATCCTCTACCTGGTCATGGTTACAGGGGGACCCCAGGCAGAATACAGCATAAGGTTGGGGCACATAAACATACATAATGATACACTGTGCATAATGTCCATGTTTCCAAGGCAGTACATGACATACAGGAGGGTTCATTAATCAATCCCCAGACCATTCTTCTAACATTAGAAAAGCCCAGTTTGTAACCTTCCCCTGGAATGTTGAACATTTACAATATGTCAGTATCTTTACTAAGCATTGAGATTCTGTGTATTTACATTAAAATGGTTGACACTCATCATTCGGTTTGTATTGTACAGGGATGTAACTTATTCGCTTGGAAAAATGCATATATAAGATAGCAGACTTGATATAAAGGGGGAAGATGACTTTTATTATTTCTCTCCTTATAAGTGTAAAAAAATGTAATTATTCAAAGCGAGACACATTTTCCTGTGTTCTCATTACTGCCAAATGGAAATCATTTAATTTTTCTGACAGTCTTTGTAATCTCAAAAGGTCATTTTTTCCTCATACTTGTAGAAAAAGACAATCATGTACAAAATTATGTGCGCTCAATAAATCATTCTTTTTTTATTACTGGCAACAACCAAGAGTTCGTATATAATGAAAAAATCACTTAATATTTATTTTTTAAATGAGCAATGCCATGAATTCTCTTATGTTCACAGTTTTGAAATGAGTTCGAGAGGAATTTAGCACTTACTGCAAAAGCGCACATCGTTCTGTGCTTCTACACAGAACATTACATTATTTAGTTAGGTGAAAAGAAAAATATTCCAAGTCTAAAAAAACAGTCTGTTGTTTTTTTTGTACGGCTATAATCCTCAGCCAAGAACAGCTGGTAGCCATTGCTTTGTATAGGCACACGTTTGGGGAATGGAGATAATTAAATACTGTATCCAGATTAGCAACAACAGAAGTACTTGTAGTAGCAATCCATAACAAAAGATGAGCCAAAACATTAAGACCACCCCTATACAATGTGATTTTTCTTTTTTAAAAAAGACGCATGTTTCGGCCTGGGATATACTACATGGTATGTCAACATTTGGTTCTCTTAGTTGACATGTTGAATGTACAGTAGAAGAAATGGGCAGAGGTGGAGACCTGAGTAACTTTGCTAAAAGTCAGATTGTTAGGACTAGATGAGTAGATCAGAGCATCTCCAAAACTGCAAGGCTTGTGAAGTGCTCAGAGTCAGCTGTCGTGAGTCTGTGGTCTATGGATGGAAAATCCATGATCTGCTGACAGGATGTTGGGTGACCAAGACTTGTCCATGCAAGATGTGAATGAAGATTATGACCGAGACTCGATGCAAGATGTGAATGAAGGCTATGACCAAGACTCGATGCAAGATGTGAATGAAGGCTATCCTGTCTGGAATAAACCAATAGGAGGGCTACTGTGGCACAAATGTTAGACACATTTAATGATGGTCATGGAAGTCATGTGTCATGACACACAGTGCAACGGGTCATGCTGCGTATGCAGCCATGCAGCCATGGATCGGATGTCAGTCCAATGCATCCCACACATGCATGACATGTACCTTGCTATCCACATGATGCAGCAGGAAATCAGATTTATTAACCTAACTGACCTTCTTCCAGTGAAGTTCCACTGGTTGTATGCCCATTGTAGGGGCTTTTGATGGTGGGCAGGGGTTAACACGTGAGCTTTGACTGGCTATGTGGCTTCAGATGCAGCAGGGTGAGATGTACTATGTGTCATGACACGTTACTTCCGTGACCATCATCAAAATTATCTGCCATTTGTGCCACAGTAGCCCATCTGTTGGTTCGTATGAGATGGAATAGCCTAACACCCTGCTAGCAGATCATGGTTTTTCCGTCCTCAAACCACTCTCAGTAGGTGCTCACCATGGATGACCATAAACATTCCATAAGCCTTGCGGTTTCAAAAATGCTCTGACCCACTCATCAAACCTTAACAGTTTTGCCCTGATCTCCCCCAAGTCTTTACTTCTGGCCAATTTTTCAATATTCAACATGTTAACTACAGGTACCAAATGTTAGCTTACTGTTTAATATATGCGAGACTATGACACAGAGTCAACACTCTCCCGCTGGTCTGCTCTTACACGGGCGCATAACATTCAGGGCTGAGCATGGTTTTGTCATCACCGTGCAAGTTTATATGTTGAAGAAAACATGGGAGAAAAGCGCCATTGCACAGCACAATGAAGCAAGATTAATGTCCATATTTTGGACATTATATATTTGGAGTCATTTTGGATGAGATGACGCACAGCCCACATATAGATTTATCGAGTATGTGACAGTGATTTGTTTACTTCACGTGAGAACTGTTGCTGCCCAATTTTGACTGCAAGTCATACTTAAGCAACGCATTTGTGAGAACACACCTACTCTAGAAGTATAATAGTAATGATAGTAATAACTATTCAATTGTTATAATAATTATTATATCCATCCATCTATCCGTCCATCCATCCATTTTCTGAAACTGCTTGCCCTACTCAGGGTTGCAGGGGGTGAGAAGCCGATCCCAGAGGCTATGGGTGCAAGGCAGGGAACAACCTAGGATGGGGCGCCAATCCATCGCAGGGCACAAGGCAGGGAACAACCCAGGGTGGGGCGCCAATCCATCGCAGGGCACAAGGCAGGGAACAACCCAGGATGGGGCACCAATCCATCGCAGGGCGCACTCACACACCATTCTATAATTACTATATATAATATTTAATTAAAATGTGAAAATGACTTCACAGGATATATACAACATTATTCATCCCCAGTGGGGAAATTCAGGTGTTATGGCAGCAAAAATAATCAGCACACATTAAAATACAACTAAAAAATAAAAAATAATAACTAAAGAATAAGAAATAAAACAATCAGATAATATCACTAGCAAAAATCAGAATTTGCCCGATCCATTCCTTCTGGGTCCGGTGCTTGTATAGTGAACGTGCACATGCATGTATCAGTTGCATTATAGATGTCATGTCTGCGTTCCGTGGTTGGGCATGGTTAGTGATCACACTAGATGCATACTGTGCCTGAGTGTAACTGAATCGTGACCTGGCCCATCTCATCAAGTGAGCCTGGCCACTATTCAGCATACTGTGCCTGAGCACTGCAGGGAGCGTCACAGAAGTCAAACAAACTTGATCTGGGGGGTGTTTGGGCACGGTACGGATCGCCTAGTGAGGGTATACTCTGTGTGACAGAAGGAGATGAAAAAAATTTATGTCTTGGATACAAACACGAAAACAATGTGAGCTTTTGAATGACCACATGTAGTAGTGTAGTAGTAGACGTGATATAAGCAGCATAGTCCCCTGCTATCCTAAATTGTCATGTCTTGTCCTTGATATTAAGCTTGATCCTGATGTTCAGCTTGTGCCACTGTCCATGCAGAGGACCCAGGGGTCTTCAGCTCACAACTTAATTTCTGAAGTGCACTTGTCTTAAGCTTGCACTGCACGCACCAAGGAGCATAGCATTATGTACCAAGTGCCCTAGGTGGTCAGTTCACAACGTATATGTCGGAGAGCATGGGAGCCCTGGTAATTAATTCTCACTGCAAGGAAAAGGCCCTGGGGGCCCTCAGCTTATGCTCTCCATGCCAGGGGCCCTTGTGATTAACGTGCGCTGTAAACGATAAGGGGACCCTTATATATCAAACTGATAATGATCTATTTTTATGTGTAGGAGATGGAGTAATGATCATGGAAGTAAACCTGAAGTTACATCTGCAACAGGTCTTAGAGACAATAAATGACTTATTGTGCAGTGAGTATAACATGTACCTGTGTATAATATGCAATGTCATGTGAGATATTAATATAACCTCTCCCTAGGTTACGATGGGGTTATGTTCTGACAAAACCTATTCTAAGGCGAAAATATCGTAAGGTTAAAATGCATTCTAATACAGTGCCCCTAACCTAACATACATCATAGCCTAGCCTATAACCTACATTAAAAATGCTTTGAGAACACGTACATTAGCCTACAGTTGGGCAAAATCATTAACAAAAATTCTAATTTACAAAAAAATGTTAAATATCTCATGTAATTTATTGAATAAAGCTAACTGAATGAAGAAGGTTTTCCACTGCAGAAGGCTCGACTTGGTAAAGGCTTTGCCAAATTTGGAGAGTGCCACTGACGTAAAACCAAAGAGACTGCTATTTGTGCAATTATTATTATTATTTTTACTTGTTTATAACCAGGAAGGAATACTACAGGTCTCTACGAAAAGTCTTTGCTACTATTCTCCTATTTTAGCAGCAAAATACCACATGTGTTAACACAATCAAAGAAATTGTGTATTATGAAAGTGCATTTTCACTTTAAAATTGACACTGACAGTCCTGGTTTTTATTTATGTATTATTTATAAAATTGAAATTAGGGGGATTGCTTGCTAACTGCTATGGTTAATAGGTAAGGGCTTCAGATGGGCATGGATACCCTGACAAGTAACGAGGGCCCAGCATTTTATAGGGGTCCCTGAATGCGAAAATAATTTATATGCTCTGGAAATATTATTCTTATGTTCTGCCTCCACTTGGAAAATTAAGCATGGGGGCCCTGTATTTCTTCAGACTGAAAGTGGCAACCCTAATTTTTGTTTTGTTAGTGATTATTGGTCATTGATGACACACCACAGCACACAGTGCACAACAACGAAATGTGCCCTTTGCTTTTAACCCATATGTCACTTTCGTGACATAGCAAGGGGCAGCTAATTCAGCACCCAGGGAGCTGGGAGCAATGTGTCGAGTGGGAGGGGCAATGTCAAGTAGGAGGGGTTTATTACGAGTGGCAGGAGGGGTTTATTATGAGGGGTAGGAGGGGTTTATAAGGAGGGTTAGAGTATGATTACAGGCCCCTCATTATAAACCCCTCCCACATTGAGCCTCCTACTCCACATTGCCCCTCCTATTTGACATTGCCCCTCCCATTTGACATTGCCCCTCCCACTCAACGTTGGCCTCCTGGCTGCAGCGACATGCCTCTTGGAGACCCAGAGTATCGAGCTATGTCCTTGTTGCTAGGACTGCCGCACTTTTCTTTCATGAATGATTTATATATATATGGCTATGATCTAATCAAGAAGTACAACGGTGCTCAAATTATTTTAATATGTGAAATTAAAAACTTAATTCATTAACAATGACATTTCTGCTTCAGACGTCTTGGGGGAAAAATATTTCTGAATCTGACCATTGAGTCAAATGGAGGACATGTTAAATTAGGAGAAACACATATCATGCCATCTCAAAATGTTTTATTCTTGATTAAAGTGCAGTATTATATGGATTTCACCCCTGCAGTGTCAGGCCCGGCCACGGACAAATGTGTATATATTAGAACTGTCACAAATGGAATCAAGGAAAAACCCAGAGGCAGCTTAGGGGGAGACTAAAACAGGTTTATTTGGGGGACAAGATACAAAATAGCAGAGGGGACTGCGAGGGTCACAACTGAAGGCTTAAGGGGAACAGAGCAGCACAAACTAACAGCAGTGTCTACAATGATCGGACTAAGGGGTGAGACACAAGTAGGAACATATATACTGACATAACAAGTCTTACAGGAGGAACTGATGGGGACGAAAACCATTTTAACCACAGCTGGGGAAAAAGGCTGGACCTAAAATTTTCTCTGCTATTATAACTGCTAGAGGAGGTTACTTTGATGAATCAAAGATATGGCATTTTCTTGCTAATAAAGGTACTTAGATGGAGAACATACTGTAAATTTATTTGTTAGCAAAGAATATTGAGCGTATTTTTACTAAATTTTATGCGATTGGCATGCAAATGTAGAACTTGTAGAAGTGAAATATAGAAATGTAGAAGTGTATATTAAAATTATTGCCTTGTTGACTCCATGGCTATAGCCTTGGTGGATATATTGTCCACCTTCAATTACACAGTTAAAGGGATTAATTCATCAATATTTTCTGAACTAGTCTATTTTTATATTATAATGTTCTGTATGACAGACCTGACCATGGCGTGACAGTACTGACTTTATAGATGTTGTTGATGCAGGCAAATTATGTTTGGTGTTCTCTAAGTTAAGCATTCCTAGTTAATTAATGATTATGATTTAAATGTTATTATAATATTAGACTAATATGGTGAAGTTCAGCCAAGGACATATAACAAGGACATAATTCATTAGAATATGAGTTACATCTGATATAGTCCAAACATCTTTTTAATTCAATAAACTGATTTCACAATAATTCAATATAAAAACATCATTTAAAAATTAATTTAACAATTCACTGACATAATTACAGTCAGTATTACTCAAAGCTAATATAAACCACAATTTATTCTAGAAACAAATTGAAATATAAATTATATAAAAAGCAGTGTTACCTAGGTAACAAAGGGACCAAATCCAAAAGTTTTGTCTATGGGCATAAAAAGTTTCAAATTTGCAGTGTAATGTCTATTAATTCAAATAATGTTTTACTATGGCATGTGTTTAATACATATCATATGCAATAAAGGTATTATTCATAATGTAGGACCCTGTTACACAGTCTGGTCTGATGATCGGCCAGTTTAATTGCCATTGCTGTGCTTGTTAGTATGGTAGTGCTAAAACTGTTAGCTTGCAAGCAGGGAATTTTAGTAACTTTTTCAGACATGTTATGAATATACGATAATTTATTTTTTTCTGGGATATTTTAGTGTGACAGGGCCTGTCCCTTTACCTTGCTCTCCTCAAAAGAAAAAAAAAGCTTAAAAATCATACAATTCAATTACAGAACTCACCTCTGTTCATTATCAGCATCACCTCAGTCAAATAATATCACTTCCTTTGGGTCATAACTTTAAAGGCGTATCACACACGTTCTAATGTAATCATGACAGGACTGACCAAAAACATGGGCACCACTGTAAAATAATATTTATTTATAGAATTTTGTATATTTATACATGTTTTAATCAACTGATGTGACTGATAATTTTAATTTGTTACTAGTGATGTTTTTTTCTATATAAATGTTTTTTTAAATCGTTAAACTATGAAAGACAGTGAATTTTTCAGGATTTTTAATTTTCTAAAGTGTTAAAAAACCAGGGATTTAGATGCTTGTCACTCTTAATAGAACACGCTGTAGAATTAAGTAACCAGACTTAGAAGTATGCAGCTCGCAGCTGAAAGAGAACAATCATTTCAGGTATAAAATATTGATAAATCTGAGCACACGAATGTAGTTTCAACTGAACAAATTGGACCTGTGGTCTGTGTCATACATCTATGAAAGAGCATATAAATCAGACTGTTGCTGAAGGCTGTGACAGCATGGTTTCAAGGCTGTCAAACATGGACATTGTTATGAAACATTCACCTTGACTTTTTTATGGTGACAAAACAGTATCTGAAAGGAAACCGGTAGCTCTAAAAGCCTCTTGTGTGTAAATTGTCAAATACATGGGGAAAAAAAAAAATTAAATCACAACCTCAAACCAATACTGATAGATAGCCTTGTTAGCGTTTCCAGTTCATGCAAACAAATTTCTTTTAGGACCTCTAAGGCCATTACTCTTGTCTGATGTTTTTCACTTTGACCTACTTTAAACCCTATTGTTCAGGTAATTACCAAACACCAATTATATTACATTAGTATTTATGTAAATACACCAGGAGTTCATTTGTGTAATATTTCACTCCAGTAATTACTGTGGTAATGGCTTGATGTACAGTATAATTACAAAGGTTTTTTGAATTACGCAAAATGCTAAATTATATGTGAGTCATCCGGCTGCCATTATAAAAGAACACCGCAATAGATTAACATTTAATTAGTGACACACTCAATGTTAAACACATCCCCGTAAAAAATACCCACAACATGTTGACTGGCCAATTGATGTTTTATTAAACAATAAAAAGATGCCACATATTTTTAGTATTTAAATGTATCATTGTGTCTATTCTGAGATGTTCTGTAGAGATTGCAAGTCATTATACATTAAGTGCTGTGAAGATTTGACTTTGGTGACCTTTTTTGAAGTAAACTTTTTATGATCTACGTTCATTGATATAATATAGTGGTGATTTAGTTGCTACTTTATGTGAGTGGAAATACATGTAAATTCTTTTACACCATCTGCCATTTGTAACTTTAATGCTTTATGATAATTTACTGTGTTCACTCACTGAAGCAGACAAAATCTAGTTTTATTTTGTACATTACAAAATTAATGCTATCTAAATCTTCAGGGTTTATATTAGCACATTAGCGTATTTCTAAAATCAAAGTCTTCTTTAACATTGAATTTTTACAGATTTAAACATTAATAAATGTTAAAGACATTTAAATGTGTCACTTCTTACATGTGTTGGTGCCCTGTTCTGAGTTATTCCTTGTACCTTCCAGGATAGGTTCAGGAACCATGTGATCCTCTGCACAGGACAAGCAGGTATAGAAAATGGATGAATGGATGGATGAACATCTTGGCATCAACATACTGACACTGGAACATCTGCAAGTTCTTCTATCCAGTGTCCAGACACTTCCAGCTTATTCTATCCACTGCCTAAACACATTATGGACAATGTTGCAGGGTGGGGGGGTGGGGG
>JAODJW010000106.1:25773656-25794756 GCA_026777045.1 Hyperopisus bebe | reverse complement strand
GAAACATCCTATAGACAGAAAAAAGCAGAGCTGGGAAACAAGAGGATCCATATAACAGGGAGAGAACATGTGAAACATCCTATAGACAGAAAAAAGCAGAGCTGGGAAACAAGAGGATCCATATAACAGGGAGAGAACATGTGAAACACCCTATAGACAGAAAGCAGAGCTGGGACTCCAACTGCCAGCCTCGGAGCATCAGGTTTCGGGTCAAATCTCACTTCATGTTGTTTAGAATTATGCTAGTCAAGTCAAGTCACGGTCAATTCTTAAGGAATTTCACCACCAGTAACAATGAGAAATGTAACAGTCATTAATTTAGTAATAGATATAATAGTGATTAATTTAGAAAGTAGTCAGTTTATTACAAATTATTTGTATTAATACATGTGTATTAATATGTGTATCTCCCTAAGTAAGGAATTCCTGTACTACACAGTTCAAATCAGTAGAAATAAAATATTGTGATGTCTTTTCAAATTTTGGAATAGGCACATTTGCCATTCAGAAATTCACATCTAAAACAATTTTAATGAAAATACAGACTTCGACTTGCAGAAAACTGAGAAAAATGCTTTGAACTTCGTCACACACGTTTTGGCCAAAGAGTGATTGACAGAACTGTCCCTTAGCTGTACCTGAAAATTAAACCTTAAGTATTTGTCATATCTTTAAATGTAACACGTGTAAAACACATGGAAAGCAGCAGAAACCTTGCACATGCTATTATAATTGAAAAATAAAATTTAAGAAAAATCACAAAGCATGACTTATTAATTTACATAAGTATTGCCTAATAAAAGTGTCAATATATGAAACTTGCTCCTCTTAAATGCTATATAAAGCACAATATTTATTGTAACTACTGGGGGAAAAAATATGTAGAGAAAATTGCATTAAACCTCTATAGATAAATTGCTCAATGATTTAAAATGCTAAGAAAATCCACCACTCTTCTGCAAGTATTAAATACAAACATGGGATTCTTTATACTACAGAAAATGCTCTCTATGGAGAACATAGAAAACAGAGAAACCCAAGGTTAACTTCCAACTGCCTGTATACTTTAAACAGTATAGTACTATATAAACAGTAGATGAAATAAATTAAGTATAACTCCATTCATTAAACTACTTTCTGTAATATTCAGTGCAAAACCAGAATTATCACACATAGAAAACAAACACACCTACACACATAAAAATGTAACTAGTAATTAATCCTGAGGTATGTGGGTTTATATTGCTCAGAATCATTACTCTGGTACAGCACTGTAATACTGCTGGTCTTTTACAAAAAATTTTTCTTAAATTATTCTAACTATCATATCTAGACATTATAGAAACTTGACCTTGGACGCCCATCCACTCATTTTTGCAGTATTGTTTATCCGCTGTGGGTTGAGGTGAGCTTGTAGCTGCTAATTGAGAAGCATTGTACTCATACCTCCAGGGCTGTGGTTTAGTCTCCTAATCCATGTGTGGAGTTTGCATGTCGTTTGTGTGAATGAGTGGGCAAAAAATTACCCGGAGTGTGTGGGTATCTGTGTGTGGCTGAGTGGGATACTGTAAGCCTCTGTGCCTGTGATTGGAAAGTTGTGTCTGTGAGCTGTTGTGTCTGTGAGCTGCCAGGTCTGTGGGCCCTGGAGCAAGGCCCATAACTCCCAGCTCCATCGGTGCCACTATGGGTGGCTGCCCAGCTTGCTTTCACCTGCTGTGAGTCATGGAGAAAATATGAAGTAGGCAAAAAGAGAACTTCCCCACGGGGATCAATAAAGTTTCATCATTGTTGGTGAGCGCCTCGTGGTAAACTGGTATCACTCCTCTATGCTAAGAGGAACGAGCTCCACACTCACTGCTGCCCTTTACTGGATGAAACAGGTGAGTGGGTACTTCCAAGCGCCTTAATGAATTTCATTATCAGTTTTACATGTAGCAGGCAAGAAAACATGAGAGACGTGGATGTGTGGGAAGCTGAAGGAGGAATACAGAAAAGACTTTATGGGAAGGAAACAACAAATGTCTGTGGACACTGATTCAGAAGGAGGCAGGTCTTCCATCCAGTGGACCACTGGGGGACATGGGGTGTTTTCTGTACTGTTTGCTGAACAAGGTGAGGAAGCTTCACCCCAGCGTGGGTTTTAAGCTGTGCTGGGGGAGACAAGCCCCGTCCCTTGCTGAGGTTTTATCAGTCACCAGCTGCATCATTTGAGCTCTCCTGACATGTGGTTTCCAGACTGAACATGAAAAGCCCATTGCTGCTGGCCACTGTCATGGATCTAAGTCACTGCCTGATTGTACAGAATTTTCAATGGGTTGCCACATCACAACCAATAACTCTAAAATGGCTAATAAAATATTAGAATAAATTAGTAAAGTGCCACAATCTCGGGAGTTTCTGACACATGGCATGGTGCAGGCAGGAAAGGTGGATGACCCACTGGTGGCTCCACAGGAACAAAAGGGTGTATTAGAGGAACAGAAAACACTGGGAATACTACAAAACAAACAGACCACGAAGGGTCAAAACTAAAAATGGGTATGAAGTAAACTAACAAAATAAAAATGATTTACAAGGAACTGGTTATAGCAAGGAACAAACAGGGGACCAAAAATAGCAATGACTACACCAGGAACCGAACAGGATTGGGAACTTAAATACAAGAGTAAAGCAGGACAGGTGAAAATGATTAACAAGGGCTGGTAAAACAGGCAACAGGTGAAACTAATAAAACTAAATCATGACCCTCAAACTAGGAAACAAAATCAGAACAGACAGGTAAAACACAACCACTGGCATAAAGCAAAAACCAAAGCCGAATGAGGAGTTAACACAGTGTTTCCCAACCCAGTCCTCAGGGACCCCAGACAGTCCACATTTTTTCTCCTTCCCAGCTTCCAACCAGTCAAGAACTCAGAATACCTGGCATGGGTATGTTGGGAGCCGGGAGAAAACAAAAATATGGACTGTCTGGAGTCCCTGAGGACTGGGTTGAGAAACACTGAGTTGACTGTGGCTCTCAACCTTTTTTGCTCAGTCCCGACCCTCAAGCATAGGTTTAAACTAATGCACTGATCAAACACAAACTATGCTCTGAAATTTATGTCAATCAATGCCTATTGATTGTTTTTAAAATACTTACATTTCCAACTCTGTCTCACGACCCTTTCAGAACTAGCTGTGACTCAAATTTGGGTTGCGACCATGGGTTGAGAATCGCTGGTGTAGGAGGTATGCTTTGGAACATTGTCCTGCTGGGAGATCCAAACGATCCAATCTTAACCTGGCAGAGGCAGGTTGGAGTCCCTGAGGCCATGTTTTCAACGAACATTCTCAGTCCTTTTGGAAGAAAAATAAACCCACTACAACATAGATCCTCCATCAGTGCACGGTAGAACCAGAAGAGGAAGAAATGTAATTGGAAATGGAGCAATAGTATATCTACCAGGCCAAGAGCCAATATCACATTATGTTCGGCTTTATTCTATGATGGTTTGATGTTGTATGAACCAGTCATTGGCATATGCAACTTCGTTTCACAGATGCCAATTAGAGCCAAAACTTATTTAAGCAGAACAGTGAGCAATTCTCACTGCTCAGTCATTGCTATTGCTCTTAGAGCATAGATCTCAGTTGGTTCTCAGTTAGAGGTTTGTTTTATGGGTTTAGATGGAGAAAAAACTTGTTCCCGTCAGACGCCAGCAGGTACTAGCCTGGTGGTTTGGGTGGCTTGGGGGGGTCAGGATTCTTGTTGACCAGCATCTAGCTGTGGGTTTCTGAATAGCCAGTTTCTGGTTTAGAGATTCATGATCCCAAGTAGTCGGCATTCCACAGCTGGTATGCTCTGAGTCATGACACTTAGTTCCTAGATCCATATGGATACTTTTGCCAGCAGAGGAGGACGGGTATAAAAGATGGAATGTCTGTCTGTATTGTTGTGTGGGATAATGCACTTCACCTCACAGCACATTCTAAGATGTCCTCATTTCCCTGCTACCATACTCCCCCTTCCAAGGGGTTGGTGTGTGATACAGCAGGCTAAGCCTCTGTACCTGTGTTTGAGCTCTGACCTTGGCAAAATAAGTCACATATACACGGGCCCTCAATCAAGGCCCCTTATTACTGTATAAACATTGTAGGTTGTACTTTGAGACCGGTTATACATGGTAAATGAGCCAAATAAATCCTTCACCCTCCACTATGGAAAATGGCTGATCGACCAAACTAATCATCTCCATTATTTTAGAAGTTGTGTCCAATAATTGTAATGCGATATCTCATGTATCTTTACATAAGGTATGTTCCATCTTCATAAGGAAAATATGGAATGCAAAATAATAGAGATATATTGTTCAAGAATCCACCCCTATTCCTCCTTTTACTTTTCTGTTTCAGACTAAATGAGGCAAAGAATAAAAGTAACATTAAATAAATAATGACAGGTCTAAATGCCAAGGGTACACATAGTGTGTACATACATTATTATTATTAGTATATTCTATAGAGTGAATAGGTGTTATTCCAATGGAACATTGATTTACATGACAAATGAAACATTAGAAAGGCAAAGCGATACAGTTTTTTTAGGTTGTTGTGTGACAAAGTATGTTTGTCTGGAAGGCACATAGGGAGGAGCTTGAACATCTGGCCCTCTTGCCGGAATGATTGAAAAAGCCCCCGTTTTGAGGTTCTAAATGCCCCTTTCTGATCACACAAAAGTTACAGATGGTAACACGTCTCCCTTGCTCTTTGTTGGCAAAATTTACCGTAAGTCACCTCCCCTTGAGCAACTGCCCCTTGAAAAGGCTGTGACCAGCACTGTCTTTGAGATTTCTACCAGTGTTTGCTAACATGAGTTGATTTTGAGACATGCATAAAGTTTCTGGTGGGTTTAGTGCATTTATTAACTGTTGGGCCAAATTGCATGTTGTTAATGCAACTGTGTGACTTCAATATGTAGAAATGTTTGTCAGCAATTGTTAAAATAAAAAAAACACTGTAAGTGACAATGCACACTCTGGATTGTCCCTTATGAAATTTCTGTTAGCAAAGCAAATGACTGAAAGACAATCAAATCTGTTGCATAAATATAACCTTAATGACGCTTATTCAGTTAAACTTTATTTTACTGCAAAAAAGCTCAGGGCACAGGAGATATATAACTAAACATGAGCACACCAAATTCAATTGCAAAACTGAATTTAAAAAGGTTAACATGAAATTGCGGTGAAACACTTCCTCATACAACACTAAATAAATGTAACTGCAAAATTACAGTTTATTTGTACTGATTATGAAAAGATGTAAGTTTTCCCAAATAAATTCTGTGCTGTTGCTTCTATAATGCAATATGTTGAAATTCATAAATAATATTTGTATTCTCTGGGTAAATATAATATGATCATCCCAAATTTGGAACAGCTGCATAACAATGAAAAAAAAGTGCCAGTCTCAGACATTCGATCCTCTTTGCATGATGATCTTTTTCAACCTTTGCAGATATATTATAATGGTGAAGATCTGGACCTGATCAAGAATTGAGACAATTTGCACCAGAACTGAAGCAGTGTCACAAAGTGGTAGTAAACTGTAGGACTTTCTCTGACAATATGGACAAAATATTGGGACACCTGGCCATTACACCAATGGTAACTTTTATGACATCTCACTCCCAAATCCATAGGCTCCAGTATGGAGTTGTTGCCCCATTTGCAGTTATAACAGCTGCCAATCTTCTGGGAAGGCTTTCCACAAGTTTATTGAGTGTGTCTATAGGAACTTTTACCCAATCATTCAGAAGAGTAATTGTGAGGTCAAGCACTGATGTTGGACATGAAGGCCTGGCTTGTAAGCATAGACCTCAGTTGGCTTATTCGTTTTTTTTCCCCCAGAACTTTGCAGACACATTGTATGCGTGACGATCAAATTTTGAGATAAATTGCACCAAAATTGAAGCGAAGGTGCTTAGACACAGCAAAGAGAAGAGTGATGTAGACAAGACGCTTAACCTTTGAACTAGATAACTCTATATGATAATATTACTTAGTCTTTCATCTTTGATGGATCTCATTATCACTTCCCAAAAACACTGATGAATGAAAACCTACCTCCAAACATCTACAGCTGACTGACCTCAGACCTGAGCCCCGAAACTGAAACTACAGCAACAGAGAACAACTGATGGTGATAAGGGAGACTTATTTAAACTTATGAACATAACCATTTGCCGTCTTAACGTATTCCAGGTAACATTGTACAGGTCAGTAATTCTCAAACTGCGGGGTATGAGACGATTTTCTGATGATCCTAAAGTGAAGTGTACTTCAGTTGAAGTTGAAGTGAAGTTGAAGTGAAGTGAAAGTTGAAGTGTATGAAGTGTAGTGTTTTTTTTTTCTGTTACCCAAAAAGTTTATTGTGGGCAACTCAGTGTAATCTATTGTGGTGGAATTTAACCCTGTCACTTAGTTCCAATCCAGGTCAGTGGTAACACATGAAAGAACAGGCATTGATCTGGTGAACCTGGTCATATTAAGATAAGTCACATGACGTGCATTGGGGGCACTGGATAAATGGCCTGGTCTTGCACTCGGACACCAAGCTTCACTCTCAAAAGTGTTTTAAACTAATTGTGTGCACGATTAGGTACATGATCATGTACACGGAAAAGAAAAGAAAAAACTGTCCAGGCATATATATGAGTGAAGTATCTGTTAAAGTTCTTACTTTTAGGTCATGGAAAATGTTGGTCATGTTGGTCATTGTTGGTGCAAATGAGAAATGTCTGGGGAATACATTGCTGTCCTTCCGACAGGATCCTTTATAGTTTATATATTTTCTCCTGGTCCTGTGTTTTCCATGACATACAATATATTTTTAGGTCTGCTGTGCTGAATATTCATTATTGCTATTTGCTATATTCCATATAGTGAAGTTTATTTATCAGACATTTCTATCTTAAAAGGTATACAGGTCTAATAAGGACCCATATTCTCTTCAGAAATGCAGTGTCACCACATTTCTGGGCCATGAACAAGTTAAATTGCAGGTGGACCCCATCAAAGTTCCAGCTTTAGCTCCACACAATTAATATCTAAGACACACAGCAACCCTCTAATAGATTAATATTTAGTAAATTGGGAAAGTATGTCCTAGCAGTTCAAAATGTATTAATACTGACAGTCCTTACCACCAATCATGATTGTTTTAGCACAGGCAAATGATGTGTACAAATGATGTGTACAAATGATGTGTACTCCCTTTTTTATACATTTATAGTACATACATTTTCATATGCTATGGTACAAAACAGACCATAGAATTTCCTGGGTTTCATTTTGTTTGCTATGAATAATGTTTTGTAGGCCTTTTGGGACTCAGTGCAAAGGCAATAGTCAATCAATAATAAAATGAGTAATTTTATTCTTAGTTTTGGAGTACAGTACATATCATTATACTGTGCCTCTTGAGGCTGGTGCATAGAAGCTGCATTCATATGTCATCTAACTACTTAATAAGAGTTTTTATTCACATGGACCCTGTTCTATTGGGCAATTCAGTGAAGATGACACATTACCAGGAAGATTTATTGATTGAGTTATACACTATCAGGCTTTATGGTCTAGTCAGAACAATGCCTTCTGAAGCTCATTCTGCCCCTTATGCAGGTAACACAAATCCCTCAGGCAACACAAGACAACCTGAAGACAGACATGGATATTTGCAGAGGTGGAAAGTTCAGGTCCAGAAACTACTCTGTAAATGTGATGCTTTATATTCTGCTTGTTGGTTGAAACAGAATCTTGGTCTGGACCTGTATTTTCTGAACTTGAACTTTCCATCTCTGGATACTATCAGTAATTATCAAATGGCAGTTAGCTTCAGAAAGAACACATTATTCATGCTGAATTCTCATTTCAACCCGATATCCGGCTCCCCCTGATGTTGTCCATACCTGTCAGGCAGCATGATGTGCTAGTATTTATTTCAAAGTGTTTTTATTTTGTTCATTTACAAAACATATGTTTAATATTTGTGCATAGTGAGCAGGACGGAAGAAAAGAGTGGAGGTGGCCGGATGCGCCCCCCCCAGCCGCCAGTTGTCCAGCCTTTCTCTAAAGCAACCTTAACTTCTGTTATAAAGCAAAGACACCAGTGACTGATTGACTGACTGCCACCATCTAATGCCATGTCTCTTCCGGCCAAGGTGTTTGAGAAAGACTTTACCGATGTATTGTGGAAATCGCAGGTATTTTGAATGTGTGAGATGATTCTTTTCACAACAAGAAAGCTGTGAATTTTCACAGCTTCTCTCCATGAGTGTTCTTCTGCTGGTTTGTCTTTGTACATTTTTGCTGTGGGTTTGAGAGTTGAGATGTATGAGAGGGGCCTACTTAGTTTTTTTTACCTCTTAATAAAGTGTGAAATATGCACTGTTAAAAACTCATTTGAATTGCAAATATGAAAGTTCACTCATTTTTGCCCCCTTGGAGAAATTAATTAAAGCTTACTCTTATAATGGATATGTTTGTTTTAATCCATTTTTTCTCTCCAAAATATTTGGTAGACTGTGACAGTCTTTAAATGTAATCTGGCTTCCCCTTTTTGGTGCTGCAGGTCAAAGCTTCTTGTCCTTGATTGCTAACAGTTCAATTTTGAGTTATTCACATTGTTGCAATGAACACATATTCAGAGTTATACTCACATGGTCTCTGAAAGGTAGGGTCAATCATGTATAGCTTTTCAGTTCAATTGCTTTAATATTCAAGTATATAACATTTTTACTTTTATAAAAATCTATCTTCATTTGAAATCAATACTACTAAGATTATTTATTGGTTTTGGGTAAAGCTTGTCCTATGCAGGGTTGTGGCAATCCAGAGCCTATCCCAGAAACAATGAGCGTAAGTCGGGGAATGACCTAGGATGGCCAGTGCCAAACCATTACAAGGGACACACACCATGAACCCTCCAGTATCCTTTTAAGGGTAAAGAGCTGATCCAGTGTTCCACGACTAAGATGGAATTCGCATTACTCCCAAGGTTTGACCAAGAGATGGACCCACCTCTCCAGTACCCTTTAGTGGGCCTTCGAAGGGGGGCTGAGTGTTGTGTCCTTGGCCACGGTGATAGACATGTCCTTCTGAGTCCTCCAGCTCTGAGTCCTTCCTCTAAGGAAGTCATGTCTTCAGGGTTCAGGAGGTCCTCAAAGTGCTCCTTCCGCCGACCGACTATATGCCCAGTTGAGATCAGTAACACTCTATCCCAGGTTTCTGTTCTACCTTAACAAAATTGTTAGCAGGGGGTTTCTTAAATAAATGATACATATTCTTTGCTTCCCATAATTGTGACAGAGCAGCAGGGAATAGATGTAAAGGGTAGGATACTTAACCATCACTAAATCTGAACCATAGAGTCAATGAATGGTGAAAGACCCCCATTCTTCTTCTCAATGAAGAAGCTGGCTGCTGATAAATGGCCAGATAACTCACTGATCTAAAGTTTCACAAGCTTGAGTGGCTCCAGGTAGGTTTCAATCTCAGGGTCAGTGCGGTGATAAACAAGTGACTTTCTTCTTTTTTATTACCTTAGGATCGTCATGTTATTCAGGAGGAATGGCAAGGTATCCAGAAATCACTGGACTCTCCATACTTCTTGATCACGCACATAGGATAAGGTATTGTAAAGACAATATGACCATACAGAATGTGTTCAGTGTATTTTATGATATTTGTGTTATAATCTACTCAGACAATGCATACTCTGAAATATATATTTTACTTCTAATACGTTACTTATTCATTTTCCAGTGTTGGTGTATAAAACAGTTCCCCCACAGAGAATTACATTCCAGCAATATTTTCTTAAGTAATAAAACCATTTTGATATAAAATAATCCAAAATGAATATGTGTTTCATCCTACAGGAAATTCAAAGACTTAAATAAAAGCAGCACTTATCAGGTTCAAAGTAATTTTTCCATTAATATTACAAATAACCGCAACCCCGAATAGGACAAGCTGTTACAGAAAATGGATGGATGGATGGAATATTATAAATCATATTACAAATCCCCAATTACTGTGCAGGCTCGAATTTTATTCTGTCAAATATTTTGATCTATAATGATCGAATTTGCCCTTAAGTGCCACAAAGTTTTACACATAATATGCCTTGTTATTATGGGTGACTGAAGAAATTTTGTAGGCTGTCAATGGACCCAGACTATATCGTTTTAATAGACATTAAAAGTAATGCTCAATCTGTTTATGTAAAACTGTAACACATGCGTCTAAAATAAGATCTTCACAGGCGAATGAGATGTCACTGTTGGTCTTTCAGGATAATTCAGGAAATACTAATATATGCATATAATGCTAATGCAGAGTATCCATATCAATTAGCAAACTTCTCACTAAATCACAATAACAATGGGAGGACCTTAACTCTGACACTTAGCAGGAAAAATGCAATAAAAGGATTTTAAATGTAATTTTTTCATGTGTTGCAGGTGTTAAATATCTTGTCAACATCTTTTTTTCCCATACTAATTAATGCATATAATATAGTAAATGGAAACATTTTAACAAACGTACTTTATTTGCTATTTGCACACGTACAGGTGCACTGGAGTGCTTCTCTTCACCTACCCCATCTTGCTCTCCATAGCTTGGGGGTCACAGTGCAGGGTCAGCTGATGTGCTGGGGGTTAAGGGCCTCGCTCAAGGGTCCACAGACATGTGACTGTTCCGCTGAGGCCAAGATTTGAATTGGTGAGCTTTTGATCACAGACACAGACTTAACCTGCTTAGCTGCTCACCGCCCCCTTATCATTTACAGATGTCATTTACATTGACATCTGTTTTTATTCCCGCCACTAAATAAAAGTTTATAAATGTATAAAATGAACAATATAACAACTACTATATTTCTACTTCTATATTTACTATACAACAATATTTTCTATTAAAATTTGGAACATTATTATACATTCCATATTTTTTCTTATCTGTTAAATAAAAATTGCCTGGTGGGAAACATCAATTCACCTGGGCAGCGGCACCCTATTTTGTTTGAAAATAATAATGTCTGATAAAAAATGTTATATGAATAGACAAAATAAAGAAAGTTTCATAGCAATATATTGCGGATGGAAAAGCTACAAGGTATCAGAAGAGCAGTGACAAAAACTAGGTGAATTCAGGAGGGAAAATAATTCACTGTAAATGCAAACAAATTCTAAATTAGAAAAGTGCGCTAAAAATAGAGTATCGTACGAGTCAAATTACAAGAAGTGAACAATGGTTATTCACTAGAACACTCAAGGATTATGGCCTTGGGTGCCTTCTCTAGCAACACTGCATCTGCAGTCTGATGACAAGGCTTTACAGATGCCACACCATCGGTCTAAGCAGTAACTGTAGGAAGATGAAAGCAGGAAGTATGAAAGTAGGAGGAGAAATAAAGGAATAAAATGTTAAAACTTTGAATGTGACAGACATATTGAATGGGTGCAGCTGAACGGCAGTTACTAGGTAAGCTAGATGAAAATAGCTTATCTTCAATATAGATTTAAGTGCTAAGACTGAAAAGACATTTTCTCATTGTCAGGAAGTCTCTTTTGTGCTTTTCCGTGAGGACCCACTAACTGAAATGACTCAGCTGGCCAACACTGTTTTATTTCTTACAGGAATTACAAGATATTTTTTGTGCTGTAATTATCCTTCCTGAAGAATTTCGAATTTCCTGAAAAACAGAATGGGTGGGACTCAGACTCGAACATATTACTGCATTAATATACTGGCCAGTTGTTCCCAAGGTTCTTACATTTTCACAAGTCATCGGTGGTGATGGTAAAAGTTTTCATACCCTTGCCACCCTCCACCATGATGAGCAATGCTTAAATACTGTATCCTGATCCCTATTAGAGGGGTGCTCACATACCATAGTTTGATTTAGTTAGCTCTGCATTAATACTATTTTATCTTTTTGTATTTTAAAAAGAAACAACAAAAATGTATAATTGCTGGAATCATTTCTGGGAATAATAATGATTTTAATATAAAATCAACTAATTTTTTTATTTCAATAAAATATTGAGTTTACTAGATTATAGGCATGTGTTAAATTCTAGGGATAACTTGATTGGTTTGGAATTAACATAACAATGAAAGTTGCTACTACACTGGTCTGCATGTCCGAAAAGCAATTTCGCCTCATTGGTCAGTAGCACACAGTTCTAATTAAAAAGCCAGTATTGCTTAGGAAGTGAAAAGTGTTGATTGGATTGCGACAATGCATTTTGGCAGCCTTTTCTTAATGAAGGTTTTCATGGAGGTAACAAAAAACAGCCCCAAAATCACCTCAATTGTCATCCCCAAACCAAAACCAAAAAAATACATTTTACTAAATATATAAATTGAGCCATGCAGCATTCAACATAACTGGGAAGTTAAAACATTCTTTTTTTGTAAACATTTTACATGCATAATCATAAAAAGTAGGCACTGTATATTAATAAAATTTTATTGGGTCCAGCATGCTGGAACTACATAATTAACTTATGAAAATCACAATTTGGAAGACAGCTTATTTCATTCATTTACATACATTTTATTTAGCAGACGGCTTGTCCACAGCGTAATCTATTTTGTAAGTGAGCATCAGAACAAATTATAATTTGTGGGCAGCTTTGTCCCAACAGTGGGCAATCAGGAATTCAGAACAGAGATATTTCTTGGTTTCCTAATTAGATAAATTGGGATTATTGGGAATATTGCCCTTCACCCGTTCATTCACCAGATGTGAACACATCAGTTGTACCACCTGTTCCACACTAACCAGCCATATAGATCCAGTATTATACTCACATTCATTACACAACATGCCTCCCTTAGTCCTTTGAGATTGAGGAGTAGAGTCAGCATTCAGCCAGATCCTTGCTACACAGTGTTATAAATATTTTAGCATTTAATTAAGCAACTGCCCTACATGGAATAAACCCCATTAATATACTGTTAGGTGTAGTTGATATAGGATGAGTGATTAAGTACGACTAAATAAACTTTGTGTTGGTATGTCCAAACTTTTGGTCCAGCTATGGAATTAATGACAGTGCTGACATCACATCAGGGATTTGCATGCACCAAATCACCTGCCTAAACCAGCTAGGAAATAGGCCTGGGCCCAGTGTAGAAGATGCACTGGGAGGGGGGGGGGTGCATCTGCAATTATTTTTTGCTTTTCACACCAATTCAAATGTGTGCATGTTGTTAATTTTATGGTATTATCATGTATTAGAGTGAGCCATCACCATTACTGTCTTCACTGTTATTATTGCGCTGATTTTCTACATTTTCATGTTGACAAGACTAAAGACCCGAAAGAGGCTGAGATAGGGGCACATTTAATGTGGCCCAGCAATAATTCACACTGAGAACATAGCAGGAGGGTGCGTGGTAGCATGTGTTCTCCTACAACATATCAAACTAACAAAATCTCCATCTCCCTTATTAATCATGCCATTATTTTTGCTGAATGTACATCTCATCTACTAAATATTTTATTCAATTTTGTTTGAGAAAACAGTCCTTTGCTTATTGTGAGTGACTGAGTCCAAAGTTTTTATCCCCTTCTTGCCTCTTCTCTCGTTTTCCTTCTCAAGTGGCTGCAAATTCTCCACGAGACGGAGTTACACGTAAATCCAGTGACAGTTGAAGTTTTATAGTTTTCTATAATTTTCACAAGTGAATAATATTTGTCAGCAAATGTGTGTTGTATCAGCAGAATGTACCGGGGGGGGGCAAGGGGACAGTTTGTCAGCGGGCCCAGAGTTCCTTGCTATGGCCCTATGTGGGTGTATTCAGATTGGTGTGTGGCTGCTTGCTTGTATCAGTTCTGGGATTTGTTTAAAGTTGTGTTTTTTTAAATATCCTTTTTGATAATTCTGTATTTATCCCTGTGGAATATTTAATATAGTTTGAAGAAAATACAGTTTTCTTCATCCCTTAATTAATCAAATACCTAGAATAGTTTTTAGTTTTTTGAATTTTCTGGTTCTGAGAATCCATGGTTACCTTGTAAAAGTAAAAATATAAAATGAAGAGATCATCTTTCTCACTGTATCTCCCCATTATATTGTGGTCATCTTCATGTAATTATTTTAACTGATTTTAAATAAACTTGAACACAGTTGTTCTTTTCATACAGTATATCTTTGGGGGAAGGGTAAATACATGAAAAAATAACTTAAAAGTAGAATAATGAAAAAAAGTTGCACAAGAGATTGATGCTCACCTCTCTGTGGCACCAGTCTAATATTCCTGAGAATCTTGTCCTTTGTAATTTCAAATTATTTTTTTGCATCTTTTATAGTATGGCTTTTTCTTATTGATCTTTATAGTGTAAAGATATACAGTATAACCATTTTTGGGGTACGGCTAGTAATTGTTCAAACACTGACATCCAAAGAAAAACCCTGGAGCAATTCAACAGCACCATGCACAATGTCAGGAAGGAGATGATGGAGAAAGCAGAGATGAAGATTAACTTTCACACAACTCTGTAGGCAATATTGAAGCACTATGTTGAGCTCTGATTTTTCAGATGCACACATTTTCTAAGTGTCTGAAAGATCCATAGGATTCCCCTGGAAAAGTGGATGGATATCCTGCATTGGACCTCATGGATTAGATAGGTAGACACTTTGTCAAGGCAGGGAGGCAAACTCCTCCTGGTCTGTAACTGTGTCTCATGCCCAGCTGCTGTTACTATATAGATTTTGAACAATTATATATAATCAGGTAATGAATTATTCTTTTCTGAGAGAAAACCCATTGGTGTGTACCTGTGTGTGAATGATGTGTGAGTCTGCCCTGTAGTGGGTTGGTATCCCATACTGGGTAGTTCCCTGCCTTGTCCTGTAGTCTCTGGGACAGACTCCGGACACCATGTGATCCTGAATAGGTGAAATGGTTACAGAAAATGGATGGGTGGATGTAACCCATTGGTATTATGGGGAACATTGGTTCAGATGTAACGTTTTTCTCCACGAAAAATACAAAATGCAAAACACCAATTGCTACCTGACGTGACAAGGATATATCTGTACCCCATGACACTGGGATTGATCTCCCTGATATGTCAAACCATCTCAAAACTGTCCCTGTGATATCAAGTTGAGAAAGGGTGGACAGGAGGATCTGGTGGTTCACTGTGTCAAAGCCATGGAAGGCAGGATGGGAATGGATGACCAAGATGCAACTCTCCAGTCATCTGCTACAGTCAGTAGGTCAGTCTCTGGCAAGCGTCCAGCTGGAACCCTCACTGGAGCGGATCCAAAAGGTTCTGCACAAGATCAAAAACTTGACTGAGGACAGTATTTTCAAATGAGGAGCTTTTTAGAAGGAAAACAGAGGACTGTTTTATAGTTTTAACTTTGGTTGGATCAAGTGTGTGTGTGTGTGTGTGTGTGTGTGTGTTTTTAAGGATACTTGAGCCTGCTTAAATGTAAAGGAATGTACAATTTGTGAATGAGGTGCTGATTAACTGAGCGAGTGCAGGGGTGAGTGTAGGAGTGATGACTTGGAGGAGATGCATGGGGATGGAGATTAGTGTAGAGGTAGTGGGTCTGTTAGTGAGAAGCTTGGAGTTTGTGAGGGGGGGTGAATCAGGGGGCTGCTGGGCCGCATGCAGAAGGGGGTAATATGTGAGCAGGGGGTACAGAAAACTGGCTGTTAACAGCTGCCCTTTCCTCCTGCAAGAAAGTGGCAAAATTATCAGCAGTGAGATTCGTGGGTGGAGGGGGAGTTGAACGGTCGAGGGAAGGAAGAGGGTCGAAAGAGAAGAATATCTGGGCTGCTGGTGGTGATCTCATCCTAGGACTAGGGGGTATTGCTGCAGTGATGGTAACAGAGAAAGGTGATAAAAGTGTTTGATACAAGTTAATATTTCCTGGGCTGCACTGTAAATGCCAAGGAACACAAGTGATATTGTATGCATATTGTATTGTAAGAGGTAAATGTCCCATGAAGATTCCATAATAAACAAATTTAGTATGTCAACATATTTAGAATGGTATTTTTTCAACACGTCTTTAAAAGAATATTATATTATTCCAGTGAAATAGCATAACACATAGCCTTAATAAAATAGAATTACATTTTTTTAAAGATTATGTAATTTTATCTATGTTTATTTTATTTGCACTTCGAATTTCAAAGCATGCTTTGATATTTACTGTTCATTACCCTCACCTGTTTTCTGACTAAAGTTATTAAAGCTGTCCTAGGTGTAGATTCACCTCATCTATTTGCTCACCACTCAAAGCAGCAGAATGTGGAATACGTTTTCTCTTGCATCATTCATCAAAAGAACAAAGTGCCGGGCAGACGTGCCAGTGCACGGGTCTTGCAATATGCAATTTATTGACCCTTACATTTTACCTCAGCGCATCCAACTACAAGCTGATTGTCGGAATATCTGAAGTAGTGATTTCTCAGCATTAAATTACCCAAAGTAATATTTTTTCACCCAGTTTTTCAGAGCATTTCAGAATCATTTTTGGAGTCAGCATTCAAAATTATATTATGTCCTGCAGTTAATAACACACTTTACAATTTAATCTTCTAACGTGACTGGGAGCCATAGTATACCACTGTATTGCTTTTAAATAATATATTTTTAGTTTCTTTTGAATTACTCCACTAGTTTTCCATATACATGCTGCATGACTTACTTACATATACTACATATTCTAAGCCACCCACCAACCAAACAAAATAATATTAATATATTTTTTCATGCATTTTTTTTACATATAAGGGACAATCCACTTAGCTGAAATTAGTTTTTATTTTTTCATTTCAGTGCCATTCTAATTAGGTTGTTTTGTAATCATTGTTTGCACGATTTTTGAATGTGCATTTTAACAAATGACACTTTTCAGAACAGACTATGCAAATTAACATGTTATTATTTATTTGATTGTATTAAAACAGGGTATTTTGAGACATTTTTTGAAAATATTTCTAAGAGAGTATTTCTTCATTGGTGTAAAGAATGTGAGAGCTTCAGTTGCGACAGTTACACAAAATCCCAGAATTCACAGCTAAAAACAAACAGTATCTCATGGGGAAGCTGGTGGAGGGGAAAGGTGAGAAAACCTTGTTATCCATTTAATCTTAAGAAAATTACAAACGGCTCAGCAGACAAAAATAGCACAATTTTCAATATTAGTTTCATTTTATTAAAGGCTAATACCGTACAATGAGGATATTCCCAGTCATTAAGTTCACCTTTCTGTTTTTGCCAAATATATTTTAGATATGGATTTTTATAGGTTCACTTCTATATTTCTGCTCACAAGTTTATTTCTAAGAAAAACAATGAAATTACTGATAAATTGTGTTTGTCAGATGTGTAACATCCAATAAAAGAAAGCGTATAATGCAATTCTCTGCTCTTAATGCTGCAAATTAACTCCATATTAACATTTGCATATTTTCCTTCCTTGAGGTTTTCCACACACTCTTTCACTTCACCAGTAGATGGTGCACTCTGGATGCACATATTCATTCCTCAATGCATATGTGCATCATAAACAGGTTGATAAAATTGTTTAAAAAAAACCCTTAAATCCATCAATCGTGTGTAGACACAGTGAAAAGTGATACATCAAACTGACCAGTATACCGATCAACCAAGCGATGCTTTACGTAACGATTCATCAATAGCAATATTAATCCTATAAAACCACAAGACAGCATCGGGGGTCATAATACACCCAGGATGTTTTAAAGAGATTTCCAGTTTCAGGCTGCATTTGAGAAAAGCACATCACTTTTGGGGTGGTTACCAGTGACTAAAACATACTGAACTTGAATTTCTCATAGGTCGACTGCCATTTAAGGATACAGACCAGAGTAGTTATCGTGCAGTAGGCATATCGAAGGAGTAGCAAGAACTTTCACCCTGAGATTTTTCATTTGGAATCACATACTCAGTAGCAGTAGCGTCAACCTCGCAGATGCCCTACTGCAGAAATCACCGAGTGCAGAGTCAGGCTGTTCCTACAGTAATGACAAGAAACCCAAGGAATTTTTTTTGTAAAATGTGTGGGAATTTCATCTGCTTTTCATGTTACCATAGTGCAGTGAGATCTATAAAATATATTTCATGGCAAGACTAGACTTGTCAGAAAGAAACTCACCAAAAAAAAATAAATAAAAATCAAAACCCTATTACACAGCTGGACATCTGAGAGCTAACGGTTACAGTTTGTTTTGACTCCTATTTCCTTCAAATGGAAGCAGAATAGAAATTCTGTTTTTGGATTATGGGGGAAAGAAAAGAACCTAAAGGAACCCCCAAACTGGGCAAACTGTGGTAGAGATTGGTCACAGAAGTGTGAGACAGCAGTGCTGGCCACTTTGCCACCGTACAGCCCAGGATAGAGGCCATAAACCAGTTGTAATTTCTGCTTTTTTCTTGCAATTTTAAAATTGCACATTTTTATGGTAAAATCAACTTATGCTAATTTTTATTGCAAAATCATTTCCGAATCCTGAAATATTACATGAGGGGAAAATCCAATAGTGGGTGCAGGGATATTAGCATGAGTTGGAGAAGTGTTGAGTACTGTGTGAATGGATATAACTTGGATTTGGAGAAGTGTTTTGAAATAGCGGCAGAAGTGTGTGGCATATACATACTCAGTAAAAAGGTTTGGTGCAAGCATTTCCCCTATCCTGGGCAGGGATGCAAGAAATAGAAAAATTATTACATTTACAGTTTTTATTAATTAGATTTTTACATTCTTTTAAAAATATTTTTCATACACGATTTAAAAATAAAAACCTAAAATGGAAAAAGTAAATAAAACAACTACTCCAATTATATTAATAATAGAAGAAATAAAGAAATTCAAGATTATTTTAAACCTCTTGTTTCTTAAAGGTACTATATAATTCAATTTGTTTGAGGTAGGGTACTTGTATTATTACGAGTATTAAATTATGCCTCTGAGCATCCAATCGGAAACTATCTCGAGATGCAGAGAAGTTTGAAGGTTAATGTAAGGCAGTTTGATAATAATGCAGATGTGCATCCAATGTCAATGGGGGAGACCATGGAGTGTGAACCACAACAAATTCACACTAAATATGTTAAATTACCTCTGCCATTATTCTTCTCTCTCCTCGCTCTCTCAATCAGGAGAACCACATTACATAGCTGTTAGAAAGAGATCATTTTTTTACCATCAGAGCCCTGTTTCGACAAATTTTATTACCGTTTTAATTACTTTTCTAAAATTATTTTCCCAATTTGCTGTGGGGAAACATGTTTTATATGTGTTTGCCCTCGGTGATTGATTCTTGTAAGTGAGATTTCTCCATCTACAATAATCCACAGTAAAATTCATCTATCAAAGATACAGGGTAAGTGGTCCTTTGTTTTTTTTTAAATTATATAATATATAACCACTTTAATGTGCTTAAATGGGACTGCTGCTCAAAAATATCAAACTATGAAAAAAGGAAAGACCTATATGGCATATTGACTTTTCTGGAGGGCTGTTCTGCAAGTTTCCTTTATCTTCCTCAGAAAACAAATGCAGCGATGAATAGCAGCAAGTTTGTTTCAGTCCATCATGAGCTAAAATGTCCTTGATATAGTCCAACAGTCCAAAAACAATCACACAGGGGCTACAGCAACTCATCATACATTGCTTTCACTTAAATTGTCTGACAGAAAACAAAACTGCCTCCAATTGCAAAACAATGCTTTTTTCAGCTCCAGCTTTCAGGAGTTTTCCATCCTGCACTGACAAAGCTGACCTGACACAAGCACAAGATGCAACTTCCTTGGGTACAGCCTATTTTTAGGTCTCCAGAATAACTAGTATCCTTGTAGTATGAGGTCAATGGGACATCACACTCACCAAAAGTAATTCTCTCATTCAGAATTGGAAGTTTCCCAGATTCACTTTATTTAACAACAGCAAAGAAACTTTTAAAACAAACTCAGTGATAAATAAGCCTCAGCAGTGTAAGTCTGTGGTCGAGATACTAATTATCAGCCAGTCCATGTATAAAAAGCAGTTTAATTAGTAAAGTTGTATTCCGGGATACAAAACTGATTTTATGTGAAAAGCTATATTTCGCAAAACGCTTGGTCAGTGTTTGATGTCCAGATATTCTCTGGGAACCTATTCACAGCTTCAAATGCACATTTATAATTAAAGCTACAGTTACTATAAAATGTGAAAAAGATCTTAGTTAAATATTCATACCCTTGACGTAACATTTAGTGTAACAAATATGCGAATCCCTTGGTATCTGCTCCAGCTTTGGAAGTGTATATCATAAAATATCAGCCCATTCTTGGAAAGACAAGATTTATCTGGTCAGTGCATTTTGTGGGTGTAAATATTTCTTCAAAATCTACATATTAAAAAAAAAAAAACTTTAAGGGAATGCTTTATCAGGGTATTGTGACGTGACAGCTTTTTGAAATGTATGAATTCCAGGTAATTTAAGACATGCAGTTCAGTTTTTATTTCAATAAACAACATCTTAGAATTTTAAAGATACTATTTTTCATGTACATACATGTATATACATTTAATTCTATAGTTTGATTCCATAGTTAATTCATCATACATGCTTTGGCCAACCTTGTACTTACCTCAAATTTGCCATTTTAATAATTCCCTAGCTGGCAGGAATAATTTGCTCTGGAAATGGCCAATTAATTTGGATGTAGGTGCACTAATCAGAACATTAATCTTGCTCTACTAGTGTCAAATAAAATTACAAATAAAACTGAAACCTAAAGAGGTCATAAGCATCAAAATTTATGGCATGGAAAGAATGTGCCCCCTCAAGTGTTACAAAAAAACTGCTGCATCTTTATGAGACAAGGATCTGTGAAAGAGCGTTCATGTTCATATATCCTTCATGAAACAAGCATCTGCGAAGGACCGTTCCCGTTTGTATATCCTTCACGAAACAAGCATCTGCGAAGGACCGTTCCTGTTCATGTATCCTCCATGAAACAAGCATCTGCGAAGGACCATTCCCGTTTGTTTATCCTCCATGAAACA
>JAODJW010000106.1:25750375-25763182 GCA_026777045.1 Hyperopisus bebe | reverse complement strand
GGGTGACCCTACCAGGGGCATAAAGCCCCTGGCAACTTAGCTCCTGGGATCATTGGAACACGCAAACCCCTCCACCACGATAAGGTGTCGGCTCCAGGAGAGGATCAAATTCCCCATGACATGCTAATTGAATGTTTTGAATTTACCTAGAAATTTTGAGGTTTTGTGTGACATTAAGACCTAAAATGTCACCTTGATCATAACCAGGAAGGAACACTATAGGTCTCTATCAAAAACATTTGTTCATGCTATTCTCCTAATTTGTTAAAATATTGCATGTGTTATTGTGAAATAATAATGCATTATGACTTGAAAACTAAGAGCTTGGTAGACACTTGGGTCCATGATAGATGCTGCAGCAGCCATTAAATCAAACTGGGTATCTGAACCGGGGCCCCCTTAGGGTCAAATTCCATTGTCAACACAATTCATTTTTGAAGCTGCATTTAGTCTGCAATGTTCAACTGATTAACCAGGTATCATGAACTTCCTGATAATTTGGAAACCCAGCCTCTATGACAATTAACATTGTGTTTATTATAAATTGAGAAGACATTAAATGCCCTTATCAGTCTGATACCCTGACCTTGACATATTGTGCTTCACAATGCAAAAGCTTTCTCCATGCATTAACTTATGGCCCCTGCCTTCATGTGCGTATTCATGCTATTTTTCTCCTTATTTAATTTACCTAGGATGGTGCAGTCTGATCAATGCATGAATTTATTGTGTTTATGCAAAGACTCTTAGTCAAACACAAAATTTCAAGTGCTTATCACCCAGAATTGCAAGGGCTTTGGAAAGATTGTATCAGACACTTTAGTCCATGCTGTGTACCTATTGCCTGGAAAATTATAAGGATGGGGAAGTTGGTACATCTTTGTGTTTTGTTTTTTTTTTTACAATTTGCTTATTTTATCCCAGTCCCCATTATGAGCACAAAAATGAGGCAAAGGTGGGGCGATTCTGCAAAATTTGTTGATGCTAGTATAGTATATTCTTACTAACCAGACTGCACATCTTATCAAAAATGAGCATGTGATCAAGACTTGTCTTTCCATTGATTTCTGAGTAACCCGGACACTTGTAAACTAAGTTCAAAGTTGATATACAACTTTTGCAGAATTACAGAATCTCAGTAGTAAGGATATACAGTGTAACCAAACAGCCTCCTGCTATAATTACTCATGCTGGTGCCAAAGATTTTCTTTTCATTTGTAAAAACCCATGATCCGTTTGAGGTGAAGTACCTGACTCTGCTTCGACCTAAAAAAACTCATACCCCATCAATTAACTGTGCAGACCACTATGTAATGTATCATATACATTTAGTAATAAGCATCCAGCTCTTGTAACTTATCTCAGGATAATAGTGCTTGTGTATGTTGTCCAGCAGGATAAGCTGATAATATTTTGCAAGCAAATTTATGCAAATTGGACAGGATGAACTTGAGCACTTATTTGTAGCGATGAAATAACATTAATGTGTTGGGCACTATAATCATGATATTAAATTATCACGGTCATCAGTAATATCGCCGTATTGTTAAAATGTGCTGCAAATGTTCAAATCCTGATATACAAAAAACAAAAAAAACAAACAAACAGCAAAAAGCTGTAGTTTAACATGAAACCAGTAACCATTTTATCCCTACTTACTGGTCTACTACCCAAATACATGTATGTCATTTTTTCTCAGTCAATGAAATAATTTGGCCCTCACAACACAACCTGTCTTGCTCATCCTGACTGAAAAATCATTGTAACCTGAAGCTAGATTGCAGTGTTTTTACTGCAAAAGTTAATATTTTACATAAATAAAGGGGGCAGCGTGTGGCTCAGTGGGCTAAGCCTGTGTGCCTGTAATCACAAGGTCACCAGTTCAAACCCAGCCTCAGCACATCTGCAGGTCCTTGAGCAAGGCCCTTAACCCCCAGCTCCCTGGGCACCCCACACATGGGATCAGTAAAGTACCTATTATTATTATTTCCAGCAAATACAATCAATACTATTTTAAGCTATTTTACGACATGTATTTTTTGAGAAACATAATTTAAATAAAATTATTGCTTTGTAGTTTCATAATTACAATAAAATCTCATAAAGGTAGGGAATAACATTAAAAGAACAACTTAGTTACCAACAGTTTGCAGATACTCACAAAGACAAGTTTTTGCAGTATCAATCAAAATTAGAAATCTCATTTTATAATTTACGAAGTAACTGCTTACCCAAATTCACAGTTATCTATGAACTGAAGCTAAGTATTTTTACTGCATTTCCTCAGTGAAAACTCACATTACAAAATAAAAGGTTGCAGCTTCTCAGTGAGAATAAACAAAACCCAGACATGTGCTCTTTATGGGAGTTTTCACCTGTTTTCTTGACTCAGTAACAACTGCAGGATTATTTTATCATTATCATATAAATAATAATATTTGCAAATGGGTAGGTGATCAGCACTGCTTCAAGACTCAGACACTCGTGTTAGTCACTCTTGTTCTTTTTATTCTCCTTATTAAGCTCTAAAATTATATTTAGTCCCTGTCTATATATAAAATAGACTGTTTGAGGTATCTGGGGGGTGTTTTTTGAATCTTTGTATGATAAAACGGTTTGTGAACAGTTTAGCGAAATTTATTCATACGGCTGGCAGAATAGGGTAAATGATGTGACAGGACAGGCAACTCTACTGAAAAATGACATTGACGTCAAAATGACATTGACCTGGCCTACCGAGGAACATGCATATTACCTCAACCCTGTTAAGAGGTCTTTGATGTATTAGGAGGTGTCTTGACTTCTTGGCCATTGGTTAGCTTAAGCTAACTTTTGTTCCTGGAGTTGATCATGAATTGCAGTACCCAATAGTGATAACACAACACAGTTTTGCACAAACTACAGAAAGGTGAATGCTGTTATCATACCCAACTCATACTCATTGTCACGCATGGAGGGCTATATTAATATTAAGTAGGTCATCTGTGGAGAGAGGCCAGAGAAACTACAACACAAGTAAGAGCCCCAGTGAAAGTCAAGATGAACTAGCTTACCATGTCCAGAATAGAATTACTGGGACTTGTCCCAAGAGGCAGGCATGGAGAGCCAGGCCACCAAGATAATCCAGCTCGGCTTAGCCTGAAATGGCCATGTGTATCCATTTTGTGGGTTCACCACTCACACGATGAAATGTGGGGGTCAGGTGCAGTGAGAGTGGCAGACATGCGCAGGAAGGAAACAGATGGATTAGACCCTGACAATGGACCCTATATTTGGGACAGTAGAATGTTACTGGAAAGAGAGCTCTTGATCGGGGGTGGAGTTTCAGTGCATGTGGAGTTTATTTTTACTTCTCTGCATCTCTGAGTTGCAGTCTCTGACTCTGTGGTGTGTGTGAATGCATCAAAGGGCAGGTTGGAGTATCCGGCAGAGAAAGTGGGTGAGCTGCTCAAAAGGGCATTGCCTACAGCTTCTACAGTACTACTTGCGGACTTAAATGTTTACATGGGCAATGGTACATATACTTGGCATGATTGGGAAGAATGGCCTCCTAGTTCTAGAACTGAAACTTGAACAATTTTTGTACTTCTCTGCAAGTCATGGATTGCCATAGCTACATTCTAACACCATGATGTTCATAAGTGTACATGGTGTAAGAGCATTCTAGGCAATTTTTTTATTTTTAGCGCCTTTGATACCCCTATAGTGGAAAGAGCGCAGGGGTAGATGAAATTGGTTCTGAGATGTAAAAAGCATTAGATGCTGTTGGGATGACATGTTTTACACATCTTTTTCAATGTTGCATGGAAGACAGGAAAAATACCCCTGGAATGGTCCCTATATTCTAAAATTAGAATCAGAATCAACATTATTTACTAAGTGGTATGCACGTAAATGAGAGGATGACTACAACAGAGGCAGATGTTAAAAGCATTAATGGATGCTAGCAGCTCAACATCGATGTTAAATATTCTAAACACGTTCCTAGGACTAAATGTTCACAACACTGACCTAACAGTGCTCAGTAATAAGAACAATTAGTCAAAAATCATAAACTATATTGACAAGCATATGTTTGTAGTAACTAATTAATTTGGCAAGGCATTCGGGTAATTCTCAGTTAATAATGACTTGGATAATTCAGTGCCTGCATGACCTGTTTGTGCATGATAATTCAGTGTCTTGCATTCCCAGCAACATGACATAGCAATACAGACAATCTTTTTTGTTATAATTTTTTCTTGTACCTCCGAGGCTTTGTGAAATCAACCATGCACACACGACTCAAGCATTCATCCTCATCTCACTGTGATCTCTCTCTCTCTCTCTGTCTCCCTCTCTGTCTGCCTCTCTCTCTCTCTCTCTCTCAAAAAAACCTAAAATGGTCAGTTAAAGGAAACTGGGTATTTATGTTTTTTTTTTTAATTATTTTCCATGTCATGAAATAAGCTTTTCTAACATGCAATTCTGTGTATGAATTTTTGCCTTTCGTTGGACAAAAGCACTTTATTTTAAGAAAAACAAATATAATTGGACATTAAATGTAACTTAATGTCAAAGGAACCAAACACATCAAAATTTCCGTATATAAAAATATGCCTTCTGTGCTATTGCAATAAATTGTTCTAAGAGTTCTATTTTTGTTTCTGAAATAATGGACCAGCTATTTGGAATATTTAATTTATGCCACAACTTGATACTTATGGAACCACACATGTGACTGTCAAAAGCTGTCTCTGTGGCGACAGACTCCTAGATATAGTGTCTGTGTCGGCATATGTTAAGGGAAAACAATTCTCATTATTACTGGCCCTAGCAACATTCCCTGCCACAATGATACACTGATAATTATTGAGCTGGAAATATTGTCCAGAGATGCTGTTAAATCCACACCTGCATTCACAAAGGCAGGGAATGTTTATTTCACAATTTGCATTTGTTTTCTGCAGAGGCCCACATCAGCAAGATGGTCTCACGTCTAATTTGACAGATAATTGTAGAATTTAAATATGTTATAATGTCACACCAGATGGTTAAAGATGGTTTATACTGTTCATAACTACTAGTGGACTTTATGCACTTTACTTTATGAAGCCGTTGCTATGATTTAACTTGTAAATAACTAATCTCTCAATCCTTTTTAATGCTAATGCATTAAGGCTGGTTTTCCCATATGAATTAGAATGCAGTGTCTCAATGATTGTTTCTTTTTTTAATGTCTATCAAATACCATACCAGTATTTCTCTGTTCTACATTGAAGTTTAATGAAGAAATTACTTTGTTATCAATTTACAAATTAATTCAAATTAGCCAGTGTGGTTAATGTTCCTTGAAAGGAACAACCTGTTACAAACACAAAGAAGAGACAAGTGTTCTTCCAGGGTCTGTGTGACAACACTAAGGTTATTTCTCTGATTTAAATGACTCCTGTTTGCCTGATGCCTGTCCTCACATAGTATATGGGCAGAACACAGTGCATGACACCCAGACATGACACTGTATCTGCAAAAAGGATATTGGGAAGGTTACACTCCGTCTCACTCACACACACACACACACACACACACACACAGAGTACAATACAGTATAAAGCAGGGGTTCTTAACCTGGAGGTCACGACTCTTGTGGGTTGGCATACAATTCCAAGGTAGCCAGTTGTGAAAAAGAGTCATAAAACACTGAGGAAATCATTTGCATGCTTTTTGTAGCTTTGTGGCACCAGAGCAACACCTTGAGACAATCATCCGTGTGTGTGTGTATGATCAGAGCAAGGCAAAAAACAGCCTCTGCAAGTTAACCAGCAATAGCCATGATAAACTCACTGCCACAATTAGCACAGTGTATTCCGTGTTAATCGATTAGGCCTATTTGTAATTTTAGGTTCTGCTCATGTCAAGACATGCATTTGTTTCATTGTACATTCCAAACTGAAAATGATGTAACCGGATGGCACACAATGGATGTATGCATCATTACAGCCCTAGAAGATAGTGGTTGAAAAGGAAAAGCAAATTTTAATGTAGAAAAACTAGCAATATGTGATACAAGCTACTGCATACATATAATACATGCACCCATTTATTAAAATGCTTATTAGCTTACTTATTAGCTTTAACTAACTCTTGGGAGCACTGCTTTTGTAATCTTCTGTATATGTGCAATCTTACTGTGTGCTTTGGTTCTAACACCTTAATATTTCAGAATATCAAAAACATTTGTTCTGTCCATGTTTATAAATGAGCACTAGCATTTTGTATTATTCATCTTCAAAATGTTGTAACTTGTAAACTCCCATTCAGCCTCGAATTATTCTGAACCATACTGGTACAAACTATGCACGTGATTCCATATTCTATACTTTGAATGCATAGATAATATTATGTGTATTGTGTCTGAGGTTCTTGCTTTAGGTGAACCAGGCATTCACAATCATTTGTTAATTTTTCATACTGATGATTTTAAAATACTCATATGGTCTTCTCTCTCTCGGGTACTCATATTTTTTGCCATATCTGTTTGTCATAACATGCTAGAAAGATATGACAGGAGAGTTTAGGTAGTATTGTCCTGTTTAAAATACAATGACCAAACTGTTTATTTCATTGTATGCCTGTAAAGCAATCCCAGTGATTAAGATGAATGTCCTCTCAAGAATCACTGTACCTGCTAGTTGCTGGTGAAAAAAATCTTGGGCTCAATAACCACATAAATGCATTTATCTTAATATCAGCAATAACATTTAAATAATTAAAAAGACGTCTGCCATGATGCGGTGCTCTTATTACACCCGTATCGTTATTTTTAGATGACCTGCCATTGTTGCCTTCAAAACAAAACATAACCCAAACAAGCTAAATATAATTTGCAAGTAAAATAGTAACATTGTGGTGTACAGTAAGTGTAAGTTACCAGAGGGAAATGATAAGATGTAGTCAAAAACTAAAAACATTATATTACTCAGATGCTGAATATATATATATATAACTTCCAATTGAATTGTCAGGGATAACAGGGGTTTCTCTTTTTTTTAACAATATACAACAAAAATCCCTAAAATTTAGAACCTTTCTTCTCAAATTCCCTGACATGATGGATACTGATAGAATTATAAAACATTTAATCAGCTGATCAAAACAGAGAGAAAATAGATGTTAAGGTTGTTCAGAGGATGTTTTTTGACAACTTGTCAAGTACCTTCATTTCAGGTTGCCTTGATTGGACACAATATGCTTGTAATGTGCACTAATAATAGAAAATCAACCTAGAAGTGTCTCCAAAGAACAAAGACTAGGGTGTTTAAAATTTAAAGTAAGATCTCTGCATTCTTGTAATCTTTATTTACAATTGACACCAAATTGTGCTATAAATACATAGTTTGGTTGATATTTCTGAATTTATGTACAAATTTCATGTGACATGAAGCTAACATTGTTTGGAGGTCTTCTCTGTTTCAAAAAGTAGCATTGTGCTAATAATGCAAAGATTGTGGGTTCAAATTCCAGGGGGCACATATAAGTTACACATACAAATACACCATTCCATCTACTGTAAGTCACTTTGGATAAAAACATCAGATAAATTACCCAAACGTAAAGTATTATGTTAAATTATTGGTTCACAGAGCTGTCCTTCAGTAGCCATCAAATTTAATGGTTTCGGTCCATTAGGAACATTCGCATTAAATACCTCAAATGATCTGATTCTAACAAGATGAACAGTAAAAATATTTTAAATAACTGTATTTTTTAAACACACAATTCAATATTTTAACTTAGTAGTTTTTTGTATTTAATGCCATTTGTTATTTAAATATTGGATGCATGGAAATTCCTATTTCTTACAGTATGTGGACATGCGGTCATTGTAAATATTTTATTGGTAGAATCGTGACAGGGTTGAATAAGATATTCATTATCAGACAGCTGTGACCTAAACAGGCTTGGATACCAATACATAGTAGCCAGTAGATGATTCAAAGACCATTGAGACATGACCCTAGTATCAAATTTGCCAGGAATTCCAGAATCATCTTGAGCTCCAGAGATTTCCCTCAGTCAGAGCCTGTAGGTATGGTACCCGAGTTTCTTTTACAACTTTTAAATAAAGTAAATGAAACTTTTGCTTCTACACCGCTGACTGACATGACTTTTTCTGCCCTTCTCATTATTTTTCCGAGGAATAGGATAGTATTAGGGCTTGATCTTTGCCACAAGAAACATATTTTCAGAATTTTTAATGCAGTCAAGTGGTGTTCAGAATCACTCCTTCAAATACCAAATTTTTGTCCTTGAAACACGAACTGTGAGTATGATCAGACTCAGCATTTAAACAATTGCAAATTGCAGTTTTCCACAAAATAGAGTATTAAGATTGAAAATCTAATCAATATTGTCTCAACTTATGAACACATCATGCTGATGATAAAGGCATTAATTAAACAATTCAGTATTGCTGTTGTTGTTGGATTTCTGCTTATCCAGAGATACCTCTGAGTAGAAAGTAGAAAGACTTTACAGTCGTAATGCAGTATTTATATTCACACAGTGTCAGTGACCAAGTAGACTCTTACTGCTGATGCTTTTTTAAAGTTGTGTGACTCACATAGTGAAGTCAAAATACAACTCAAGCATAATGAACTTCATGAAAGCACTAGTTGTACAGAGCAGCCAAGAAGGACAGAACAAAAGGGCTTTAAGACCTCAGCCACACACAAAGATTTCCATCAGAAATTAAATGGCAATCAACACATATTGTCTCTAAACTCAAAATGCCTTTGTAGATCAAGAATGGATAGTGGTTTGTATTTTTCCCCTTGACTTTATAGAATCAAATTAAATGTTTATTTTATGATTGGCAATATGACAAACTCTTTATTTTCCCACGTGTAGTCTGCACACCAAGGAGCAAATAAAGATCAGGATATATGCAGACGCTAGTTGGTGACACTCCATTGGCCGCATTAGCTGTGACGTGATGCTCCAGTGACACTCCATTGGCCGCATTAGCTGTCACGTGATGGTCCAGGTACCAGAAAAACAATAGATTTGATCATATCTTGCAGTTGGTGTTCAAAGATTTTCTCCTCCAGTTGTTCAGCTACTAATTTACCATGCAATATTTCTTTCTTTATAACTCAATTTTGAGAACTGAAAACTGCCATATAAATTAAATGTATTATATTATAATAATATAATAAATAATTATTTATTATTATTATTTATTACTATAATATAATATGATATAGTATAATATAATATTAGAGATTTGAGAGTAACTAAATTAGATTGAATGATGCATACAGCACTACATGCAAAAACAGACTGCAAAAAGACATCCTATTTTATACAGAAGGTGTTAATCCAGTGGTCATAACCATATGATTCACAGATCCTGATCAATTTTGTGCAGTCTCACTTTGTGTGACATAATAAACATTTTAATAGTATAGTATATATTCAGAGTGTCAGAGCTGATTAATAATAATAGATACTTTATTAATCCCTGTGGGGAAATTGTCTTTATGCCTCCTTCAACTTGCTCTCTGTAGAATAAGTTGTCTGTGAAGGGCAGTCACCTGTAGTGGCACCCAGGGAGCTGGGGGTTAAGGACCTTGCTCAAGGACCCACAGATGTGCTGAGGCTAGGTTTGGACCAGCGACCTTTGGCTTATAGGCACACAGGCTTAGCCCACTGAGCCACACACTGACCCCCAATAAACAGGCTAGCCTAGATTGCACCCCAGGACCCCAGAGTGATTATTATGACCATATTTTTTATAAACAAATGATCATTGTTTGGTCATTTATTCATTTGTGAGTTGGCGACTGGTTAAAATTCAATGTGTGTCTTTTTTATGGGAGGTATGTTCTGTTCTGAAAAAATAAAATGAAAATGATAAAAAGAAAATACAAACTCCACTTTGCCATTTAGTTTACAAAGTCTGTGCAAAAATCATGCAAAAACGAAAATTAAAATGAAATAGCACAATTTGAGTCAGTGAAAAATGTGTAAAATTAAAAAATAAAATTAAAAACCCTTTTTGTCTTTTCATTTTTCAATTTGACTCTTCATTTTCCTACTTTGGTTTTTCATTTTAAAGTTTATAACATGCAAATATATGTTAATTGGAGTGGACAGTGGGCGGAGCTATGGATCACTGCTGCACTTCCTCAGTGCAGTTGCTGATTCCGTTGTTGTTGTGTTCCTTGCACATGGTCACCCATGTTGCCTGAACTAATGGCAAAATCACACGTGGCCTAACTTAGCTACTTTTTGCAGCTTCCGATTCATTTAGCTTTTTATTCGCAGCATCTTATTTTGCAGCTTAAGTTATTCCCAGCCTTTGTATGATGATGCCTTTTTTTGGCATAACACTGCCCCTGATAAATGTAACTTTTAATCCTATCGGGATAGGTTTTCTCATTGTAACGTAATATTTTCATGTTATAACGTGGATTCACGTTATAGCGTAAGGTTTTCACGTTATAATGTAATATTGTCACGTTATAACATGATAGTGAGAATATTTTTTATTATGTTGTGGCAGTGATATGCTTCCATAGTGTATTTTCATTTTATCATTTTCATTTTATCTTTTGCAGAAAATATCTCTCATAAAACATTCTAATGCTAAGAACTTTTATATTTATATTCTTTTGTAAAGTTAGCTATGGTCTATGTTATCTATATTAAGTGTTTCTTGAGTGCACATCATGGATGCAGTTGGCATACACTGGATCAGAGTGTAGTGTTTTAGGGTTATTACTGAGATACATTTATTCAGTGAGGTCTCTGTTGCACTCTTTCTGGTTGCTGCATATGACTGGGTTTTTTGGGGAGTGGGGGCAGAAGAGGGGCCTTTGAAAAGTGTAACCTAGGGACCTTTGAACAAGTTAATCCGCCACTGCAGAGTATGATATATATTTTCATTTATACACAACGAGATTAAATTACACAGCCATCAATAATTGTTCATAACTCAAATATGCTTTCATTGTAAAAGTTAAACAGAAGATTTTCTCTTGAATTTGGTAATTCAGAAAATTTCTCATCTTTTTGAATAATGTGTCAATTTGTTTTCAACCTTTATTGGCAGAAATATTATCACCCTGTAAAAATAAATAATTCTAAAAATATTCATCCGTCCACATTTGCAGGGTCATTGTACGCCTGGAGTCTCCTGTAGGAGGCCCAGGGCAGGATGCCAGTCCACCACAGGACACAAATTCACACATAGGCAACACAGAGACAACAATCTAACTAAACTCCAGAATGTGAGAAAATGGAACCAACACCAGATGAGAGCAGATAAGAATGAGCAGTATTGTGCTTGGGCATTTTCGCCAATTACAGTTTCACAATTAACCAAAAATGATAGATGAAGTATTAACACTTTTCTTGATGGGGCACAAATAATATAGCTATTACATATATGCATTAATTAACTACAAACTAAGTATTAGTTACATACCGATCTCATGTTTGTTAATCATCATTGAATCACGACACATCTTATATCTGAAGAAGTTACTATATTTATTGCTATATCTGTTAATTCTGTAAATCTTTGTGAACTACTGAAGGAACAAGTAATGAATGACACAAGTAAAATACTGATCTCATGTTTGTTCGTCATTAATGAATAATGACACTTCTTTAACTATAAGTGGCTAATATATGTTATAAGCTAATATATTGTTCATGATATGAACTTTAGTAGTCACTACTAAATGTGTGTGCCCCCTCAAGTAAAGTGTTACCAATTAAAGAAAAAGTATCTTGTCAATTTTGATGAAAAGTAAAGTATTTGTTGGGGTCCGAAGCCTATCCTGGAACATTATGTACTCATGAGAATTCCATGATATCAGTTGATACAAGGACTCGAACTCAAGTTTCATTTTTGTGTGATGTACTAGGGCTCGTATTTGAGACATATTCTAGAGGAAAGAAAATCAGAAAAGAGATCTCAAAACTGTTTAATTTATTTCCCCTAGACAATTAAAGCCAAAATAAGACTATGGGCTATTTTGATGATCTAAGCACAAAGCACAACTTACATTTATGGGTGTGTCCAAATACATTTAGCTATTTTAACGCTGGAAAAAACAGACTTTGCGCCAGACCAAGAAGCAAAAAGGTTCTCCCGACTCTCTTAATTATTCAGAGGTGTGTTTTGGGAGTAACACGGAATGAACCAATCAGAATGGCACATCACCTCACCTTTAAAAGGCAGCGGTGCATGATCTACAGCAGACTGCTATTATATTGGTACGTTTGCCCGGCAAGCCAGATCGCAGAGGCGAAAATGCGTGAGGTGAAAAGGTGTAAACACATCATATACGGGATCACCACTGTTCCACCTAAGCCTTTCAAGATTTAGCAGGTGTGGGATGAGGTATTAGCAAGTCTGTCCTGGTTTTCTGGTGTTATTAGATTACCTGTTCAGTGCTGAGAGTGTAATAATGATGTCAGAAAACAGCGAAAGCAGAAGCTCACTGCTGAACGAGCACAGCGGCTGGGAACAGGGACTTAATTATGCTTGTGCGTTTAATTTTAATATTGGGTCTGCAGTAAGTAAAATATAAATAAATGTGCAATCTTTGTTCAAACAAAACACAACCTACAGTTTTTAAGGTGAAATGTTGAAATGTTCTTTCTGCAGCTGCAGAAGCTATTTGTAGGGACATGTAATGTCACCTCTCTGATGGACAAGGAGCCTGAGCTGGTGCGTGAGGTTGTGAAGTTCCGGCTAGATATAGTCGGGCTCACCTCGATGCACGGCTTGGGCTCTGGAACCAGTCTCCTTGA
>JAODJW010000106.1:25713673-25742313 GCA_026777045.1 Hyperopisus bebe | reverse complement strand
CCTGTTTGCCTTGGGTGACCCTACCAGGGGCATAAAGCCCCAGGCAACTTAGCTCCTGGGATCATTGGAACACGCAACCCCTCCACCACGATAAGGTGTCGGCTCCAGGAGAGGGCAAGTTGTGTAGTTTTACATAATTCATTTCAGTATTATGGAGAAACTGAAAATGCTGTAGAAAGGAAAACAAAAACTGTCAAATGTGATTGTATATAATATTTCTACAGATGATTAACGGGCTAAAACACCATATAAAGTGTTTTCTGACAGAGATCAATGTAGCTAGGTGTCACTCCTGCATTTCTTGAATATGTGTTTCATTTTCATATTCAGAGGTTGTACTCTTCAATTATTTGCATGAATAACCCAGGGAGATGAGGTGTACTTGCAGGCTGAATAATGCTACAGTACCATGTAGGTGTTTATTAAAGTTAAGTTCCACAGGCAAGATACTACGATGTACGATGACTCAGAGGGGTGTTGCCTTGCAGATACAGGGTTGGGGGGCGGGTTAAGTTCTGTCTTTCCACTGTGTGTGACGTTTGCATGTTACCACCATACCATGTGAGTATCCTCTTGCAGTTCCAGTTAGGCTAAGTTGCCATACCGTGTGTTCGCCACAATGAACTGCAATACTGATCATATATATGCACCTCTGTAATGGGATAATCAATGTTATTTACTTCACCTGTCAGTGGTTTTAAAGGTCCTATTATGGCCTTCCAGTTTTGCCCCTTTTCTTTAGTGTGTTATATGGCTTTATATGCGTCTAAACCATCTGCAAAGTCATAAGACCCAAAGTACACACCAAAGGAAGCAGTGTTCACCACAAAAATCTTCTCTAATTTGTGATGGGTTTCCAGAAAGCTTCATAATGTTAAGTAGTTCATTATCTAGCACTTAAGATCATTCGTTAATTGGTGAGTGTTTCTCAAATCCCTTTGCACCTAAAGTAGTTAGTAATCTTGCTTGTAAATTTACGAGTGCTCCGACCAACTCATTATTTTCTATGTCCTTTATTTGAACTTTTGCCTGTTGTCCCCTGTCACAGAGACACAGAGATTACTCAAAATAGATTACAAAAACACATTGACATGCTGTTTTGGGCAACATCATAATGACAATGATATAATAAGAGATCAATGTTGCAATATAAAACTATAATGTAGACTATAAATGAATGCAAAAAGGGCTTGTTATTGCAACACCCATTGTAACAGGACAGTGCACCACTCAGAACTGAATTGAGAATGATGCTGAAATTCAAATTCAATTCATAAAATTGTTTGAAAACAGGGCACAGAATCACAATTCGAATTTTAATATAAGGACGTAGAATTAAAACAAGCAGCATTTCAGATTTTAGGATTTCATGATCTAGGTCAGGTGTGTCAAATTGCAGTCCTGGAGTGCCAGAGCCCTGTGTATCTTAGTTCTTCCCGTGTTCCACCACAAATGATTCAGCTCAAGAGCTGTGTGGTAATTAATACAAGGAGTTGAATCAGGTGTGTTAAATTGAGGAGAAAACCCAAAAATGTGCAGGGATCCAGCCCTCCAGGACTGGAGTTTGACACCCGTGATCTAGGTGATACGCACGTTACAAAGTCATTTACATTGACCTTTACCGGTCAACACATACCTCTGTAATAACAACAGTACAGCAGCATTTGTTCGTCCTCTGCGGACTAAAGAGGTTTGGTGTGTCGAGAGTAACTAAGGCAGCATGGAGCATCGCTGGCCACAACCTGCCTGACCTCCAGGATATCTACAGAAGTAGGTGCCTCAAGAAGGCCAGGTCCATCCCCAAGGACCCCAACCATCCCAACCACAAACTGTTTTCACTTCTGCAGGAGTATTGGAGCATAGACATATAAGCTCCATAGCAGTTACTACCCACAACTAGTGAGGCTACTCAATAGCTGATCAGACCATCAGTATGGTCAATTTCCACATATTCATTTTATTTATTATTATTTTTATTTTTTTCTTAAAACATGCTTTGCTATTTCTCTTAGTTATTTCTCATCACTTGCTAGAAGAAGCTATGAGGGCAACTACCAGCGTAGTAAATGCATTTAGATTTGATTTGATTTTATATGATTTGATTTGATAGCTGTGGCTAGTTAACTTGATACTGGACCAGATGTGATATTAACATTGAGAAAGACAACAAAGTACATCGGGACTCGTGCACCAACCATTCTTAATAAGAGATTCCTTCTTAAAACCACTTGTGCATTTAGGATTTGCTCTTAGGTATGAACAGAATCTGTATGAAGAGAACCGCTGAGAAATTGTGTTTCAGTCTTGCAAAAACATCGAGCCTATAGACAACCTCAGCCAAATTCATTCACAATTTTCTGCATTTTATAATCTTTGGCTGTCTTTTCATTATTTTAGGTTTTTAGGATAATCACGGCCCGCTGTGTCTTGCACAACATTGCCATGAAACATGGGGCACCCCCTTCCCCCTCAGCCACCACAACATAAAGAGGATTTGCATCCTGACGTACTCCTGGGACAACAGCTGTGGTGTCCAAGTTCGAGGGCAATTAATTGCCCATTTGTAAATATATCTGTAAATAATACATTCATTTGACTTCTACAGTGTGGTCGTTTAAAGCTTACAATACATCCCAAGAAAGTAATGCATGATTAATACCAAACAGATTTCAGAGCATATGTTAATTTTTTTATTTGTGGAGATTTCTTTAAATGTCTAATCTTTAAGTGTTTCAGAGATTGTGGCCAGTGTTGAACCTATGAGCTTATCTGTGTAAGCATTTGGGCTATTCTCTTACGGCCCTATTTTCCACCAGCACAAAGCACAACGCAAAGTGGTTTTTCTAGTTTCATACCAGCGCATCGCTCTTTTTCACGCCATGCAGGCACGTCATCAAAATAGCAAATGATTTTGTGCCCGCTTTCCTCTCGTAGGAGTGGCATTTTTTAATTTAAGGCGTGGCTGAGCACGTCGGCACTTTGCCATTGTGAAGTGACGTGCTTTTTACCAAAGAAAACCACGTCTGAAGTCAGTAGAGCATTGTTAAATGGTATTTAAGCAGCACGTTTGTCATGACCTGCTCGTTTGCTCCTCCTGTGTGCCACGCCCACCTCGTTACCTCATGTTAATTCCCGATTGTCATCACCTGTTGCCTGCTGTTTTCTGCCTATCCTGTGTATTTAGTCCGCGTCTGAGTTAGTTTCCCCAGATCCGTCATTGATGTTTGTCGCTGTCAGCCCTGTTTGTGCCAATAAACCCCGTTTGTGCCAATAAACCCCGTTTGCGCCAATAAACCCCGTTTGCCTGTATTTACAGCTCGACTCGCCTGCTTGCCAACACAACAACGTTTTAGAAACATGTGGGTGCATGAAGTTTGTTACAGATACAGGTACGCCCTTGAGGTGCACTCATGGTTTTTTTGTCATTTTATTTATTTTTTTGTATGTATTTTACTATAGAGCACAACTAGTCCTTTAATGTAATCATGCTGTTTAATGAAACACCATAGCAAAAAATTGCCTTTTATTTGTACATTTTTCAGTTAGGCAATGTTTGTTCCATACTACAAAAGCAAATGTGTACATTTTGAATACAAACTTCAGCACTTGGGTAACACTTTTTAAGCACATTGGCATGTTGGAGAATAGAACACATTCACAAAAATGATCAGCCATCTTTTGGTTTTATGCCCTGGTGTTTACATGTTAAATGTGTTACATTGTCTTACAGCTACAACATTTATATAAATGTACGATGAATTACATTAATTCTACACAATCAGCTTACCTTCTGATTCTAAGGAAAGATATGGCGCAGGACAGGGGTCTCTAACTCTAGCCGTAGAGGGCCGGAGCCCTACTAAGTTTTTGGTTTATTCTCATTTAACACACCTGATTCAACTCCTTGTGCTAATTACCACACAGCTCATGAACTGAATCATTTGTGGTGGAACAGGGACAGAACTAAGCTACACAAGGCTCCGCCCCCCCAGGACTGGAGCTTGAGAGCCCAGGTGTAGGACATGAAAACGCTAACACAGGGCCCAGATCAATGTCCATACGCTCAGCTGAAGGCCTGTTTGAATGCTGTCTTTCTAATGTGTCCCCATTGTGGTGACTTAGCTCTGATAATTGTGTGTATTCCTGTCCCCCTCCAATAGTCAGCATCTCTGTTCTGTGTTTGGCAATTTTATTTTGCCTCAGATTTGAAATCAATCGTTTTTTGAACATTTCATCAGTTGTGTGCTTTGTTTCGGATACAGCTTTCACTGAATGTCTAATAACGTCCTGTGCGTTTTTTTCTTTCTTTGCATTATTTTGTATCCACTATTGACACAGCTCAATATGACAGCTTGTTTGCTGTATACAGTCTGTAGCAGTACTGCAGAACTGCTGAAGTTTTTGCATTTGGGGTCTGGTGATCTACCATCTTTCGATTGTTATACTGGATTTTTTTCCTTTTTTTCTCAGTTCTTCTTACTTTCCATTGGTGATTTCTGCATCCGCACACAACTCTGCAGTCTCATGCCCATTTATGGGGATCGGCAGGGTGCTAACCTCTGCTAATTAGGAACTGGGGCATGCTCTCAATTTATGAGGACAATGGGATTCATCATTTTAAGAACACATTTGCACGATTTATAAATGCGTGTGAATGTGACGCAAGCTTTTCACAGAACCTTCCGAGGACCTTTCTGAAGAGCAAATTTAAGAAATAACTTGACATTCGTGAATGAGGCCCATTGACTGCTACAATGATCAATGAACCTCCAAAGCGTGTTACTCTGCTGATCCCTTAATGAAGGTGTAATATCGCACAGGATGACTGTTTTCATGTTGGGCCATGGGACATGTAACTACCCCATGCACACACATGATTCAGGAAAAGCAAACCATGTTAAGTGTGAATTACACACATGCACACACACAATGTCTGAAATATGGGTGACCAATCTGATGATGACGTCCATCATGTACTCTTCATGTGAATCATAGAGATCATGATGTTCTATGTCATCCGACTAATACTTCCAAACTTCATATAAAACTTTTATGGCCAGTAATAATACGTCACTTCCTGGTTCATACCTCACTTTACCTATACCTTGCATTGAATTATTTACATCGTGCATCAAAGAGGCCCTGTGATAGAAACACGTGATATAACTTGGCCAATCGGCACAGCCATCTGGTAGGAATTCATTCTGTTACTTTGTTGACTGGACATCCCAAACCACCTGCCTCATTTGTACCTTGCACGTCTGCATTGCATTATTTTATTTATTATCATTTTATGGCAAAGTATATTGTTAATATTGATTATTGATCAATGGAGTACATGAAATAGCATTACGTAATTAGGATACAAAAACTGTATTACATCATAGTTACAGAAAGACAAAATGCAATTACTGATCCAGCATGTATATCCCAGCATGCTTGCAGGCAACTGTATATAGCCTCTTGTAGTGTTATTGCTGTTCATACTTGTTGTACTGTTTTGTTAATAGTTGTATTTCCTGACTGCAGCATGTATGTTTGCCCATGTCTCATGTGCATCCTTTTTCATCCTCACGTGTCTGTAGCTTTGTATAAATCACATCGTGTGTGTACCTTACAGTTCGGCATCTGACCTTCTTGTATTTCTGCTGTTGTGTTTGTGGTTCCATGCTCATTGAGTGTCTGTTCCTTATAAGGACTGTAATAAAAGAGCATGTTCTTCCCGGCAAGTGAGTTTCCTTGTCCTTCGCCGCTCTCGTGATGCCTCAGTTAGCCCAGCGCTACAATATGTTTTAAAATAAAGAACGATATACTACCACACACATGTGTACACTTTAAAGTTCCTTGAGGTCTGGAGTGAAACGATAGCTATCACTTGTTGATTCACTACCATGGCCACTAGTGGAAAAAAATGCATTTTTTTGGTGGAAATTTCACCACTCTTTTGTCTTTGAAGAAGAGGGGAACGTATAATATGTTATGCCTTCCACCTGTGAAAATGCTGTCGTCATCCAAGGACATAACATGTAATTCAAAGAAACATTTACAGGTAAGACCAACCACTAATGTTACACTGAAATTCAGTTAGTTAACCTTTCAATACTACTATTACTACTACTAGAACTACTACTGAATTACATATATTTTGGAACTGTACGTGATAATGCTGGTGACAGGAATGGTGTGTGATTAAAAACACAAGCTGTTTATGGTGCTAGTTTAAGTGTGAAGTGTGAATAGCATACATAAAGTAGATTTAAATGCAAGTGATTACCGCTGTTAAACTGAACGTGCATAATAATGCAAGGAATGGCTGGCCAAACAATAAATAAAGCTAACAACGAACATAAAACACATTAGGCTAAACAGTTTCACCAGCACAAATATGGAATTACGAAGGAAAGGAAAACAACTTCCATTTTCAAGAATATGCTTTGCTAGTGATTTCCAGTTTAACAAAAGGAAACAGCCCTGGTTTGCAGCAACTTACAGAAAGTTGCCTGATTTTAAATTTGTGCTTTGTGTTTCTCAGAGGAAGCACTTATCACTGACCAAAGAAGACACTAGTGGTTCAGAGATGAGTGAATCGCCAGGTAAATCTGAACATAGCCAAGGAGGACAAGAGGCCTTGCATCCTCCCTTCAAGCAAGTTAAACCTTGAACTTGGATGCAAAAGCATATCCCAGAGTACAGTCAGTAGACTAATATTTGAATTTGTGATTGATGTGCAGCCTTTCACCTTGAACATCCTTCATTCAAAAAAAGCTTGCAGAAGGAATCAGTGGCAGAAAGACAATAGTACAGCGTATTGAGAGGTACAGTAATTTGCTGCCATGACAGAAAGCTTGATTGCCACACTTCGGAAAGTGGCAAATGTGTGCAAAGAGTAGACTTGTGGACGGCACATAACAGAAGTTTCTTTGGTACGACATTCCTGGATTGAAGAGGACACTATGGAGAGGACGTTTGCAGCATTAGCCCGAGCACGAGTAAAGGGACAGCATACTTTTGATGTCAATGCTGCAAAAATCTGTGAAATGCATGCAGAATACAAGGTATAACATAAAGTAAGGGCCACAGTTACAGACAATGGGAGTAACTTTGTTAAGGCTTTTCGTGAATTTGAAACAACTGAGGATGCAGAAGCAGATGTTCAGGATGAGTGAATAAGGTTCTTTGATATGGAGGCAGTTCTGGAGATGGAGGGAGGTGAGGAGGTTAATTTTTTCCTTCCCACTCATCAAAGATGTGCAGAACTCACACTCAACCAATGAGGTGGATAAAGCAGCATAATCCCAAAAGTATATCAAACTGCAATGGGGAAGTGTGCTTCCATATGGAACAAGGCACACCAGGCATCAGCAGCTGCAGAAGCAGGGCAAGATATTGCCAACATGGTGGTTTCCATTCCATGTGTCACAAGATGGAGCTCTGAATATATGGTAATTGCAAAATTGATTGGACTTACACATGATCAGCTGTGCAGCATCTGTGGAAGTCATAGAGTGACCAGGCTATACTCATGAAGAAATTTGCAGCTGTGTTACAGCCACTTGCTCAATCCATTGATCTTCTACAGGGTGATAAAAAGCGCTATCTTGGGTTGCTCATCCCAACAATCTTAAGCCTGAAGTCTAAGCTCTCTGACAAACTGCCACATGTGACCTACACAGCAAACATCATTACTGCAGTGACTGAGGCACTTGACAGTCTCTTTGGTGCCAAACTAAGCAGACATGATGCAAAAACGGCCATGACCCCCTGCCAAAATTTCGTTTGTGTTGGCTCCCTCCAGAGAAAAAAGATGGTATGTTCGAAATACTGATTCAGGAGGCAACATCTTTGGAATCCAGGGCACCTCCTGCAGCTAAAATGCATCAGTTTTGAGAGTAATGGATCAGTTGAGGATTTTTTTGTGTGTTTGGGAGACAAACAAGGCTGATAACGGCACAGCAGACGAAGAGGTCTGGCGGTTCCTCAGCGATAATATGAAGAGCATGGATTCTCTGCATTCATTTCTCTTAGTTAAGCAGCTGTTCATGAAGTACAAAATTACACTGCCTTCTAGTGTCCCAGTTGAACATCTGTTCAGTTATGGAGGAAATGTACTTATCTCTTCTAGTAGCAGAATGTTCAATAAACACTTGGAGCAAGTCCTCTGTCTTTGCTATAACAGAAAGAATTGCCCAAATCTAGGTTTTGCTTGAATGTATGCCCACAGTTGGGATGCAGATGTATTCAGTGTCTGGGTTTTCCAAATGGCACCTAAACACTAAACTAAAATTGTGAAGGCAGAAAATGTTCTATTTTGCCACAAAACTGTACTGTGCTTTAATTTCGAATCTTCTGTATGAAATGGTTTTCCTTTTTATTTCTTTCTGAAAATTTCAGTAGGCGGACACCAGATAAAAGTAGATGCCCTTAAGTCATGTAATTTCTGTTTACATTGTAAAAGCAGCATACTTTGTTTGCTTTGTAAAGGATATTATTTTGTAGCCCGATATTTGAATTTGGAATTGTTAGGCGTACTTCCTGAATTTGTTTTTTGGTTTTCATTTTCATTGATTCATTAGTTCTTTTTGTTTTTCAAAAATTCATTAGGTGGACACCGGGATGTTTAAAAATATTGTGTGTGTGCTCTTAATCTACGTATTATACTAAACAGAACATATTTTGTTTCCCTTGTCAAATAAGATTTTATTTGTGCTTTGTAAACTGTGGTCACTTTTATTGTAGCCCTATAGGCTACTACCTAAATTTTCTTAATTAAAAGCAAACTTTTCTTTAATAAAACACTGAGCAGAGGATACATTTTTGATGGTAAAATTTTAGTCTCCCCATTTTAATTTCCAACATTAAAGTCTTCTGCTGTCTTATGCCAATAAGTGATCATATTGATATTTCTTTTGTCTTGATTTTATATGCACATTGGGCCTTGAGGTAAACAAAAAGTAATGAGAAGGAATAAAATTGCGTTACTTTAATATTGTGATACTTGGATTAGTGTTGATTATATCCCCCCCACATTGTAACTTATTAATATATTGAAAAGGAACTTTTGTAAAATTTGTAATAAACTTTTTCCTTTTCCTGTACATTGCTGACTGTGCCATTTATTTTAGGTATGTTATGAATTTTGTTCGAGAGGTATTATTGTCCTGTTGTAGTTGAATCGCCGATCGCTACACAGACATGCAACCAAATGACTAATGAATAATTTTACATTGACCTTTTTCCATCTAATAGCATTGTAAGCCTAAACACACACACAGCCGCATTCCTATATATGTTCTGCAATGGACCAACATCTTGTCTAAGTACATTTTTTTCAATCAGTATATTTTAAATGTTATTTTAAAAAATCGTCATTATGCAAATAGCAATCTTTGTCCATGTTACCCACAGGCACCAACAAAAGATGACGGCAAAAAACATTTTTACCTTAAGAATTTTTGAAAAGAAACCAACTAATTCAACAGTATTTGTAAGACCTTATTGTTGAAACATTTTTATTAGAAAATATTAGAGATCAGACAAATACAGATGTTATTCAACTCTGACATTCAAGTCCGTATTGTGGCAGGTGAAAATTTCTGTCGGTATAACTGCAATCAAAATAGTGTTCAACTCTCATTGAGGCATATGGCCTAATATGCTGTATGGCATAATAGATAGTGTTGCTCTCTCACATCACTATGGCTGGCGGTGCTAATCCCACCCCTACTGTGCGTGTTTTTGCATGTGCTTGTAGACACCCTTGTGCACTTATGAAGAGGTGCAAAAATCATAAGCACTATAATTCTCTTGGCAAAGGTCAGTTGATATTAACTAAAAAAGCCAGTTACTAAAATAATGTATTTTTGTTACTACGTGTTTTTACTGCACTATACCTTGGTGTGTTTGTTTTTATGAGAAACAGATGAGCTGCACATAAATACCTACAGATCTACAGGATGACCTGCTAACTCTGATTGGACCCCTGTTTAACATTACCTAGTTTTCAGATTCCTGCATTAATTGCTTTATTAACTTTGATTTCCGCCCTGTTTATAAAAAAATTAAAGACTATATGCCCAGATTGGGGTGGCACGGTGGTGCAGTGGTTAGCACTATCACCTCACAGTAAGAAGGTCCTGGGTTTGGTCCCTGGGTCACCCAAGGTGCCTTTCTGTGTGGAGTTTGCATGTTTGCATGTGTTGGTTTCCTCCCACAGTCCAAAGACATGCAGGTTAGGTCGACTGGCTACTCTAAATTGCCCATAGCTGTGACTGTGAGTGTGTGTGGCTGTTTGTCTGTGTTGGCCCAGTGGTGGACTGGCGGCCTGCCCAGGGTGTACCCTGCCTCTTGCCCGATGATGCTGGGATTGGCTCCAGCTTCCCCGTGACCCGGCTGGATAAAGTGGTATAGATGATGGATGGATGTTGAGATTGGTTCCTGTTCTGCCCTAATCTGTATGTGAGCTCCTCTTGTTAAACCCCATCATGTATGTGTCTGCCCATGCTCTTGTCTTCAGTCGGTCATTGTGTGTATTTGTATTTGCGCTTTGTGTTTCCTGCCTGTTCCCCACAGGGGGTAGAGGTTGTTCGCCTTGTGTCCACCATGTGTGCTCCTTGCCTGTAACCCCCTTCCCAGTCAGTTTCTGCTTAGGTGTTCACCTGTTGAACCTTTATGTGCCATTTGTTTCCTGGTTTCCTTTTTGAGTTTAGTTTGTTGAAATAAAACCCCTTTTGTTCTGACAGCCAAATCATGGATCGTCATAACACAATGACTAATTCACACTGATGATCATAAGGCTTTTTCATGCTGGGATATACATCCCTCACACCTTCACCTGACCCAGTGATGTTCAGATCAGAGCAACAGTCCATGAAGCCTGAGGCACCAGGTTTGGTTCTGGCCCAAAACAAGGAGCCAGAAATAGAGGGGTGAGTTCTTAGAAGCCCCCCCCCGGCTTGGATTGCCACCTTATCGTGGTAGAGGGGTTTCCGTGCCTCAGTGACCCTGGGGGCTATGTTGTCGGGGGCAATAGCCCCTGGTAGGGTCTCCCAAGGCAAAAAGGTCCCAGGGGAGGGACCAGACAAAGAGCAATCCAAAAGAACCCTATGATAAAATATTCGAACGAAGTCCTGTTTCCCTCGCCCGGACTAGGGTCACCGGGGCCCCACCCTGGAGCCAGGCCTGGGGGAAGGGCCTTGGCCTGTGGGGCCCGGCCGGGCATAGCCTGAAACAGGCATGCAGGACTGTCCACAGGTGGGCCCACCACCCGCAAGGGGAATGTCAGGGGTTCAGTGCTTTGTGGATTGGGTGGCGGCAGAGGGAGACCCTGGCGGTCCGATCCCTGGCTGACAAAACTGGCTTTCAGGACATGGAATGTCACCTCTCTGGTGGGGAAGGAGCCTGAGCTTGTGCGTGAGGTTGAGAGGTATTGACTAGATACAATCGGGCTCTCCTCAACACATAGCTTGGGTTCTGGAACCAATCTCCTGGAGAGGGGGTGGACGCTCATTTCTTCTGAAGTTGCGGTGGGTGAGTGACGCCGGGCTGGGGTGGGGGTACTGGTGGCCCTACAGCTCGGTGCATTAACAACGGAGTTTACCCCGCTGAACGAGAGGGCTGTCTCCCTGTGCCTTCGGGTCAGGGATAGATCTCTGACTGTCATCTGCGCTTATGCGCCAAATGTCAGTTCAGAGTACCCGGCCTTCTTGGATTCCCTTAGTGGTATGCTGTTTGGCGTGCCACGAAGGGATTCCATCGTTTTGCTGGGGGACTTCAACGCTCACGTGGGCAATGACAGTGTGACCTGGAAGGGGGTAATTGGGAGGAACGGCCTCCTTGATCTGAACCCGAGTGGTGTTCTGTTATTGGACTTCTATGCAATGCATGGTTTGTCCATAACGAACACCATGTTCGAGCATAAGGGTATCATAAGTGGACATAGTACAAACATGCCTGGGGCTACTGGTAGATGATCGATTTCATAATCGTATCATCTGATCTGCGACCTTCCGTCTTGGACACTCGGGTAAAGAGAGGGGCAGGTGGTCAGACCTGGTAGGCCCAAGTGCATAGTGAGGGTCTGCTGGGAACGTCTGGCAGAGGCTCCTGTTCGCCAGAGCTTTAACTTGCACCTCTGGCCGAATTCCAACTGCATTCCGGGGGAGGTTGGGGGCATTGAGTCTGAATGGACACTGTTCTGGACCTCCATTGTGGAAGCGGCCGTGCGGAGCTGTGGCTGCAGGGTGGTCGGTGCCAATTGTGGCGGTAACCCCCATACCCAATGGTAGACACCAGAGGTGAGGGGGGCCGTCCAGCTGAAGAAAGAGGCTTACCGGGAATTATTAGCCCGGGGGTCTCCGGAGGCAGCTGACAGGTGCCGGCAGGCCAGGCGGAACACGGCTTGGGTGGTCACAGAAGCAAAAACCCGGGTGTGGGAGGAGTTTGGTAAGGCCATGGAAAGTGACTTTCGGTTGGCTCAAAAAGGTTCTGGCAAACCATTAGGAATATCAGGAGGGGGAAGCAGCTCCTGGTTCCTACTATTTATAGTGGGGAGGAGGTGCTGTTGACCTCACCTGGGGACATCACCCGGAGGTGGAAGGAATACTTTGAGGACCTCCTCAAGCCTGCCTCAGATACATCTATGCACACTGCCTTTGAGACATCTGAAGGCACAGAGCCCGAAGGTGCTTGGGGGGGGGCTTGCCCATCACTGGGGCTGAGGTGGCCAGGGTAGTTAAAGAGCTACATGGTGGCCAGGCCCCAGGGGTGGACAAGATCTGCCCGGCGTACCTGAAGGCTCTGGATGCTGTGGGGCTGTCGTGGCTGACACGCCTTCTCAACAGTGCGTGGAGGTCAGGGACAGTGCCGCTGGATTGGCAGACCGGAGTGGTGGTCCCCTTATTTAAGAAGGGGGACCAGAGGGTGTGCTCCAACTACAGGGGGAGGTCTCAGCCCTCCTGGGAAAGTCTATTCCAGGGGGGCTGGAGAGGAGGGTAAGATCGATAGTCGAATCTCGGATTCAGGAGGAACAATGCGGTTTTTGTCCTGGCCGTGGACACTGGACCAGCTTTATACCCTTGCAGGGGTGCTGGAGGGGCCCTGGGAGTTTGCCTATCCAGTCTACATGTGTTTTGTGGATTTGGAAAAGGCTTACGACCAGGTTCCGCGGAGGTGCTCTGTGGGGGGTGCTTCGGGAGTATGGGGTCCGGGGTCCACTGTTGTGGGCGATTTGGTCCCTGTATGAATGGGGCAGAAGCTTGGTCCGCATTGCCGGTAATAAGTCGGACGTGTTCCCAGTGCGGGTTGGGCTCCGCTAGGGCTGCCCTTTGTCATCGGTCCTGTTTATAATATTTATGGACAGGATTTCTAGGCGCAGCCAGGGTGTTGAGGGTGTCCAGTTTGGTGGCCTCAGGATTGCCTTGCTGCTTTTTGCATTCGAAGTCGTATTCTAGGCTTTTTGCTGGGGATCTCCAGCATGCTCTGGGGCGGTTCGCATCCGAGTGTGAAACGGCAGGGATGAAGATTAGCACCTCCAAATTCGAGACTATGGTTCTCAGCCGGAAATGGGTGGATTGCCCTCTTTGGGTCAGGGAAGACGTACTGCCTCAAGTGGAGGAGTTCAAGTATCTCGGGATCTTGTTCACAAGTGAGGGTAGGTGAGATCGGGAGCTGGATAGACGAATCGGAGCGGCGTCTACAGTTTTTGCAGGCGCTTAACCGTTTCATTGTGGCTAAGAAAGAACTGAGCCGAAAAGCAAAGCTCTCGATCTATTGGTCCATCTTTGTCCCTACCCTCACCTATGGTCATGAGCTATGGGTAATGACCGAAAGAATGAGATCACGAATACAGGCGGCCGAAATGAGGTTTCTCCGCAGGGTGTCTGGGCTCTCCCTTAGGGATAGGGTGAGAAGTATCCGGGAGGGCCTCAGAGTAGAACCGCTGCTTCTTCACGTCGAAAGCAGCCAGTTGAGGTGGTTTGGACATTTGGTGCGGATGCCTCCTGGGCGGCTATCCGGAGAGGTTTTCCGTGCATGTCCAGCAGGGAGGAGGCCCCAGAGCAGACCCCGGAATCGTTGGAGGGATTATACAGTATGTCTCGGCTGGCCTGGGAACACCTCGGCGAGGAGCTGAGAGAGGTAGCTGGGGAGAGGGAGGTCTGGATATCTCTCCTGAAACTGCCACCCCCACGACCCGAACCCCGGATAAGCGGCAGATAATGGATGGATGGAGTTCTTGGAACCCCTGGAATGATTCCCAATTTGCTTTAAAGTGCTCTAGGTATCCAGAAGATGCCATTTCCTTCTGAAGGTGCAAAGGAAAGCTCCAGTTCGCGGTCCAGTGGTGGAGCCCCCGTCTTCAGTTTGCAGCCCAGCAGAGAAGTCCATGTCTCCAGTTCATGGCCCAGCAGAGGTCCCAGTTTGAGGCCCAGCAGTGGAGCCTACATCTCCAGTTTTTGGCCCAGCAGAGGAGTTTGCATTTCCAGTTTGTGCCCCAGTAGAGGAACCTACATCTCCAGTTTCCAGCCCAGCGGAGAAGCTTGTGTCTCCAGTTTCTGGCCCTGCCGAGGAGACCACATCTCCAGTACGTGGCTCAGCAGTGGCTCTACCCAAGTCGCCTGTTCGAGGTGTCTGGGTTCAGACAATGTGGAAGGACTTGTTCCAACATCCGACCACCCGTCAGTCTCAGTTTACATATGATTACCTCATAATCTCAGTTTGAGTCCCCAGTGCCTGGCCCTTAGGGGACCACTCAGCCCAACTTTGCCTCTGTAGCTCTGCCAGCGCCCATCTTCACCAGACTCTGGTTCACCAGCACCCAAACACCCTGGTAGTAGATTCCGATCCTGGTCCTTTTTTTGTGTATGTGTCCCAAAGACAAATCTGAGTCCACCAGACCCACCGTCAGAAATCCTACAAGCAACCACAGGCCCTTTTCTACACCAGTGGCTCCTACTCCCATTACCCTGTTCTGTTTTTGTCCGTCCTGTCCTGTCCTCACCAGCCCCTGTGCCCCCGCTGCTCTCTGCCCTGCCCCCTGTGTCTCATTCCCCATACGTTGTTAGACCCCTAATGTCCCATAGTCTCCAGTCTGGCCCTGCACCTCCCAGAATCTTTCTCGCTCTGTTTGATCCCTTGCCTTCCTGCTATTATCCCATTTGTTTCTCAGTCTTTTGGTTCCCCTAATTTGCCTTGGTCCTTGTTTAAGCCCCCTGGTTATGTCCCTGTTGGGTGTCCCCCTGTCATGCATCCTGTTGTTTGTCTAATCAGTCCTCCATGGTACCCCAGTCCCCAGGTCCAGTTCCCCATAGTGTTCCTCAATCTGGTTGCATTGGTCCAGCTCCTATTGCTTCATCTGTCTGTATGAGTGCCCCTTTGGTTTAATGTCCTGCTACAGTCTCTCCTGTACTTAGGTTTTCGGGGTCCCCGTGTCTAGCTCCGTGCTGACCCTGGTCTTTGGTTTTGTTCCCTGTCTCTATTATCCTAGAACTATCTTTATACGTCCTTTGTGCGCCAAGTGTTTGTATAGTAACTGGGGGTAAAGTCAGGATCGGTCTCTGTCCTGCCTCATTCTATGTATCAGTTCCCTGTCTGGCCATCAAGTGTGTTTCCACTGTTCCCTAGGCCACTGTGTGACTTAATGGGCTAAGCAGGTGGCCCTGTCATCCAACCTGCCCTCTTTGTTGTGGGTTTATAATTTATGTGTATTTCTGTTATAGTTTCTTGTTTGTGCCCCCAGTTTTTATTCCCTGTTTGTAGTAATGTTCAGTTACCCTTCTTATCTAGTCTGTCCTGGTGTTTGATCCTTTGATATCTGATTGCCCTCACCTGGGTTTCAGGATTCCTAGTGCTTGTTAACTGCCCACACCTGTCTCTTGTTGATCCTTGTTATGTATGTATTTAAGTGCTTGCCCATGCTCTAACCTTTAGTTGGTCATTGTGCATGTGCGATGTTGCCTTTGTTTCCTGCCTCTTCTTCGTAGATGTTAACAGCCCTGTGTCAGCTGTGTATGCTCCTGTTCAGTTTCTTGAAATAATACCCCTTTTGTCCTGAGAGCCTCACCGTGGATTGTCCTTTTGCCATGCCATAACACTATCGGTGATAAAGTCATATATTACTGTAGCTATACAAACAAACAACAACTGAAATGGCTATAAATAAAATCAAATGAGATACTGCTATATAGTACTATTTTTTGTTTCATTATAAATATATTCCACTTCATCATATATTGAAATTTATTTAGGACAACAGGGTGGAAACCAGGCCTCGCGTTCACAAAAATCACATACTGAAATATACATATCCAATGGGAAAAATATGGTTAGGGGAATGCGACTTCAGAACGTAGGCATTTAGGTCAAATAAAATGATTTAAATAATAAAAAACAGTGATACCAGTGACCAATAATGAAATTATGTGCGTTTCAAATAAGAAATAATAATAATACCGAAAAATTATATCATAAACGTCTCCTAACGGTCATATGGGTCTAACGGGAATTGCCTAGTAACTTCAACCAAACGTGTCGAACTCACCAACCTGTCAATTGTCTAGAGTTGGGAGTAGTGAACCACAGTCACCATGTGGCCGGGTACGCACAGCACAAAAACAACAGATTTTGGTGTGCGGAGGAGCACTGAAGGCAATATGGCTATAGACAGTCTACAAAAAGCATATATAAATGAATTAACAGGTTGCTGTGTGTTTTTATATGATAATTTGCATATATTTTCAGTTATTTATATTCTATGATTTTGGCTTGTGCAATGTGTGGATGTACAAAATGTTTGATTCTCTTTTATTTCAAAGCCAGTTCAATCAATTCATTGAAAAGAGCCAGTTCAAAAGAACAATTTGTTCATGAATTGGACATCACTATTGTTCACTTTGATAGCTGTTTTTGCCTGCAGGTAGTGTTTCTGGGTAAGACTGTATCGTGTTGTAGTTCGCATAATGCTTTTCTCTCTGACAGAAAATTGTGCAAATACAAATGCAGTTCCGAGTTCTGCTGGACTTGGGTCCTAATACATCAATCGTGTTAGAACAGATTTGTGATGTGATATGCATTGAAGCAGGACTGACTGTACTTGGAATAATAATGGAATGTAAATGGTACTGACTGTACTTCTCTTCTCAGGCAAACTGGCTAAAAAGTATTTTTAAAAAGTATTGAGAAATTAATCTTCCTTTCATATTTTGATGGGACTGCTTACTATATCTTGTTAACATATGGCCTGAAAGGTACGCTAATGGCAATCATTCTTACTGTCATGCCATTACTAATGTCTTTTTTATTTTTGCAAGTATAATGTAAATAGCCATGAATTCTCTGTAAAGCTGACTAGGAGTAATGAGATGTTTTTAGCTATGTAAGTTGTTTTTACTGACCACTTCAGATGAAAAACAGCAGGATTTAAGCATGCCAAAACTGAAACGTAGCCTGCCTTGAAAACAGAAGAAAATAACCATTGCAATTAAAATACTGTATGAAAGTGAAAGCTGTGAAGACGAACAGTTAATTCTCTTCCGATGACTAGTTTTCTCTAAATCTAAGCTAGACATATTTTGAGTACTAAGGAATTATATTTTTAGAAGAATCTTGTACTGTATACGGTAAAGTAATCATGAAACATGAAAGTGATTAATGTGCATTAATAGGCATTACACGGTGCAAGGTTATGTCATTTGTTTTTTTCAGCACCCATTACCCTGGCAAAGTTGTTTATCAGACTACAGTGCCCTTGTGCTTCTATTTCTCACAGAATATTTTCCCACACAAGCACTTTGTTGCCTCTGGGGGACTTTTTCAAGCGCATCCCTACTGCTGAAAATGATCACACTCGCAATGACTGCGATGCGTCCCAGTGCTGCTCCTGGTTCCAGCGCCTTTGCAGCCTCTCTTACCATCATACCATTAACATTCCATTATTATTCCACAGTTCAGAGATGCAGCTCCTCTCGTGACACTTGCCATAAATTTTTAATTAATATTATAATGTATACACAATTTGAACTGACTAAACCAGATTTTGAGACATAGTAATTACTGAAATTTGCGAGAGTAGTGGGTAAAAAGTTCAAAAAGCTAAAAAGGCCAGGGATACTGTCAAACTTTTTATATTGAGCTTTTATACTGATAAAAGATACGACACAATTTTAGCTTTCACTACAGGACAAATTCAATGTTTTTGGTTGGTACAATTATATACCATAATAAATCGACAATACATTTCTCACATTAAATATATGTTATCGTATTGTCATGTCAGGGGGGAGGGCATGTCAGACACTTTGTATGTTTTTGCAGGCACCTGTATTGGTTGGTGCATCCTGTGTTCTAGGTATCTTAATCTACAATGGACAGACAGTTTCCAGAAGCTGCTCATTACTCTTGCTATTATCAAGGTTGAGGTTGCCAATGCCAGGATTGAAACGTTGTGGCCGTCCACCATCAAACTTCAGAACATAATTGGGTAGATCCGCATTATTTTTCCTTGGCGTTCCCAATACAGTTAGCAGTCTCTCAAGTTATTTGACTCCAGGTTAATAGGAAATGAAGAATATGTCAAATGGTAGGTAATGACCTTGCAGCACATACTGTATGTAGCACCACCCAGATTCCCTAATTCTTCTTAAATGCCACCCCCCCAGATGAGCTTACAGTATAAACCAGGGGTGAGCAATGTTGCCCGCAGAAGGCCGGCGTGTATGCAGGTTTTTGGGATAACCTTTAAGTCACCTGTTCAAACTCATGAGGACTCTTCAGCCAATCGTTCCTCTAATTAGTAATCTAATTAGGGAGTTGCAGCCCTTTCCCATACCCAACAGCCCTTTCTGGGTAAGATTGTTTACCTCTGGTATAGACTTATGTATTCTGAGAAATGATTGACTTCACAAAGCATGCTTTTATACTGTAGATTGCAGGCTTGTTAGGCATGTACTGCCTTCTTTCACTCCACCATGAGAGCTAGTTATTCGCTCTCTCATGCCGTGTCATGTGGCTCTTTGCTATGCAGACTGGAGTGGTTTTTCCACATGGTGTCTGGAAGAAACTGCCCTGCTTGTCCCTTCAATCCATGGTCTGACAACAGATCTTACTTTTGATTTAGAAACTCTTGTTGTTTAATAGTTTTAATAAATTAATACTTTTCCAAACAAAGTATTTTTTAATGTAGCTGCTATCCTAACCATAAGTGATTGTAAGGTGGATGGATGCATCGTGGATGTTCTTGACATTTAATGAAGTGGGACAAAGGGATAGTATGAAAAGAAAAGAAAAGCCATTTCAGTGTGAATAAAAAATATGACTCACACACAGGGAATTGGACTTGAGATCAGGGCATGTTTACTGAGGACAATAGTAAAGAGAAGCAAACTGTTTATTGTATTAACTCAAGGATCAGGTGGTTTGAATGAAAGCTTTATTCCAAGTCACCTAACCCTATCCCCAACTAACAGACTGTCACTCTTTCTAAAAATTCTTATGCATACATGCTTTTATAGTAAAGTCACTTCCGTGCTTGTCGTTCAACGTAATATTATCTACTTCTCGTGGAAAATTTAGCTGCTGATCATATGTTATAAATGCAAACATTATGGCTACATCAGTACTGTTGTAACGGCTTGCGGGCGAGCGGGGAAGCAGGCGAGCCGAGCCGGGAATTCAGGCAAATGGGGTTTATTACGACAGAAATGAGGGGAAACAAGCAAAACTGCACACAACGTCAATGACTGGCCTGGGGAATACTGACTCAGACACGGACTAAATACACAGGATAGGCAGAGAACAACAGGCAACAGGTGATGACAATTGGGAATTAACATGAAGTAACGAGGTGGGCGTGGCACACAGGAGGAGCAAACGAGCAGGTCATGACAAGTACAGTCTTCCTTGGCTTTGTAGTGGCTTCCTTGTGGTAGTACAGACTATTCTGTATTTACACATTCTTATATAGCATGTCTTCATAGTTCCATTGTTTTTGTTTGAGGAAGCCACCATTATGGAGAGTTATTTCCATGAATCGTCATCAGCAGGAAGTATCATCACATTCATGATCATCAGAATTTCCAATATTTTATCTTTTAAATACTGTTTGTATCTGAAATATTCTTACTATTACCATGCAGAATATGGGGCAAGTCTTTAGTGTCATGTTGTCATGGAAGAAGTATTTTTTAGAAAGTCTGTGCATATTTTATATACAAAATGATGCAGTCAATAATTTCAGCTCCCTGATTAATTATGTCTGGACATTTATCAGGGAATCAAAAAAGTGTGTCTTTTTGTAAGTGAGGTGTATCCTCCCATCTGCGCTTCCTGTGAAAATCTAGAGGGTGACAATGAAAATAAATGGATGCATAAAAGAGCTTTGTCTTAATTTTTTCCACAGTGTTGGCACAAGGGAGGCAGGGAGAACAATCACCAGTGCTCTACCTGAGTCGCAAGCTCCTATCACTAGGGATGAGATATTCTACCAGAGGGAAGAATTGTTTAGTGATAAAGTAGGCTCTGGATAGTAACTAGTATTACCGTACAATGAAGAACCATAATGCAAGAGTGACACTTGGGTACTTCTGCAAGCTTGTAGAAGCAATAGATGGAGCAGTAGAGGTAGCATGCTACACACACTTTCACGAAACATCTCCCTAATTCGGTCAGCTAATGTGTTGTGAGTGCATCTGGAGTTAGTACTACCATTCTTCCCATTCATACATCCAAGCACATACAATTTATTTTCTCTGCTTCGTACTGCTAGCTACCAATACAAACAACCACACACTTAATTTCTGTAGATTTTCTATGTAAAGTACTCCAATTTGTTTGTTTTTTGTTGTTTGTGTTTTTCGGAGGAGTCCAAACCAAGACCCGAATTAGGGCGTGCTGTCAAAAACCGTGGGAATTTCAGGGGTCTGTCGAGGAGCATACCATTACTAATTAAAGTTCATGAGTGAGTTTCCCAAAGCCTTCTTAACACTACGTACTATGTTAAAAGATAGAACTTACAAATGAAATAATTTTAAGAAGGCTTCGGGAAACTCACTCATGGTCTTTAAAGATAGTAAAGATTGTTTCTATTAAAATGGAAATGTTTTAAACCACTTAGTGATCACAGTTATAGCGACCAACCGCTTACATGGATCAAAAACCTTGGGACAGAATTCCTATACAAAAACTATTTAAATAATTTGCTTATAGTAATCAAGTATTCCACTTAGAGTGTTAATTTCCAACAATTAAAGCTTATGTCACTTCATTTATCCATGCATCCATTATTAATTATTATTATTTTTTTTTACCACTGTGGCATAATAGGTCAACCAGAAAAAGCCCAATGCTAACAATCTGATAGAAGCCATATTGCCACGTATTGTAAGGGCATCAGACATACTTTGGTGAATAAATAGATTCTCCTCCTGTGCATTTATCCTGGGACCACAACAGTAGTCCAATTAAATGGCGTAGTTGGGCTATAACCATAGCTCAGCTTAGCTGTGTTTGTCAACACACTGACAAGTAGCAGGATTATAAAACAGGCAGAGTCTCAAACACAGAATAACATCTAACAATGACTAACTGATGAAATGAAAGCAGGCACTTAAGTACAATTATAATGAGGACTAAAAAAAGGCAGGTGTAAATCAAAAACAACCAATCAACATGGGTACAGGGCAACAAGACACAGGTGAAGAAACTAACACTAATGAACACAGAACTAAGGAACTTAGCTGAAACTAAGGAAACAGGGAAATACTACACTAGGAAAAAAATCAAGAAACAAATATAACAGAACATAACCAGCAGGGGCAGTGAACCATAAACAAGACAAATTAAACACAGGGATAAACAATATCCAACTAAAAATAAACTAGAACACGGGAAAAAAGGACTAATAAACACTAGGATAAAAAGAAAACAAACAAAACCGCTAAGGCTGGCCTCAAACCCATAACTACAGGGTTGGAACCTTTGTGCTGTAAATTCAACCCCTTGAGCCAGATGGCAGTCCACAGAACAGGAATAACACACTAGGGCCAAAGACAATGAGAGGACAAAGGGAATGGCCAGCGATGGCTGCTGGCCACACGGGGAAGAGACACAAGGACAGGATCAGATGGGCGCTGACCCTGACAGTGTTTTCCCCTTAGTTCGGTTTACTTTCACACAGTAAAAAATCCAAGTAAAGCAACAATGCACCACTACAAACCATGTGAGAATGTTCATTCTGCTTATTGGTCTGATGTGTTTGTGGTAGGAACAAGAAAGTAAATGCAGGAAGAAGGTCCTGTGTCCTGAGAAATCTGCTGACTCCTACCTCTGAGGCATCGACCGCTACTTCAAAAGGGAGTTCAGGATGAGGTTGAAGGAGAGCTGGAGGAGACCAGAACGCAGTGTGGAGCTTGCAGAATGCATCCTGGCTCCACAGCAAGATGGTGCATTTCCCCTGGATCAGGGACATCAAGGGGGTGGCCTCCTGGCTGAAGTTCCTGATGCAAGATCAGTAGAAGTGGTAGCGAACCTTAGAACTATCAATAGGCGTGGAGCAGGGAAAGAGGAGCAGGAGTCCAGTGAGTTGGGGTAACACAGGATTTATTCAGGGAGTATACATCCAAGAACACAAAGGAACATGAAGGACTGATGTTAATGACCAGACTAAGCTAACATACTTTAATGGGGACTTAAATGGAGGAGTTAAGCGACGAGGAGGGAACAAACGTGGAACAGAGGGACGGGGAGCAAACACAAGGGGCAAGGAGGCAAAGGGCAGGGGGAAGCAGGGAGCCAGAGGGAACCTCGGCAGGCAGCCAGAGCCGGAGGGACGCTCGGCCACCGCAAGTCAGGAGGTAGAGGGGACACCGAAGGGGGTGAGGAGGAAAGCAAAGGGACTGAGAGAGTAGGCGAGGAGGGAGATGAAGGGGATCTCATAGGAGGCGTGGAGGGAGCAGAAGTTGCCACAGGTGAAGGCGTAGCCACAGCCGCCGAAGGCGCAGGGGATCATCAAGGTGGAGCTGGGGGAACCGCAGGCGACCAACAAGACTTCGGAGGTGGGACTGCAGGCGACCGACGAGTCACCACAGGGGGAATCACAGGTGACCGTTGAGCAGGAGCCAGAAGAACTGCAGGCGACTGCCACGCCAAAGCAAGGGGGACCAAAGGCGGGCAGGATCCGACCCCGGCGTAGGTGTCCTCTCCCTCTGTGGGATACCGAGAGATGGGGTCCTGGCCAGGACCTGCCATGATGGGGTAGCAGTTGGGGTGACCCACTGGAGGGGTTCATCGGGGCAGGAGTCAGGGAAATCCCTGAGGGGTCCCACTCAAGCTCCTTCTCCATTTACACTGAGGGGGGAGGAGCAGTGGTCCGACAGTCAGGGACCTCCTTGGGAACTGGGGGCACAGGAACTGGAACAGGAATCACAGAGACTGGAGCAGGAACTGGAGCTGGAACCAGGAGGTCAGGGACCATGGGGACTGGAGCGAGAACCACAGGGACTGGAGCACGCTTGGGCAAAGTGGTGGTGGCTTCGGGCATGAACACCACTGGGTCGAGTATCGGGAGGGGCTCCTCCCGACATTCGCCATGGGAAGCAGCGGAGACTGAGACGGCCCACAGGAAGACACTCAGCATCTGCAGTCTCTCCGCTTTTTCTTTTTCCCTGCCGCTTTCGTTGGAGACACTGCAGGCAGCTTGGCTAATATACCATAAGGCAGTCCATTGTCCATGGCTACCTGCCTCATCTTGGCATCTTGCATGGAGCAGGGAAAGGGGAGCAGGAGTCCAGGGAGTCGGGGTAACGTAGGATTTATTCAGGGAGTATACATCCAAGAACACAAAGGAACATGAAGGACTGATATTAATAACCGGAATGGGGAAATATACATAAGACTAATTAGACACAACTAGAGACAGCTGGTAACACAGGGTTTCCACATGGGGTAGACGAGGGGGTGTGGCACACGGGAGGATCGGACGAGCAGGGCATGACATCTGAGAACTAGGCAGGCAAATAATACCTGTCTCATCCCCTAGATGGTGTAGTCATTCGTTGCCTCCTTGTCAGGCAGAGAAAAGGAGAACAGTCAGCCTTTGGGAAGAGATCAATGATGTGATCACACGCCCTATGAGGAGGTAGTTTGAACAATCATGCTTTACTTAACACGCCCAAGTAATCATGGTACTCAGCGGGGATCGCCAACAGCTCATCCAGCTCAGAGCTTTCTATGGAAGAGGCTTTACAAGGTAAGGACAAGCACCAGGATAAACAGGAAGGAGACCATGACAACAACAACAACCCTGATCGCCAATCCACATGGTCAAACAGCCAAGGGTGCCATAAAATAATGGGATCTTGGGTCAAGGGTATAATAAACAGCTGCATTTGTTCAGTATGCCATATTCCCACTTACAGAATCAGCAGAGTGGTGCAATGCGCAAGTTTTCCAGATTCCAGGGGGTTGCCATTTAACCCGTGTATAGCCAACAGGGTCAGCAGTTCCTCCAATGGGAGACCTAAATGACTCACAAGGGAGCGATTGATGTCCCCTCCATTGTCTCTTGCTCAGACATCAGTCATACGAGCTTGTCCCTTTTCAGACTGTCCCATCCCCTACACCAGGGGTGCCCAACTCCAGTCCTGGAGGGCCGGAGCCCTGTGTAGCTTTGTAGTTCTTTCCCTGTTCCACCATAAATGATTCAGCTCAAGAGCTGTGTTGTAATTAGCACAAGGAGTTGAATCAGGTGTGTTAAATGAGGGGAAACCCAAAAATGTGCAGGGCTCAGGCCCTCCAGGACTGCAGTTGGGCACCCCTGCCCTACACATTCCTATCCCCTGCCAATCATTCAGCTGCACATTGCTTTTTTCACCTTGCCATGCCTTTATCTGTCAGCCACATTTCCACTTCATGCCCACAATTACTGTACACTCAACCTTTTCATCCCCTTTCCAGTTGCTAGGAATACTGTGAGCCGGGGGGGGGGCGGCAGCTGCGCACTCCCCCTACTCCCCCCAGAGCCCCAGAGACTTCCCCTCGATTGGAAAAAAAAATACAAAAATTGACCACACAGTCATGAACTGGAACATTCGTTGTTCCTATCTCAATTTTCAAACAGAAATATCCAAGCAGTGATTGGCCGAACGGTACCAGAATGTCCACAGAGTCCACACTGCAGGTTCATTGACAAGTAGGTTCATTACACTTGCCCCCGAAGACACCCTGGAATAGTCATTTGTGCTCAGTGTAGCACAGTGGACATTGTCTTATGTTAAGACAGTAAAGTGACATTTCTTCCAGCTATCTTACAATTGGCAGGAGCATTCCTAGACATAGGCTCGCTATTACTCAAAGCACATTTGGCCCCTGAATGCCTGCTGTATGTATCATATATGCTATGTAAACTTCATTTACTTAGCCCAGTGTTAGTGCCACTGGTGTGCATGGACAGTAATGTGTGCAGCAGAGTGTACAAATCCAGATCGCAAGGTACACACCTCACCTCATCTTTTGTGGTACACTATGTTGCTCTGATATTGTGGATTAGGCAGCATTCAGTCATTTCCCAGTGTTCTCAATCTAAATTATCCTACTGCCAAATGTCAACCGTGAGATTGTACTGTGACACATACCCCAGTGAAAGGGGCCCCATTGCCATTAGTCAACTCAAGGTCACCGACATATACCAGTATTGCAACAAAGGACAGATACTCCATAAAACTCAATGGAAGTTTTTGTGCTGTGTTGCCATGGCCATGAGACACCCTCAAGTCATTGGTCCTGAGACTGTTAGCATCTGAAATGTGATCAGGGACAGGCTTGAGAAAAACAGTTATACTCATGATTGGAGTGCATGTATCATCATCAATAGGTACCCATGATGGGAACTTAAATGTGTGGTCTTTAGAATTTTGCCTCAGCTAGGGCATGTTGTCTCTGCATGAGGTCCAACTTGGCCTTTTTTACCTCCAGTGCAGCCCACGCTATGTTGTTGTTGGCCTCCTGTTGCTCTCTCTCTATCAGCAGCAGCACCTCCAGCTTCTTCTCCACCCTCAACAACTCCTCACTACAGTTGTACCGGATGGATGGCTTGAGGCCTGACGAGTCGGCTCAGTGGATCTGCAAGGGGAGCCTGGTGACCTTGCAGAGGGGTGTGGTGTCAATGGTGCTGGAGGTATTGGATCTCCAGTTCTGTTGCAGTGAAACTGGGAGCCTGCTTCTTCTGTGGCTTTTTTTCTGCCATGGTGTGCTTCTTTCAAATGGATGCAGTACTTGTATGGCACATGTCAGCCAATCGCAGACAACTGTGAATTACGCAAGTACTGTGATGGGGCTGCTGGTTAAAGAATGCTCATTACAAAGTACAGTACTTTAACACCCCAGCAGAGGGATATTTAATTGATTACACGGCCGAAAAGCTGTGTTCCCAGGTAATGAGCCTGGAAGGGGTGTGATACTGCAATTTGCTGAGGTGGGTGTGTGCCTGCGATTGGTGAAATTTATATTTAAGGTTAAATAATTCAGTATCTTTATGTTGCTTTTTATTTTTTGGTCGTCCCTAGCTCTAATTGACGCAATCTTTCGGAGCATTCCTGTAGTGTTTAATTTACGGAGAACATGGCTTTCTTTCATTACACAGTCAGACAGTCATGCCAGGGAGGGAATTGATTTTCGAAGCATCAATGGCAACCAGTCCTGCACAATCACCACGGACAACGCCTGTTAAGGTCGCTCTTAAGAATTTCTCCCTAGAGCAATTTTTTAAGGGATTTTTTGAGAAAAATATGTAGGAAAATAAATATCTTTCATAAGATATATCTTTAGAGTCTTTGTAAGATGCTAAAAGTGACCGTTATGGAGAAACCAGCCCCAGATCCGAATTGCAAAGACAGGAATGTAGTCGAGGAAGAAGGTTCAGAAGGGGCTGTAGCCAAGGGGAATCCTTTCCACAAGAAGGCACGAGACCAGGAACACCAGACAGGATGGGCAGGCAGGGACGGGAGCAGGCAGGACCATGGGAGGCAGGGCAGGAATAATCAGGGCACAGACAGGAGGAGTTGAGAAAACATAGGGTAGACAGAAGGCTGGGGAAGTGAATTGCTCAGTACGACGCATCTGGCAACAATACTTCACAAGGGCTGGGTTGTGAGTGCGGTCTTTTATAGTGTGGGAGTTGTTAAGAGCCGGTTTCCTGCTATTGCATGCTCCCCGCCCATCAGACCATGACTGCTGCCTTAATAAATGTCTGTTCAAAAGGCCTTTAATTTTTTTCTTTAAGATTCAAGATTCTTTACTTGTCACATGCCTAGTTCTACAGGTACAACACGGAGTGAAATGTATCCTGAGAAATATCGCAGTATCTTTATTAGTATCTCAGTATCAGTATTAGAAATATCTACTCATTTTTGTCATACTTTATAATAAATTTACTTCCAATGCATTTCACCAAGTCATTGCTCCACTACCATTCAAGAGGGAGGCACAAACATTTTAACTGCACAGACACATTCATGGTTTAATGTTTCCTTTGCTCTTCAGTAGGCTGACCACACTTGTGGTCCGGGTTTCCTTCCCTCTGTCCAGATTGCTGTTTGGTGTCCTCCTTTTTCCCCTTTCCCCTACCTGCTCAAGAAACGTGAAACCCCCCCACACACATACTACATAAGCCAATAACAGTCGTGCAACAACGAAACTCAATGCAAAAATATAATGATACATTGAAATTAATTATTATTGCTGTTTTTATTCCTATACAAATAAACATAAGAATATGAACACCACAAAACACAAACAAATCAAAATAAAAACAAAAAAGAAATTATAAATATATATTATAGAATCTGAAATTGGGATCAACCTGAAGGAATACAAGAAGAAACATTTTATTACCCTAATGATCTGTAATGTCTACAACTGTCACGCCCGATCGTCTGATCCTCCTGTGTGCCTTGCCCCCTCCTTAACCTGGTGTGGAAGCCCCGCGTTTACCAGCTGTTTCGTGTTATTTCCGATTAGTCCTGTGTATTTCAGTCCACGTTCAAGTACATTTGCCCAGTCCTGTCATTGAAGTCTTTTACCATTTTGTACCTCGTCTGGCTAGTTTTCCCTAATAAACCTCTCATTCTATGTCTCCCTGCTCCTGATTCCCTGGTCCCTGTTCGACCTACGGTTATGACAGAATGACAGGACTCCACAAGAAGACGCCTCCACTGACTAAGGCGGAATACCATGGTCTAGTAAAAGCCCTGGCTGCACACACGGGGGATATCCTGGGGAGATTTTCCCCGTCAAAGGACGCGTTCCTCGCTGAAGGAGTACGTCTTAACCTACAGCAGCTCTGGAATGGGGTAGCAGAGGTGATGATGAGGCAGGTGGCCCTGGACAGCAGAATACCCCCTGGTCCACTGCTGGAGCTTCCAGAGTTGCCCCCAACTCCGCCACACGAAGCAGGAGGGAGGAAGAAGTGGAAATGCTGAAGACATAAGGAGACACTGGAAATCTTCTTAGGGGCTGTCTCCCTCTCCACTGCCTGCCCTGCTACATGCCTGCCCTCCCAATTCTGAGCCCGGTGGTGTTTGTAGGATCACACATGCACATATCACAGGGCTTAAATTCCAGGTGGCCTGAGACAAGGCCAAGCCTGGTACGAGAGG